>OZ030008.1:129971969-130426969 GCA_964023405.1 Apodemus agrarius
AGTATTTTCTTAAAATTTTCATTTTTATATGAGAAACATCAAAGCTCAGTATGTAAGATAAATTGTATTAAGTTCATTAGTCAAAGAAACATTCATTTCATTAAAGAATACATCAGGGTACATGAAGACTAAATCAGCAAGATAATATTTCCTTTTTCATCCTCTATTTCTATTAAAACACTTTGCACACACTATATTTTAATGATGTTTTCACCTCTCTCAACTTCTCCCTAATCCATCTCACTTCCAAACCTAAACAATTTAATGTTTGCTCTCATTCTCTCTCTCTCTCTCTCTCTCTCTCTTTCTCTCTCTCTCTCTCTTAAACTTCTTCCAGACAAGAAAAACAAACAAGAGTCAAACAAGTTCAAGAAAAACACAATACATAGAAAAGACCAATAAGACAAATAATGAAAAAGCAAAAGGAAACAAAAATTACACAAAGTACCACAGAGTTCAATTTTTGTTGGCCCATAACTCCAGGACCTCTATTTTCAACTCTATTTTGTTTGATTAAGTATATTTAATATGAGGCGATACCAGATTTGGTGGAACGATAATATGATAGATTTTTCTATGTATAATTTTATGCAAATTAACCTACGTGAAAGCTATCCATATAAAGGATCAAGGAATCCAAAAGCAGACTCTGAAATGACAAAAATGATTAACAGATGCTTGGCCCAGTTAACTAACAGAAAGAAAGAGGTAATCAAAATTAATAGAATCGTACATGAACAGGGAAACTTGACGACAGATCCAAAGGATTCAGAATAATAAAAGAGCATATTTATGCATATATATATATATATTCTGCTATATATGCTATATGTATATGTATGTGTATATACATGTGTATGTATAATTTAAATTGAAAGTCTAAAGTATGTTTCTAGATTTATCCAAACTACTGAAATTAAATCAATCAGAAGAAATGAAGAAGCACACTTCATTCTAATCAAAGAAACAACACAGAAGACACCATAATCCTAACTGTATGCAAAATAAGTCCTGGTACACTCAGTATCATAAACAGATTACAACAGGACATAAAGACACAGTTAAATCCCAATTCAGTATAAGGAAGAAATTGCAGTATTCCACTGTGTCAGTGGAATGAGGACATCAAAATAAAGACATTAATAGTTTATACAGACTAAAAGATTGAAGGATTAATAAAAAGCTTTTAGATTAAAAAACAAACCAGGCCCTGGTCAAGTAACTGCACAATTATACCACACTTTCAAATAAGATATATGGCAATACTTAATTTATCCAAAATAAAAATAAAACAACTGAAGGAACATTTTCAACTTCTTTGAGAAGCCAGTATCACTTTAATTTATAAACCAGGTAAAAATACATAAAAACTGCAGTAAACAGTCTGATAAACATGCATACAAAAATCCTAACTAATACTAGCAAACAGGATACATACATATATGAAAAATATTATCCACCATGATAGAGTTGGCTTTATCTCACAAATGCAGTGATATTTTCATATTTTTTAAAAACAGTAATATAAATGGATTTAAACGCAAAAATTCACATGTTCACCTCAGTAGATTCAGAGCAGAGCTTTGAGAAAATACACCATATTTTCATAATAATAATCCAGAAAAACTAGATTTTGAAGAATCAAACATTAATTTAATAAAAATTGTATATGACACACCCACAGCTAATAACATCCTAAATGGAGAAAATTATGAAAGCAATCCCATTAAATTTAGTAATAAGACTGGGCTGTCCTCTTCCCAATTCTTTTCAACATTGTACTTAGAATTCTGGAATTTTGATTTGTTTAAAAATACAGAAATATTATAAGAATGTGATCATTTTTGAATCCCATTTGTCAGGTCCTAGGGTGGGTGCAGTCAGTCTCTAGTGCCACCTTGCCCCCTGTTAGAAGGGTGGTTATGCAAGCTGCAGATAATTTCTCTGACTGTGTGACATTTGGAATGCTGCGAACTTTTCAGAGGATGTAAATGCTAGAGCCCCAGTTGCCTGGAGGTTGTTGGTCATTGCTCATTTAGGGAGGTTGGCTGTGGTTTAAATTTCTGATGAAACATATTGAAGAAGACATTAGTAATTAGAAAGACTCCCTATGGAAAGGCTTGGTAGAATTGTGGTTGAGAAAATGACCAGGATACCAAAAGCAATCGATAGGGTCAATGGAATCTAAATCAAAACCTGCATATCATTCTCCATGGAAAGAGAAAAATGTGAAAGAGAAAAGAGACAAAAGAATATAGGTGGCCAAAGATGATCATAAGCAAAAAGGAAAGTCATGGAAAGTCTACCTTATCAGATTTCAAGCTCTTACATGGAGCTCTAGTAATAGAAATAGGATCACAGAGTGATCTGTGGTGTCACAGAGACAGACACAGATATCTGCAGAATGAGATAGAAGACACAAACAATAATGTATATCATTATGACCACATTGTTTTTGACAGCTATCCTTTTGATAGAGGGTTGTTGTCAAGGATATACAAAGTCCTCAAAAAAAGCAGAGTAAAGAAAACAGTTCAGTTAATCAATAGGCTATGCAACAATAAAGAGAGTACTCAAAATACGAAACAAAAATAAATAAGAAATATCTCAGTCTTCAAAATCTTCAGCAATTAAAGACTATGCAAGTTAAACTTCTTTCAGACTTTGTCTTACTCTAGTCAAAGTATTTTAGGTTATGAAAGCAAGTAAAAAAATTCTGACAAATATGCAAAGAACAATTGGTCAGTTTAGAACTACACTGTAGCCAATCTTCAAATCATTCTGAACAAATCTCAGAGAAAAAGGTGGGGACGGAAGGAGAGAGGGAGGGAGGGAGTAGTGTGGAAAGACAAGGAGAGGAGGGGAGGGGTGGGGAGGCAAGGAGAGGAGAGGAGAGGAAAGGAGAGGAGGGGAGTGAAAGGGAGGGAGAAAAGAGGGGAGAGGAGAAGAATCAAAATAAACAATAACATCATCATCAACAAACTAAAATAGATCAACCATATGATACTGCTATGCCCTTCCTCAGCATAGGCACAGTGGACTCAATATCCTACTCTATAGATTCTTGCTCTATTATGATTGTTGATAGTCTATTCAAAAGACCTAGGAAATAAAGACAAATAAAATGTCCTTCAACTGTTGAAAGAATGATGTAATTGTAATACATGTACAAAATGGATAATTATTAAGCTGCAAAAATGGGTAGGTCATTTCAAAACTAGAAAATAAATGATTCCCTAAATGAGAGAATCTCTACTTAAAAGAAAATGTTGCATGTTCTTTCCTTATATAATATTCATGCAAGTTACAGAATACATTAAAGAACATATAAAATAATTCTTTTACTTTTTCTGGTTTCACTTAACATATTCATTCCTCCATGTTCTGAAACTTTAACATATTATCCATTTAGAAGCAATGTTAGCAATGAGGGCTTATCAGTAACATTCTAAGGTTTTATTAGTGTCTAATGTACTTGGCCATTGCCTTCATTTTATCTATGTACATACAGAGAATTATATAATTATAACATCATGATTCAAAATAAAATATTGAATTTTTTATACAACATACTAAGATTATACTTTTCTCTACCTCTTTCCAGGTCCACCCAATTTCCAAACACCATACCATTTCTCTTTCTCTTTAAAAACCAAACAAACAATCTGAACTAAAATAGATAAATAAAATACAAACACACACCGCATAAAACATAAAATCATCAGAGTACTATTAAAACAACCAAATTTCTTATATGATCTTTATTCTATGTCATTAAAATTATAGAAGTTAAAGACTTTCGGATTTTACTCTAGGAATTACATTTAACTTCTTTCCCTTTAAATGGAGAGAAATGTGGGCTGGTGAGATTGCTCAGCCAGTAAGAGCACTGACTGCTTTCCGCAATGTCCTGAGTTCAAATCCCAGCAAGAACATGGTGGCTCACAACCATCTGTAATGTGATCTGACACCCTCTTCTGGTGTATCTAAAGACAGCTACAGTGAACTTACATCTAATAATAAATAATAAATTTTTCCAAAAACAGATAAGTAAATCTTTGTTAAAAAAAAAAAAACGAATAGAGAGAAATGTGTAAAGAATGGGTCAATCTAAAGGAGTAGAGTAGACATCAAAAACCAGGCCAGACCTGGTAGGTTTAATCTTAGCAATCAGAATGCCCTTGTTGTAAGTTCTTGATTAGATTAGGGTATCTAGTGACACTCTTTTAAAAAACAAAAACAAAATAAAACAAATCAAAAAATGGAGCAGCAACAAGAAGAAGAAAAACTATAAAGTACAGCAGAGCATTTCAGACTTAGCATCTAGTCAACACTTAATCAGGGAGGTGTTTGTTGGATCAGTTCATTAACATCGGTTTATAATGTTTAAAATTCATTTTACTGATTATTTGTAAATTTCATATGATGGGGTCATGTATACATATGATCTCAGTTTATCATCCCATAATTAGTAAAAGGTGGCAAAATTAATCACTATATAAACTATATTATAGTCTCATTTATCATATCTAAGGAAAAGTATTCCATAAAGCCATATAAATGAAAATTATAAACAAATTATGAGCAAAGTAAGATTAATTTCCACTGAGTGAAAGATTTGCTTCATATTCTAGGTCCTATAACTTTTCAAATAAAAAGAAATTGGTGTCAAGTTTTCTACATTGACAGATATATACTTTCCTTATGCAAAAGAATTAAGTTTAGAAAAAGGCAGAAAGTTCTAGTAAGAACTGTGTCAGGAAGATGTTTGTCAAAAGGGATTTCCAACTAGTACATCATTCTGACTGACTTTCATTTGTTAAAATTAAAGTCGGATGGGAAAGTTTTTAGTTTCTTGTAATACAGTAAAACAGTTTCTTTAGCGTCTCTCACACTATTTGTTGGAGACTCTGCCTTTGCTTTTCTGCTGTTTATTGTGTTTACTAAATTCTTTCCACACCATTGCTTGTATGGTTTGAAAAGAAGTCAATTTCATACACCAAGATGATGTTTTCCTTGGTTATAAAAACCAAATAAACATATGTACTTTAGAATGGAATTTGTAAGAAAAGAAAATTGGTACACAGAAAGCAAACTCCTCTCTCTAAGCAAATGTTCAGTTATTGGTAAGAACATGTATTATTTATGCTAATAACAATAATAAATAAACAACCCCATAAGTATAATCAAACTATTTTATGAAGTGGATTTATTGTTTTTTTTCTATCTGTAGGTTTACATGAGTTAACTAACCAATCTTATTATGTTCAAGATATGAGGAGGCATTGTTTTGAAGTCTACCAGTGTTTTCAATGTTCCAAACACATTTATTGAAAAATCTTGTTTTTTTTTCCCTTACTGACCTTTAAATAGTTGCTGACAATATTATGCTGATATATTGTGGGTTTGTTTCTAAACTTTCGGTTTTGTTTCACTGTCTTGCCATTTCACAGTTTTAATTGCTATAACTTACAATGCATTTTGAAATCTTAGTGTTTTTGTACTTTTTTGTTTACCAAAGTGACTTTAAGCATTCTGTAACACATGTGTTTTCATGTGGGTTTTAGAAGAGCCAGTCGAATTTTTTTTTTAATTTTTATTTTCTATATTCTATGTTTACATTCCAAAGGCTTTCCCCTTTCCCAGTTACCCCCCACCATATGTCCCATAGTTCCTCTCCCCCCTGCTATTCCCCACTCATTCTCCCCCCCACGATTTCTCTGTTCTGGGTCTACAATACTGGATCCAATTTTACAGGCCCAGGGTCCTCTCCTTTTTTCGTCTTGAGAGTCATTTGACTTGCTAATTGTGCCTTGAGTATTTAGGGCTTCTGGGCTCATTAATATCCACTTATCAGTGATTGCATTTCACGTGTATTCTTTTGTGATTGGGTTAGCTCACTTAGGATGATAGTTTCCAGATCTAACCATTTACCTACAAATTGCATGAGTTCATTATTTTTAATTGCTGAGTAGTACTCCATTGTATAAATATACCACATTTTCTGTATCCATTCCTCTTTTGAGGGATGTCTGGGCTCCTTCCAATTTCTGGCTATTATAAACAAGGCTGCTATAAACATAGTGGAGCATGTGTCTTTATTGTATGCAGAGGAATCCTCTGGGTATATGCCCAGGAGTGGTATGCCAGGGTCCTCTGGGAGTGGCATGCCCAATTTTCTGAGGAACCACCACACTGATTTCCAGAGCGGTTTTACCATTTTGCAATCCCACCAACAGTGGAGGAGTGTTCCTCTTTCTCCACATCCTCGCCAGCACTTGTTGTCTCTCGAGATTTTAATCTTAGCCATTCTGACTGGAGTAAGGTGGAATCTCAGGGTTGTTTTGATTTGCATTTCCGTGATGACTAATGATGTTGAACATCTCTTAAGGTGTTTCACGGCCATCCAAATTTCTTCTGGTGAAAATTCTTTGTTTAGCTCTGTACCCCATTTTTTGATAGGGTTATTTGGTTCTTTGGGTCTAACTTCTTGAGTTCTTTGTATATATTGGATATTAGCCCTCTGTCAGATGTGGGGTTGGTGAAGATCATTTCCCACGTTGTTGGTGGCCGTTTTGTCCTTCTGACAGTGTCCTTTGCCTTACAGAAACTTTGTAATTTTATGAGGTCCCATTTGTCAATTCTTGATCTTAGAGCATAAGCTATTGGTGTTCTGTTCAGGAACTTTTCCCCTGTGCCCATGTCCTCCAGGGTCTTCCCATGTTTCTTTTCTAATAGTTTCAGTGTGTCTGGTTTTATGTGGAGATCCTTGATCCACTTGGAGTTGATCTTAGTACAAGGAGATAAGAGTGGGTCAATTCGCATTCTTCTGCATGTTGACCTCCAGTTGAACCAGCACCATTTGTTGAAAAGGCTATCTTTTTTTCCACTGGATGGTTGTGGCTCCTTTATCAAAGATCAAGTGACCATAAGTCTGTGGGTTCATTTCTGGGTCTTCAATCCTATTCCATTGATCTACCTGCCTGTTGCTGTACCAATACCATGCAGTTTTTAACACAATTGCTCTGTAGTACTGCTTGAGGTCAGGCATATTGATTCCCCCAGAAGTCCTTTTATTGTTGAGAATAGTTTTAGCTATCCTGGGTTTTTTGTTGCTCCAGATGAATTTGAGAATTGCTCTTTCTAGATCTATGAAGAATTGATTTGGGATTTTGATGGGGATTGCATTGAATCTGTAGATTGCTTTTGGCAAGATGGCCATTTTTACTATATTGATCCTGCCAATCCAGGAGCAAGAAATATTTTTCCATCTTCTGAGGTCTTCTTCGATTTCTTTCTTCAGGGACTTGAAGTTCCTGTCATACAGATCTTTCACTTGTTTGGTTAGAGTTACGCCAAGTTACTTTATGTTGTTTGTGGCTATTGTGAAGGGTGTTATTTCCCTAACTTCTTTCTCAGCCTGCTTGTTCTTTGAGTACAAGAAGGCTACTGATTTGCTTGAGTTAATTTTATAACCAGCCACTTTGCTGAAGTTGTTTATCAGCTGTAGAAGTTCTCTGGTGGAGTTTTTTGGATCGCTTAAGTAGACTATCATATCATCTGCAAATAATGATACTTTGACTTCTTCCTTTCCAATTTTTATCACTTTGACTTCCTTATGTTGTCTAATTGCTCTCGCTAGAACTTCAAGTACTATATTGAAAAGATATGGAGAGAGAGGGCAGCCTTGTCTAGTCCCTGATTTTAGTGGGATTGCTTCAAGTTTCTCTCCATTTATTTTGATGTTGGCGACTGGTTTGCTGTAGATTGCTTTTACTATGTTTAGGTATGGGCCTTGAATTCCTGCTCTTTCCAAGACTTTTAGCATGAAAGGATGCTGAATTTTGTCAAATGCTTTTTCAGCATCTAATGAGATGACCATGTGGTTTTTTTCTTTTAGTTTGTTTATGTAGTGGATTACATTGATGGATTTCCGTATATTGAACCATCCCTGCATTCCTGGAATGAAGCCTACTTGATCATGGTGAATGATCGTTTTGATATGCTCTTGGATTCGGTTGGCAAGAATTTCATTTAGTATTTTTGCATCAATATTTATAAGAGAAATTGGCCTGTAGTTCTCTTTCTTTGTTGGATCTTTTTGTGGTTTAGGTATCAGTGTAATTGTGGTTTCGAAGAATGAGTTGGGTAGTGTCCCTTCTGTCTCTATTTTGTGGAATAGTTTGAAGAGTATTGGTGTTAAGTCTTCTTTGAAGGTCTGGTAGAATTCTGCACTAAAACCATCTGGTCCCGTACTTTTTTTGGTTGGGAGGCTTTCTATAACCCCTTCTATTTCTTTAAGGGTTATGGGACTGTTTAGCTGATCTACTTGATGCTGATTTAATTTTGGTATTTGGTATCTGTCTAGGAAATTGTCCATTTCCTCCAGATTCTCCAGTTTTTTTGAGTATAGGCCTTTGTAGTAGGATCTGATGATCTTTTGAATTTCCTCTGTTTCTGTTGTTATATCCCCCTTTTCATTTTTAATTTTGTTAATTTGGATACTATCTCTGTGCCCTTTGGTTAGTCTAGCTAAGGGTTTATCTATCTTGTTGATTTTCTCGAAGAACCAGCTCTTGGTTTTGTTGATTCTTTGTATGGTTCTCTTTGTTTCTACTTGATTGATTTCAGCCCTTGATGATCGAATTTTAAGGAGAAAATCTACACATGTCTAGCAAGAAAATGCATTGTAGTATCTGGGGAAGGAGAAAATCTCTCAGAGCTTACTTAGTCTTAATGAATAACATGGGTAAGATGTCTTTATGATGTGGAAGCTATCAACCAATAGATGTCGTCCATTTATTGGTTTATTTAAATCTTTTGATTCTCACAGTGAAAAATACAATATTATTACTGATAATCACTGTATCATTTTTTCATATAATAGTATATTTTCTTCAGTCTAATAGAGTTGGGCCCTATGTAAAATTGCAAAGTACTATTGCTTATTTTAACAGCAGTTTATAAATTCTATGGGAGTTTTGATAATCTACAATGACAGTCCTAAACTTTTCCCCTTCCAGTGCGTCTTGCTTTGATTATAATTAACATTATTGCACTACAAAGGCTTCACTATAAATTTAAGAACTGTTAAGAATGACAACTTCATCTTTTCCTCATCTCCCTGTATGAGATAGTATTACATTACATTTTTCTTCTTTTATATGTGCACATGAAGTACTCATGTGTGAATGTATGTGAGGACACATGTACAGCTGAATGTGTGTATATGTATGTATTTATATGTTTGTATGTGTACGTGTATGTGAGAGAAAGGGAGAGGGGAGAGGAAGAGACAGTTTGTATATAAATTCAAGATTGGTGTCAATAACCAAACACACAAGGTTGCTATTCATTATTATTTTCTATTCCTATTCCACTTTACTTATTGAAGTTAGTAAGGTCAAACCTGCAGTTTAAAGACTTGAGTAGTTTTAGTATCTGGCTTGCTTTGTTGCTCACTTATCTCTGCTGGCCTTGGTACAAATGGTTAGGCTGCTATGCACAAATGACATTTATGTAAGTTTATCTGCATCTTGACCTCCTGCTTGTTCAAATAAAGATTTAATCACCAAGAAAATTCCCCAGCTCCTGCAGTACATTTTCTTCTTGCTAGAAGTGTCTAGATTTTATGTTCAATCTCCATCAACTTTTCCCCACACTGTGACCCCTCTATCAACTTTGCTCGCTTAATTATTCAAAGAATTTCTTCCTTTTCTTTCCTAAAAATAGAGCAATCTGCTTTTTGATAAAACTCTTCTCAAATCCATTCCTTTGATCAATTCATTTTTTCTTTTTGCATTTGTTAACATGGATATTTATAGTGATTTTTAAGTACTAAACCAGTATTGCATCTCTGTGATTATATTCACTTAGGTGTAATATTTATCATATTTGAGATTAACTTAAAATCTTGTAAGATTATTTTTAAATCTATGCATACAAGGAATACTGATTTGTAGTGAAATGTAGTGGCTCATTTTATTTGAGAAATGCTGGTTTTATAAAATCAAAGGGGAGATATATATTCTTTTTAATTTTCTGAAAATATATGTGCCAAATTTTATGTATTCCTAAAGAACCCTTTGATATAATTCAGCAGCAGTGTTATCTGTCTAAAGAGCTCCTGCCTGAAGAATATTCCCTGAGGTTCACATATTTGTTTACCAGATGCAAGACTAATATGTTGATTTCCTATGTGCTCTAACTCTTTTAAGGAAACAGTCCATTTAATCAAGTTTCCTAGGGTATTATATAATGCTGTACTGTCCATGCAAATCCTACACATATTTAATAAACTCAAAAATCCAGCACTATATCTCCTTTCTGTTTCTTGGTATTGGTAATGTTTGTCATCTCTCTGTTTATCACAAGTTCAGAAAGAAATTTGAATATTTTACTGATATTCCTAAGGAAAGAGACTTCTTTTTGTATTCACCATGTCTCTTTAAAAATTTTCTTTCTTTATAATTAATTCATCTTTGCTCTCATCCTCATTATTTCTTCTTGAGTGGGGAATTTGGGAGACACTTTATATATGTGTCAGAAAATCAGGTATTGATGAGCTTTTTATGTCATTCTCTCATGGCCATATTTTAAGGATGAGGTTATTATTAAATGATACTCAAGAATGATGTGGTTTGCTTAAATCTGCAAACTTTTTTTTTTACCATATTTCAAGAGATGACTTCTATGATACCATTCATATGGGAAACAGTGTACTAAAAAATGTATCCATAATTCATTTTATCCTTCTTTCCAACATGAAAATTATTGATCTGTCTTTTCCATTCTAGAGATTGACAAAACTAAAACTTGGCAGATTTGATAGCCTATTCCAACTTACTCCCATACAGAGTCAAATAGATGGCGTTTGGATGCAGGCTGATTAACTCCCAATACAAACTTCTTTTTTCTTTTATTTTTCTTTCTTCCTTCCTTCCTTCCTTCCTTCCTTCCTTCCTTCTTTCTTTCTTTCTTTCTTCCTTCCTTCCTTCCTTCCTTCCTTCCTTTCTTTCTTTCTTTCTTTCTTTCTTTCTTTCTTTCTTTCTTTTTGAAAAGAATGTTCTTTATGCTCTAAGCATTATTCTATTGTGGCTTAGGGGAAGGCCTTTCCAGTTTTGCTTCCTTAACAAAATCATGCCAAATGATTCAGATTCAGTTGATGGTGGTCTATGGTCTTCATCACATGCATAAATTGATACAGACTTTGAGAGCTATTGCACTTTGTGTCATGACCACTGTTCCATGTATTGTTTCCTGTTCATGAAATTTAAGGGATTTTAGTAGCAATGTATGTTGGGTGGCATTCTTTAAATTACCATTTAAAGACAGATGACATCATTAGAATAATTCAGAATTAATTTTCATTTTATCATTTTTTTCTTCTCTCAAATTTCTTTCCATAATATCTATAAATCCATAATCTCTATAAAATACCAACCCAGAACCACCTCCTAAGAACTAATAGCTCACCATCCTAATCCCTTCTGTAATTTTTTATTTATAATGACTAATATGTTAATACAATTGATTGATCTTGGATATCATCGATTGCCTTTATTAAAATGTAAGTACCACAAACCCTTCAAGTTTGTCTATAAGTATTTTATATTTACAATTTTTTAAACCATATATATATATTTTTTTTCAACTCCCGATTTAATTCCCCTTCCAGTCTACCCTTCTACTGTTCCAAAACCCATACCTCCTCCCTGCCCCACTGTCTCCACAAGGGTGTCCCCACTACTAACCACCCACCATCCACCCCACCAGACCTCTAAATTCCTTGGGGCTTCCAGTCTCTTGAGGGTTAGGTGCATCTTTTATGATAGTACATTAATTCATTTATGTTTAGATATTCTTCTTAGGATTTGTGTTATATCAGTGAAATTCACAATTTGATGAGAAGAAAGATTTGAAATTATTTTTTGCAGAGCCATTAGGATCTCTCTGTAGCTATTTTTGCTGCTAATGGCTACATATTTTCTACCACAGAAGAGAACAATCAAAGAAAGGTAATATCACAGATGAAGCAAACAAGTCATAAATCTGGAAGGAGAATGTATTTGTGTAGTAGCTTCATCTCTCTTCAGTACAACTCTTCAGTCCACTATAATATACAAGAATGGTTGAGCATGTAATGCCAGAACACATAACAATAAGGAAGGTGACTGGCAGCTCTGAAAATAATCACAACTCTGGAGAATGACAGCCTGTATTTTCCAGTCACCTTCATGTTGCTTTCCTGACATCTGCACAGCCCTTTCATGCATGTGGAACTTTGACATACTCATTGGGCCTTTCTTAATGGTGTTATTAGTTATATAGTTATTGTCAACAATATCGTGAAGTCTCCCTCTAATGTAAGAGATGTAATCAAGACAAGGGAGGGTACTGTAGGATAATCTAGATTAATAAGTAAAAAAGATGTAAGAGAATATTTTAAAGCACATATATATGTGTATATATATATATACATACATACATACATACATACATACATACAGTAAGCACTTGTTGATTTTTTTCTCTTCCCACCGCCATAGCACATGCACAGGGAATCTCTTGGAGTAAATCCTTATAGATTTTGGTTATTTCCTCTAAGAGTAAAAGTAGATTGTTTTTATGTTTATCAATATTTTCCATTTTTGTTTTAATTTTTTACTTGTTTTGATTTAGAGTAGAATAAATTTCTTATTTCTGTCATTTTTGGGTTCTATGTTAACAAGATTAGATCTCTAAATGGCTTTAAAGATTCTGCAAAACATTACACAGAATTGATAGCAGGAAGACAGTTATAATCTTTTGTTGACAATTTATACACAGTATATGTATACATACATACATAAATAATAAAATATTCTATTTATGGTCATGAATGCGATTTCGATTAGAGACAAATGTAACACAAAATGGTTGTTATACTGCTTTTGAAAAATCCCATACAATCTCAGACAAACTAAATTCTACATTAGAAAAAACATACTAAGTCTAATAATTTATTAACTACCTTTTAAATTTTTGGGAGGAAATGTGTTTAAATTTTTATTTAATAATTTTTATTATATAAATTTAAATTTAAATTTTTCATCTTCTTGTATATCACATATGCCTGGTTCATGAACATGTCACAAGAGGATAACAGATCCCTAGAACTAACATTGTAGATAACTGTGAAGTACCATATAGCTACTGGGAATTAAAGTAGGATAGTCTTATAGAGTCTATAAGAATAGCATGTGTTTTAACCATTGAGTCATCTTTCTATTCCCTCAAAATTTAGTAATTTCTTACAAGGCATCACACATATTTTCAACTTGACGTTAAAAATTAGTTTTCAAACACTTACATAATGTGTACAGTCTAACTGGTCTTATTTTAAATGATACTGTTTTAAGTGTATTGTATTAAATTTTGTTAAAGTATAACTAGTCATTGAACCAATTCATTTTAAAATAATATGCATGCTTGAATGTAACATACTTGAAAACTCTTTGCTAGTACTAAAATAAAGACACATTTGGGAGCCTATGTTTCCAATTTTGCCAATAAAATATTCACTAAACTTAGTTCTGAATATTCATTTATTTGAAATTTCTTTTACTTAGGAAAGTTATACTTTTCAAAAGCAAAAACAAAAAACAAACGTTACAAACAATCATGTCTATAGTTGAAAAAAACAGTCATGTCTCTAGCTGGATTATCAGAATTCTCTGACTACAGTTACACTTAATGTTTCTTAAGAAGAAACTCATGCAGCACGTGCAATTCAGGTCACATCAACACTTCCAAGTATCAAATAAACAACACAAGATTGATCTATGGGGAAAACTTCAATTAGAAAATAAGGATACTCGAATTCAACAAATGGATACCTTAATATATTGTGGCTAAAAATAAAAATGATTTGGAAAATGTAAAATTTTAACTGTAAAATTTGCATGCAATAGGACACAATTAAATTTTTAAAAGAAACATAAAAACCAAAACAACACTAAGTTGAATCTCTTAGAAAAATTGACAGTAAATTATTGGGTGTGATAGATGCATGCTACCATATACTATGTTTAGAGTTTAAAAATAAAGAAAAATACAATTACCCTAAAAGACATTTCAAGATTCTCTCCACCCCAGATATCCATTCCTGCATCGTAAGTTCCTATCTCTTCAAAGTAGTTTCTGTCAATAGAAAATAGGCCACCAGCCATAGTAGGGGTCCTAGTTGAAAACAAAACAAAAAGAAAAGAATATGTTTTGAAAAAAATGTGTGGAGTTTAGTGATACTACAGCAAATATTAAATATTAGACATATTAAATATTAGAATAGTCCTCCAAAAACTCAAGCTAGAAACACAATGTCAAGGTGTGAAAGCATTTAATTTTTTTAATCACATTTATATTTCACACATTTTGCAAAATTAGATTAAATTACTTTGTTTTATTATAGGTGATAAAATAGAAACATTGAAGAAACATTGCCCAGTTAAATCTGTAGCTTCTGATTTCCTCAAGGCAAAGCAAGGAGAGAGCTCTGCCTTTTACATGGTCCTTAAAGAGATTACCTGGTCTCAAAAATATCAGTTATGATCTTGGCCACAGAATTACAAATCACCTTAAAGTGAATTCCAGGAAACTGAAAATATGCTTTCCCTATAAGAAAGATCTATCTTAATACAGAAGTATAAACTGCTAAGACAATGTTTGTAGAAAATATCTAATCTTAATTACAAGTTTTTAAAGCAAAGTCAGTAAAGGAGTTTTACATCCAATGGTTTATTATTCATTATATATTTTTTAAAATTTTTATTTGTTTAACTCTAGATATACACATGCTATTAAGGGGTTTAAAAGGATTTTCACATAGGATCTAAAACTTTCCACCAACAAATAAATTTGTATTTGGCTTTCATTCTTCAAATATCTCTACAAAGACAAAACATCAGATATGGCCATGGAAATAGGTGATGTACATACCTTCTCCTCTGCCTCCTTACCTAAAAATCCAATCTCCCAGTCTCATCCCTAGTTCTGCAGTAGAACACTTTCCAAAATAGTTCCTCACTCTCTGCACCAATCTTCAGTGGATCACAGAGATAGGTCTTCCCTTCCTAAGTACTATCTCTCCACTTACAACTTTATTTAAGCCCCAAATCCTGCAGGTCCAACCTGGGAACCCACAGGCCTCTGAAAACATGGGGCCAGGCAGCCTAACTGTAGATTTTTAACTCTCCCTCAACTTTTCTAAGTCCAATCCCTGAGCCTAATTCTAAGAGGTTTGCAGCAGACCACATGCTTTGGTTTCTCTTCACCCTTTCCATCATTTTAAGACTACCCATATCCTGACACCGCTGAGGATACCACCCAGCTCATCTTCAATTCTCATAGACTGCCAATACCTATAGACGTATTAGAAGTAATACCCAATGGCTACTATAACACAGGATCCCAGAAGTATTTCCTACCATTCAATATACCATATTCTCCTTAATACCAGAGAGGAAAACACCAAACCAAACCAAACCAAACTAAAACAAAACAAAACAAACAGATACCCCCCCCCAAAGAAACAAAATATCCACATAGAAAAAGACAGGACCAGAAATCAACACCTAGAATTATAGTCTTCCCAAACCCAGATAGCTAGACTCCAGAATAAAGATACAGCTATTAGAACATGACTCCAGTAGAATCCAGCAGTGTTATCACAGGAGGTTCAGGAAATCACACCATAACTAACGCATACAGCAAAGTCCTTTATGGATATATAGAGAACCTTTAAAATAACGTTTATGGATATCAGAGAACCTTAAAGGGAAAGCAAATAAATCTTTTAAAGAAACCTATGAAATACCACAGAAAGAGTATGAGGAAATGAATGAAATAGTTCGAGATTTGAAAGTGGAAACAGGACAAATAAATAACATCCAAATTGAGGGAAATATGAAAATGAAAAGTTTATGAGGTTAAACAGGAACCTCAGAGGCAAGCCTCACTTATAGAATACAATAGATTAAAGAGAAAATCTCAGTTTAGACATGGAGAAGATATGGATACCAAGGTCAAAGAAAATGTTGTTTAAAATAATTGTATAAATTATCTAGGAAATTTGAAAGAATATGAAAAGACAGAATCTCAAAATAATAAGAATAGAAGGAAAATAAACCCATATCAAAGGCATAAAAATATTTTAAACTCTTCATAAAACAAACAAACAAACAAGCAACAACAATAAACAACAAAGCCCCACATCCCTACCTTATTGATGTAGAGGCCTACCAAGGTACAAGAAGCATACAGAACACCAAATAGAAGGGATGAGAAAAGAAAGACTTATCTTCATAAAATAATAAAAATCATAACCATGCCAACATTCCTCAAATTATTCCATGACACAGGAACAGAAGGAACATTATGCAATTTATTTTGGGAGGCCACATTTACCCTGACATCCAAGCCCTAATCAAGCGAAAACTGAACAGAGATATAATGTAGACAAAATTATCTTATAATTATTAAAGAGAACTTCAGAATAAAATACTAGAAAACAGAATCCAAAAGACATCAAGAAGTTCATACCATATCATCAAGGAAACTTATTCCCAGAAACAGAGGAATGATTCATCATACATGAATCAAAAATGCAATTTATAATATAAATAAACTGAAAGATAAATACCACATGCCATCTCAGATGCACATTTGGTCAAAAGTCTTTTGAGCAAATTCAACACCTCTTCATGATAAAGGTGCTGGAGAGATAAGGGATACAATAAACACATCTCAACCTACTAAAGATAGTTTTCAGAAAACCTAAGGCAATCATCAACTTAAATGGAAAGAAATTCAATACAATCCATTAAAATCAAGAAAAGGACAACCTTGTCCATTCTAGTCATATCTAGTTAATATAGCACTTGAAGTTGTAGCTACAGCAATAGCGCCACTGAAGGAGTTCAGGAGGATACAAATTGCAAGTGAAGAAGTGAAAATAACTTCATTTACAGATGATATGATAGTATACATAAATGCAGTAATTTAATTTGAATATGCTTGGCCTAGGGAGTGCACTATTAGGAGATGTGGCCTTAATGGAATAGAAGTGGCCTTGTTGGAGGAAGTGTGTCAATGTGGGGATGGGCCTCAAACCAGTATTCTCCTGTTTGCCTTCAGATGTAGAACTCTCAGGTCTTCCAGGGCCAAGCCTGCCTAGGTGCTGCCAAACTCCTACCTTGATGATAATGGACTGAACCTCATTGAACCTGTAAGTGAGTACTAATTAAATTTTCTTATTTACAAGAGTTACCTTATTGATGTTGTCTCTTCACAGCAATAAAATCTAACTAGGACAATAACAAACCTTAAAGATTCAGTAAGAAACTTCTACACTTTCAGCAATGTAGTTGGGTAAGAAATTAATTCACAAAACTCATGAGTCCTTACATACCCAATTGATAAATAGACTGAGGAAAAAAATTGAAGGAACACCTTTCACAATTGCCTCAAATAATATAAAATATTCAGGAATAACTTTAATCAAGCAAGTGTAAAACTGAATAATATAAATTTAAGACACAGAAAAAAAAATAGAAGATATCAGAAGACAAAAGGAACTCTCATGGCCATTGACCAGTATTATTAATATAATAAAATGGCCATCCTATCAATAATAATCTATAGAGTGAATGAAATCCCCATCAAAATTCCACCACCATTCAGTGTAAATATTGAAAGGTCAATATTTGTCTTAATAAAATGGAAGCACAAACACACACACACACACACACACACACACACACAAAGCAATCCTGAATAATAAAAGAACTGTTTGAATTATCACCATTCCTAAATTTGAAGTAGTAATGCAGAGCTATAGTTATAAAACGGCATTGTATTTGGCACAAAAACTGACAATTTAATCAACTGAATCAAATTGAAGACCCATAGATAAATTCATACAACTATGGATATGTGAATTTTCATAAGGATGCTAGAAATTCTCACTACAAAAAGGACAGCATCTTCAAAAATGGTGCTAGTCAAATTGGATGTTTTCATGTAGAATTATCCAAATATATACATTCTTTTAACCTTGAACAAAACTCAACTCCAAATGGATTAAATACATCAACATAAATCCAGATACACTTAACTTGTTAGAATAGAAAGTGGGGAATAGCCTTGAACTTATTGCTACAGGAAAAGACTCAGAACAGAACACCCTTATCAAAGGCACTATGATCAACAACTGATAATGTGACCTCATGAAACTAAAAACTTATGCAAGCAAAGCACACCATTATTCAAACCCAGTGTCAGGATACATAATAAGAAAAGATTTTTGTCAACTACATATCTGATAGAGGGATAATATTCAAAATATATAAAGAACTCCAGCAATGATATATCTAGGAAATAGATAACAAAACTTAAAAAAATAGTGTATAGAGCTATACAGAATTCTCAAAAGAAAAAAAAATGATGAGAAACACGTAAAGAAACATTCCACATCCTTAGTCATCAGGGAATTACAAATCAAAACTATTTCAGAATTTTATCTTGTTTCTTCAGAATAGCTTAGATCAATAAAGGAAGTAATAGCTCATCCTGTTGTGGATGTGGAGTAAGTAGAACACTTATCCATTGCTGATGGTAGTGTGAACAGGTATACTAAAATCAGTATGGTAGTTCAACAGGAAGATAGAAATGGATCTATTCTAAGAACCAGGTAGATCACTCTTAACCATGTACCTGAAGGAAACTTAATTATACAACAGAAACACATGCTTATTTATTAATGCTCTGCATATTAACCAAAAATTGGAAACTAAGTAGAAGTCCCACAACAGAAATATGGATATATAAATTGTGTCAAAATTATACTATGAGGTTATCTTTCAGAAGTGAAAAAAATAAAATAATGAAATTGCCATGGATTGAATGGAATTAGAAAAAAAAACATTCTGAGAATGGTAACCCAGACACAGAACGATAATGCATGCACTTATATGAGGATATTAGCCATTAAGTCAGTGAAGAGAAAGTTACAGTCTATAGAAACACAGAGGTTAAGAGTAAAGAACTAGGTGGGGAAGATGTAGCTGGACTAGGGAAATAGAGTAGTCATAGAGGATAAGGAGTGTAGTGGGGGGATAAGGAGGGTAGAGAGGACTGGGTGGGATGTGTGAGGAAGGCAAGAGCCATTTGAGGAGTAGCAAGTATGGAAACAGCACAACAATTGCTTCTGGGTGTGTGCATGTGTGTGTGTGTGTGTGTGTGTGTGTGTGTGTGTGTGTGTATTTGTGTATGTTGGTGTGTCTGTGTGTCTATGCCCACATGTAATCTAAATTAAATCAGCAATTACACAGGAATAGATACTCAAATAGCCATCTCATGTCGCCAACTGAAGCTTCCAATACCAGGATTAAGTCACAACTAATTGAGTCACAAAGTATCATATGAGAATAACTGATAACCCATACCATTTCCAAGACTACAGATTGCTCATTACCAACTGTCAGCAACATGTCATTGCTAGAGACAAAATTCACTGAACATGGAGAAACTGAGCGAGTGCCCACAATGATTCTTCACCCCCTACATTCTAGCATTTTAGTTCAGGAATATTCTCTATATGCTGTCAAAGAAGAAATGCAAACACCAGCCCAGCCACAAACCCTTCGATCAAAAATTGGGTCCTGCCTACAAGTTATACCAGGGAAATTGTGGCACAAAATTTGTGGGAGTAACTAAGGAATATCTGATTTGAGTTAAAGCCTACTCCAGGAGAAAGAAGTCATAGCCTACACTGCTTTGGTGACCAAGTCCTGAGACTAAGTGGCCAACTGAGGAATACCAAATGGCTGAGAAGCACCTAAAGAAATGTTCAACATCATTAGTCATCAGAGAAATTCAAATTAAAACAACCCCAAGATTCCACCTCACACCAGTCAGATTGGCTAAGATCAAAAACTCAGCTGACAGCAGATGTTAGCAAGGATGTAGAGAAAATGTAATACTCCTCCATTGTGGGTGGGATTGCAAGCTAGTATAAACATTCTGGAAACAGTCTAGTGGTTCTTCAGAAAACTGAAAATATTATTACTTGAGGACATAACTATACCACTCCTGGGCAAATACCCAAAAGATGCTCCAACATATAATAACATGCTCCACTATGTTCATAACAGCCTTATTTATAATAGCTAGAAGCTGGAAAGTACCAAGATGTCCTCAACAAAGGAATGGATACAGAAAATATGGTACATTCATACAATGAAGTATTATTCAGCTATTAAAAACCAATGGCTTGATGGAAGTTTCAGACAAATGGATGGAATTAGGAAATATCACTCTGAGTGAGGTAACCAGTCACAAAAGAACACACATGATATGTACTCATTGATAAGTGGATATTAGCCCAGAAGCTTGGAATACCCATTATACAATTCGCAGACAACATGAAGTTCAAGATATAGAAGACCAAAATGTGGATGCTTCAGTCCTTTTTAGAAGGCGGAACAAAGTAGTCAAGGTAGCAAATATGGAGACAAAGTGCAGAATAGAGACTGAAGAAAAGGCCATTCAGAGACTGCCTAACCTAGGGATCCATCCCATATACAGACAACAAACTCAGACACTACTGTGGATGCCAAGAAGTGCCTGCTAACAGGAGTCTGATATAGCTGTTTCCTGAGAGGCTTTGCCAGAGACTGACAAACACAGAGGCAGATGCTCGCAGCCAACCACTGGACTGAGAACAGGGTCCCCAGTTGAGGAGTTAGGGAAGGAATTAAGAAGCTGAAGCAATTCGCAACCCCATAGGGAGAACAATATCAACTAATCAAACCCCCTCCACCCATAGTTCCCAGTGACTACACCACCAAACAAAGAGTACACATGGAGGGACCCAAGGTTCCAGCAGCATATGTAGCAGAGGATAGCCTGATCAGACATCAATGGGAGGAAAGGCCTTTAGTCCTGGGAAAGCTTGATGCTCCAGTGTAGGGGAATGCCAGAGTGGGTGGAGGAGCACACTTATAAAAGCAGGGTGGAGGATGGGATAGGGGGTTTCAGGAAAGGGGATAACATTTGAAATGTAAATAAATAAAATTTCCAATAAAAATGTTTTTAAAAAGTCAAACAAAAAATGAACTCCATTTCATTGTTGGAGGTTCTTTGTCTAATAATTTCATGTCAAGGTTATGCCTTCAAAAAAAAAAAAAACAAATGTTATAAATTTTATATTTACTTTATTTTAATAATACAGTTTTCTTCTTTTTATACTTGTTTTTTTACACTTTTACACAAGTCTTTTGTATATATATTATGTATATATAGTATGACTTCAAGTAAAGTGTTTATATTGGATTCCTCAGTGTGTAATCAAATGGGTTTCTGTTTCTTTTGCCTTCTATTTTTTGTTTTGTCTAATTCTGAAGTGTTGCTTTTTGTTTAATCTTATTATATTCTACTTTATTTTACTATAAAAGAACGAATATATTCTAAAAGTTTGATTAAATTGAATTTAGTGATTAAGATAACAGTTCATGTATAAACTATATCTTATTTATTTTTTTCTATATTCTTTGTTTACATTCCAAATGCCTTCCCCTTTCCCAGTTCCCCCCTCCCCATAAATCCCATAAGCTCTCTTCCCTTCTCCCATTCCCCAATCACCCCTCCCATTTCTCTGTCCTCGTACTCCCCTACAATGCAATATCAAGCCTTTCCAGGACCAGGACCCTCTCCTTCCTTCTTCTTGGGAATCATTTGATATGTTAATTGTGTCTTGAGTATTCAGAGCTTCTGGGTTCATTTAGGGAATGGTAAACAGATATGCTAAGATAAGTTTTGCCTACTCCTAGGTAGAACTACACGGGCAATAATGTTTGAACTCTACCAGAGTCTATTGGCTCCAGCCTCCACTATATACTTCCAGACTCAGTTCTTTAATATATAGTCAGTTTGTGGCCAGATCTCAGTTTGTTATTCAGGCAGGACTGGAACTCACAATACTGCATTCTAGTGTTGGGATGGCAGGCAGACATGGGGCATTGCACCTAGCCATGTACTACCTTTCAGAAACAGTTTTCATGTTTGGTTACTATCCACTATAGACTGAGTTCATATTGACATGGCCTGGGTCCCTAGTAGTAGTGAGACTTGCTTGCTTGTTTTGATGTTTTGCTAAATAAGTGAAAAATAAGTTTTGCTAAACAGTGAAAAAGTAATATATATTTTAATGTACATGCTTATTTCCTGAAATTTTAATAATAAATCAATAAAACTCATTTCGTTATAGAAATTATACTCCCCTGTGTTAGAAGTTACACTAATGTTTTCTACTTAAATAATGTATTTGTTGTAAAAATGCCTAATAATATTTTGGGTAGACAGCAATCATCTGCAAAACTATTTCTCCAGTGTTCTCACAGTTTTTTTGTTCAGGTAATGAGCTGGTGATCAGCTAAAGTAGTTTCACATTGATGGTTTCAGAGCCACTCTATTTGCTGGGTTCCTATCATATACCATATCATTGACCTTCTGAGTTTTAATGTGGAACTCTAAAAAGTGGAATTCACTTCACACGTCTGGGCCTTGGGAACTCTATAATAATATCTACAAAGATATTATAGTACTATAGAGTATATTTCATACAATTAGTGACAAAATTGCTGCAATTGCCCTACCATAATGCAATCAAGTGCTTGAGACTGTTAAGAGGTGCATTGTTAATTATCAGTTTTGAAGTCACCAACTTAGTTTCTTTCTGACAATGTTCTAATGCATTTGAAGCATGTACATTAAATTTTATCCTAGAGCTGGCTATCATCCCTAGGAGTGTGTGAGAAATAAAGAATAGATAAAAATTAATTACATGAAATTATGAAGAAAAATCAAATAATTTCCACTCACATTTGAATAGTAGAAAAAAAAACAGAATACCAATTCCCAAATATAATCTTGTATTTTCTGAAGAGAGAAGCTTTGAGATGGATTGAATTTATATTTGGATTATATATTAGTTTGCTACATAAATAGAACACTGTATAATATTTTAAATAATTATAAACATCTTCCATGTTTTTCAGAATGCTTATCCTGTTAACTGATTTAATATATAGCAAATGAGCTATTTAGTAAACTATGAGCATTTTAGGTGTTCAGTGCCTAGAAAATAAAAAGGCTGGGTTATTATTGAATTAGCTGAAATTATTATTTTACAATAAACCACCAAGCAAAACCACCAACATAGACTAGGTAATAATGATCCTGGTAAAAACACTCCAACTTTTATAGATAGGTGGGAATGAATTAAGATCTCAGAGACGAAATACTCAGCACAGTACCCAGCAATCAATAAACTATTAACAAGGTTACTATATTAGCCATTGTATTCCTGCTCACCTGGTTATTTGATAATTGTCATCCTCTGTTTCCTGAATTACTCCATAATCTCACATTAATAACATCTGAGAAAAATTTTTCCATCCTATGCCTTCACTAATGTTCTGCAACAGGTGAGAAGTACTCATTGTATGCCCCTGTTTTGAATAAGCTAATTCTTTGTTTAATGCAATATGCCTCAGTAAATTTGTAATTTACTTCTTATAATTTGATAAAGAGACCCAGAGAAGTATTGTAAGAATAGTGAGATGATCTAACTGGTTATTAAAGTCCAAGCTATGAGTTTTGGACTTGACATACAAACCATTCTTTTGTGTGTTCTTACCCATTCATCTTATTTATAATTTTTTAAATTTGGATTGTTCTTAATTGTATAGAACTTAATACAAACACACAACCCAAAGTCCCAAATCATTAAATGCAAACTACCCTGTGCTCTTTATACACATTTTTAGGGGATCACCCCATACATCTTTAGTGTTTCTTATTTCACAAGAAAATAAATCTTACTTTGTCTTATACATTAAAATTCATGCCATGATCTCAGGTGTTCTGACTACAGCTAGTCCCTTGTTCATTTCTTGTTGCATTTATGTTTCATTCCTTGGATTTCTAGATTGTCCCCTTGAGCATACATACCTGCTCAGTTAAAGTCTACACTAAACCAAAATAATCTTTACTCCATCCCAGGACTCTTTCATATGAGGGTCTGACATTTTCTGTGGCCTCACTGGATATAATAAGGAAGGGATGCTTTTTGCATGCTCCCTGGATTCTCGTTCACCTCCTAAGGGAAGCTGGATCTGTCTGCCACCCCTGTAGTGAATTATTTCTCATGGATCCCCATTGATTCTGAACTCAGTCAGCCTTCTGTAACTGCTTCCTCTGAAAGCGTTTAGCACAATTCATCAGCCAACCTGCTTGAAATTCTTTCCACTGGTGGCTCTCTTGCATTTCTTCCTATTTTGATGATACTTATTGATAGACCCTCCACTCCCTTATCTTGCTGCCTTTGATTGTGGACACGTGCTTAAATTAGCAAATGTCACTTATGTAAAATGCAGCTTTACAAGCTCTGTCCATGTATCTACTTAATAACTATCAAGGCTTGTGTGATCTATGTACTTCCTAGGGTCTCCCTGAGTGCCATTCTTAATTCTGTGTTCTTTAGTTCTTTAAGGTCATTCCTTTGTCATGCGCTTTCAGTTGGGAGGCTGACTGCTAATCTGTGTTTTCTCTTATACTAACTGCATCTTTCTTATTACTCACTACATGTTTCTTTCAAAGAACATCTCTAGACTTATGTAATATAAAAATTAGTTTTAGATTTTTAAGTCTAAATCTGTTCTAATAATGTATCTTAGTCCCTTAATCAGCCTTACTAAGAAGGGAGGTGCCTAGCCTTATTGCAACTTGATATGCCATGTTTGGTTGATATCCATAGGGGCATGCAAGACAAAAGGAGGAGTAAATGGGGAATGGGGTGGGAGTAGGGGAAGGTTCTGGGAGGAGAAGAGAGAGGGGAGACTATGGTTGGACCATAATATATGATAGAAGAAAAAGAAATTTAAAATGTGTCAGTTATTAAAAATTAATAAATTAATTATTTATAATTCATAATTTATAATTAATAAATGTTAACATGGAGTATTTAGCATATTTTCAGTATATTTTTTATATGAAAGCTTTATTTGATTTAGTACTTTACACAATCAGAACTTAGATGAAAATTAAATGCTTTTTCTCATTGTACAATGCATCCAGATGTAAGGAAGTAAGCAAAGACACAGAGCCTTTCTCTCAATATGACTGCTGTTAAATGGTGAATGTGACTTAAATGTTTAACACTCAAAATAAGCTCTGTGGGATATCACATAGCACAGTGATCATGGGGCATGTGTGTGGGTAAAGTGTATTTGTCACAGGAGCAGGTATTGTTCTTTTATGCTTGTTTTGTTTTTTATTAATTATTCTATTTATTTATATCACAAATGTCAATCCCTCCAAGTCCTTCCTCGAATATATCTTCCTCCATTTCCCACCCCAACATGTCCTCCCAGATTTAGAAGAATTTACATGGGCTTACACACAGAAAGGAAACTGTCAATTCTTAGAGGGTGAAAAACACAATTCCAGTGCTGTTTTTAGAGTCTAAAAACTCAATTTTAGTTATTGAGAGCCAAACTTCTTTTTGTTTGTTAAGAAACCATTTCCTAACAAGTTTGGAACTCGAATATTGTGTCTTGTACTTAAAGACCTCACTTCTAGCACAGAAAATCTTGTCTCAGCTCTTAATTTCCTTTTTTTGTAATATTCACACCTGATATCTTAATCTCCAAAAGGATGCTTAATATTTTTGCTTAATATTTGGTGCAATAGGGTTTTTTTTTATTATTGTTGTTACCCTTACTTTAATTTTGTATTAAATACTTGTTGAATAAACAAATGGACTAAGTGAAACTAGCTGCATTGAAATGCTTTGACTAATGTGAGAACATTATTCAGTGAATAAATATCATACAGTTTAATAAATCTCACTAAAATTTTGTGTTCTGCTCTGTTTATTTTCATATCAACAGATTTTAATAAAAATCTTACGGATGTCCTGTTAACCAGAGGAAAGGAAGAAAATGCAAATATATTCTTTCTGTAAATACTATAGCTTCAAATGTTCTATTTAAGATGGAATGCTTACACTCTTTCCAAAGTACATATATTAGACTTGAAGCTAAGGATGCAAGAATGGGAACAGCTCAACAGCCACTGCTCAATGTTTTCATTCAAACATTCTGCTTAAATTTGCTGATATTCTCTGTGGTTTTGTTTTGATGCTTTGTGAAGAATTACAGATAAGAATCTCTTCTCTGTAGATTATGTTACAGAATAAAATATGTACTTTTAGTTTTTTACACTATGGAAACTAGGAACTGAGCTCAGCAATGACTTGAGGGGCCAAAATCTCAAAACATGTAAGAGATAACAAGGCAAGAAGAGCTTTGAACAATTTAACGTAAAAGCAAAGTGTAATAGAAAGACTGAAGTTGTAATTCAGTGGCAGGGAACTTGCCTACAAAGTATAAGACTCATGTTCTATTTCTAGTAGTAGGGGAAAAGAAGAGATAAATGTCAATCAAAATGCAGATAAATTTTTTATTTGGTCTTCTTTTTGTATAGGTCTTGCTTAATATGCACCCAGATCTTTGTTCTACATCTGCATAAAAATTAGATGCAATACATATGCCATGTATAACCCTAGCAAAGAGTAGGTGGAGATAGGATGTTCATAAAAATTTAAAAACCATGTTCAGCTCCCTAACAAATTAGTAGTCAACCTAAGATAAAAAAGACCTAATTTTCAAAAACAAAATGAAACAGAAAACAAACAACAATGACAAAATGAATGAGATTTTGTTATAAAGTAGGGTTTGAGCTGGGAAGATAGCAGCATCTAATCAATGTTTTTATGCCAAACCAAAACATAAAACCACACCAGTTTTAATGGCATAAAATACAGGTGAATAGTATTACAACATTTAAACTATGATTAAATACAGCTGAAGAAAGGATTTAGAAGAAAATACAATGCAGACTGAGTTGGGATCCCTTAGTCTTATGCTTTCTTACGTGTTGATACATTTGTCACATTGACTATACAATGCATACACGTTCCATTGTCAGGAATAAAATTAAAACTCAACTTCTGATTCCTGTTAAAGATATTTCTCATTTAATACTTTGTGTCAGTTTTAATTCCTTACATAATTTAAGCAAGGCAGAAAGAATAATTTTCAGTTTTGTTGTTAAGAAAAGAACCATATTTCTCCCCAACCCTAGCTTCTACATTGCTTCTCTGACAGCACACTAGAATAGTATAGATAAAACACTTGAGAAATTTCTTATTGTTTCAAATGAGGGCATAGCATTTGTAATTGAAAGTATTACTAATCAAATTATCAAGTTTGTTTGATACTCTTTAGACATACCTAACTGTAATTAAATAAAGAGTAATTATGTATTGGTTAAGTGTTAATAATCATGGACATAAAAGTAAGTAAAATACATCTTGAATAAAAGCTGATAATGAAATCTAGGTGTGTGATTAACTATGATAAAAAATTAAATAAATGCCTAAAGCTCTTCACTTATTATCAGAATACATTTAACAGTATGCTGGATTGAAGGATGAAGGAAATTATATTAGGAATATTAATAACTACTAAATGGGACACAAGTTGTACAGAGGGAAATGTTAGATGGATGAGAAGTAACCACTATGTCTCTTATGAAGAAATGTATTTTAATTAGTAAGAAATTAAAAGTGGATACAAGTATCTTTTTAACTATTTATTGAGGGTTACATACAAAGCATAATTAAAATACTATTGCCATCTATAAGGCTTAACCCAGACTCTTTTTCTTTCCTTTCCTTTCCTTTCCTTTCCTTTCCTTTCCTTTCCTTTCCTTTCCTTTCCTTTCCTTTCCTTTCCTTTCCTTTCCTTCCCTTCCCTTCCCTTCCCTTCCCTTCCCTTCCCTTCCCTTCCCTTCCCTTCCCTTCCCTTCCCTTCCCTTCCCTTCCCTTTCCTTTCCTTTCCTTTCCTTTCCTTTCATTTCCTTTTATTTTCTTTTCCAGAAATAGACACTGCTGTAGGATTAACATAGTTATATCTCATACACCTACAATCAATCTGCATATTTTAACTCTTGCTTCATCTAGAATCTGTAAATCTAACATTATACAATAAATGACACTACAGAAGAGGTTGCTGTGAGAGTTTTATATGTCCAGGATTCAACACTGTGGTCAGAAAGTTACATAAATGTGCATTTCCATGCAGAATCATATTTATCTCAGCTTCTAAATCAAATCAACTCAAAAATCTTGTGCTAGAAGCAAAGTGCATATAGTATTCCAGTGATTGTTAGTTTTAATTGTCAACTTGATGCAGCCTAGAATCACTGGGAAGAGATACTCATTGAGATTCTATGAAGATCAGGCTGTGCTGTGTGCATGGAAAGGTCAAATTGTCACAAATGGCTATATTGAGGCTGTAAGACTCAGCCTCTAAATGTTCAGCACCATTCCTGAACTTTGGACATTATAAGAGAAGATAAACCTAGTGGAGCACATGCCTGCATTCCCTTCTCTCTTCCCTTGACTGTAAATATGATGTGAAAATTTGCTTCATTTTTTTCCCACTCCCTTAACACATGTGCTATATTGAACTGTAACCTGGAATTGTGAGTCAGTGCAAACCCTCTCTATTCCAAATTGTCTTTTGTTGAGGTAAAACCAAAAATTGAAATAAGATATTCCCAGTTATGCAGGGTTATTTTTCATGGACAACCTTGCTTGTAGTTGTCTATTTTAGTTGTCTATTTCAGTTGTCTACTTCATACTTACAGTCATACTAACTAATGTTTCATTGTCTTTCAGACTTAAATCATTTCCCTGGTAGGTTAAATGACCATAATCATAGTTAGTTATGGTTTGAATCAGAGGTGTTAAAACAAATTTTAATTCCTTAAGCACAATAAAGAAGGAAAATGACAACTGACTCTTAAGATTAGAGTCAGAGAGACAATCGTAGAAATTACAAGGAAAGCTCTAGGCTGTCATGACTCTGGTGTATAGGTGGTTCTACTCAGATACCTTGAGTTTAGACAAGAAGAAATGTTGTGCCTTTTTAACAAGAGTTTAAAATAACCACAAGGGCCAAAATATATTTCAAACATCTCATTTTAATGTTCGTGGTTTTCTACAAATATGAAACACTAAAACTAAGCATGCAAAGAACATGTTTGCCTCCTGGGTTGCTAGATCTTGCTCTCAAGATTAAAATGGTGGTTACTGTCATGTGCAGTTCAGATGCTAAATGCTCTAAGAACATTTACTTACTAAAGAAAATTAGGTAGGCTCGAAACTCCTATTTGTAAAATCCTTTCCTTTTACAAATGAAAATTCTAGAGCGAAGAGATATATATTATAGTGTAGTATATAGTTAAAACTATACTTACTATATTATTGTATAGTATCACCACTATACATTTTACCTTTAACACAGCTCAGTTTAAGTCACTTGGTAAAGTTGGTGAACTATGATTGCAGTTGCATGCTTGTACATTTACGTGAAGACTAACAAATAATAATGACTACAAATTTCTGTCATAAGGGAAATTTTACATTAAGCATTCTCCTAAACACAACTAAAACCTCAACTTCATTTTGATCCCTTTAGCTATTCAGACATCTGTTAAGCAAGTCAGGAAAAATCTGCCTTCAATACATAGAATGATTTATCTGTTTGCATGAAGGTGAGAGAAATGATCACTCTGAGTAATGAATTAGAAATACAAAGTTCACACTGTAGCACTGTTGATGAAAATTACCTGCCTGCTGTTACAACAGTGCTCATGAATTAATTAACCTTTTGCTATAGGAATCTTCAAACTTCAGCAGACACTGAGGTTTCGCTATTCATCTTTCATTATTTTAGAAAATAAAACAATATTCAGTCCATAAAAAGAGAGGGATTTGACTGGTTCTCAAAGTTTTTTTTTTTTTTAACAAAACCACACAACATGTTTAATATGTAGTGTGCTAGATGACTCTCATTTTACTTTTGTGAGCAGGAGATGAACATAGTGGCTGCTTCCTTTGTCATTTATTTTCCTTTATGAAGGAGATCAGGTATGTCTTACTAGAGTGTTAGCTACCTTAACTTTACCTTTCCAAATTGAGATAACAAGCTAAAGTACAGTCTACCTTTGCTTCTGTATTTCAGTAAGTTTTCTTCTTTTTTTTTTTTTTTTTGGTTTTTTGTTTTGTTTTGTTTTGTTTTTGTTTTTTTTTTGTTTTTTGAGACAGGGTTTCCCTGTATAGCCCTGGCTGTCCTGGCACTCACTCTGTAGACCAGGCTGGCCTCGAACTCAGAAATCTGCCTGCCTCTGCCTCCCAAGTGCTGGGATTACAGGCGTGCGCCACCACCGCCCGGCTCAGTAAGTTTTCTTAATCATATTTACACACGCTTCACCTTCTATTGAATATGTACTTACTCAATTTATTGCATTATAACAACATTTCAGTGTGTGTGTGTGTGTGTGTGTGTGTGTGTGTGTATGTGTGTGTGTGTGTGAAGTGGGAGGATAGTTTTCAATTGAGATAAAAACTTCAAAAAGGTAAATAAAACTAGAATATAGGACAAGAGTATTGTTAATAAATGTGGGAGTTACTATATATCCTCAGCATGTTAATGTAAGTGACAACTAGGATGGGTAAATGCAATGCATTTAAAAATTGTTTTATTATATATTATCAACACCGAGGTATTTATGCAGTTATTAGGGGCCAAACTCAATTTTCTCATTGTGATAGTATGTCTCCTAAAAATGTTAACAATTTTTACTACTACATTAGTCAGGAACATATAATTAAACCAGTCTCTTCTACTACCCAGAGTTTTTATCTTAATTTAATGCATTATATTATTGGGAAGCAAACTCATCCCATCTGACAGTGGACTGCCAGGCATTCTACATATCAGAATGTATACATGTTGTTTTCAAAGATTACATTTTCACAAATTTTCAAGAGAGCAGTACTTTGTTAAATTCATCTTTAAAAGGATAATTTAGTAAAATAATTCTCTATATATTTTTAGGCAATTGATTTTTTTGACGCTGGTAAGAGACATACAATAGGACAGATATATTCGAGTATTATTTAAGTGAGTGGTCTTCCAGAACATAATGATGACCATGTTTCAAAGCTAATTGTAAGATGAATTTCACTGGTGAATGCTTCAAATTAAGGGACTTTTAAAACTTTAGACCAAAAAATGCACTCATATATGTTCAATATATTAAAATATCCAAATGATTATTTCTATGATTGTGAAAGGAGTACAACATTTTAAAAAGAGTTATTTATTTATTATATGTGAATATACTGTAGCAGTCTTTAGCCAACAGAGGAGGTCATCAGATTTCATTATAGATGGTTGTAGGCCACCATGTGGGTGCTGGGATTTGAACTCAGGACCTTTGGAAAAGCAGTTGGTGCTCTTACCCACTGAGCAATCCCATCAGCTCGGGAATACAACATTTTAAGAGTGGTAAGTTTAGAATGTTTAACAAAACATTTTGGTCACTTCACTTTTAAGGACCTTCTATTATAATAAATAAATTTCATATTATGCACATTTATTTGAAGTATCAAGGTATTTAGAAATTATGTATGTTAAATATATAATAACACAAAAATATCCAAAATTCCTGGCATTCATATCAACACACAAGTTTGCCCATGATAACCTTATTCAATATTGTCATTGATTCTTATATGATTGTTCAAAAGGTAAATATTTCTAAGCAGTTTTGAAAATTGAGACCAGACTTACATAAGAATAAAACATAGGAATAAAAACATAGTTTGGAAATAATGATCTGCATACCTGACAGGTAATGTCCTGTCTCCTTTTCTCCTATCCATTTCTCTTTGAGGGACAGGATACCATCGGAAATTTAACTTCCAGTTAAAACCACCGTAAGTCATGTCTGACCCAGCCATGTATTCAAAGGTATCATCACTAATAACATCAATGATTGGGCAGACAACTGTTTTCCTGCAGAAAAACAAAAGCCAATTCTTATACAAATGATAATTTATATTAGTTCTTCAAGTTGATTATAGATGATGTAATAACATTTAATTATTTTTATGAACCTACTATGCCTTTAATTTTTGTCTTATCCTTATTCTCTGCTGAACCCATTCCTCTGAGATCGCTTTTCTTCCTCACCTTTACCTTAATGTTATGATGTGAAATCTAATCAAATATTCTAATTGACCTTCCAGCTGGTTTCAGAATGCATCCTAAGTACTAACTCAGCAGGATGAACATTGGCTATTTTTCATAAGCTACCACCCACAGCATGATTAGTCAAGTTGCTTTGATATTATGTATCATTTTTAGCTATAACCCACTGAAAAGCAATAGCATACATGGAGGGAGAATAGATGAGAGAAAATTAGATCTGGAGCTTTGAATTTCAAATAGATCAAGTTAGTTTAAAGACTATAGGAAAACTTGTCACAGAGAAAATTCCCCTTAGGGGGAAAATCAGCAAAATTAAAATCATGATCTATAAGTACCAATAAGCAGTATCTATGAGGGACAACAGGCTCATGCCAACTTACTAGCAAGCTGTCAGAGAATTTAGAGTCTACTGCTATCTCATTCCAGGTACTGTGTTAAAACAAGGCAGTAACTGTTATGTTTATGTTTACCCTAGTTTCCTATACCGAAGCATAGTCATGATGTTTTAGTTTTTGTGAACCTATTTAGGGTACAAGTGTATCATTTAGGTATTTCTTTGGGTACTTTGTTTTCCATCCATGTCATAGATTCTCTCATTCTTGCCTTTTTGTCGTTTTATTGGTTAACTATGGGCCAAACATTTGATCATCTCCAAAAGAAAATGTTCAAGTCCACTCAAGATGATTTTGATTGTAGGAAATTCTGAAGAACAGAGTATCATGCACATTCTAAGCCACCCATAGGTGTGAAAAGCAAAAGAGGACTACAGTTTTATCTGCAATATTACTGTCATTCATTATCATGTAGTCTTTCATATGCTACACAATTGTCCATGGACTGAAGTTCTTTGGAATCATTAATCTTCATCCACCCTTGGAAAAGCTTCTTGATAAATCAGCCACAAGCAAATCATCACATTAATTAATTATTTAAATTAATTAATTAAATTAATTATTTACTGGCTATAATTATTTAATATTTAGTGGGTCAAAAATCAGATCTAATTCTTTTGAGCACATTTGCTATCTAGTTATGGCAATGTAAAAATGTATAATCAGAAAAAAAATCATTATATATATATGTGTGTATGTGTGTGTGTGTATATATATATATACATACATTGCATGGTATATATATATATATATATATATATGATGTGCATGTATATATACATATATATATGTATAACATATTTCATGCAAATGAATTGTTAAAACAAAAGCAAATAGTTTATGCATGGAAATATGAAACATTACATTAAAACATATCAAGTTGAATCTGAAACACTTGTTTGAAGAAGAGCATAATATACAAAATGTTATCAGACAGTATATTGAAGATTTTCCAAGTTCATTTTGCTTTGTCAGCCTCATTCTCCTGTGGGCACTGTACAATGCACAAGCTGCATACTGTATACTGCTGTATACTGTACTGAGTTGACTAAGAGTTTCCCACTGGCGTCTTGAACTCTTTGGGTTCATTTTATTGATGGCCTCCATCTATTTTCATGGCACAGAGCAGCTCCCCCTATTTATGTGATGGAGCTGAACAATTTTACACTAAAAGGCACTGCTCTGAACATTTAATTAGAAATTTCAATCCTGTGTTCTTCTACTGCACATGAAATGGCAAGGCTAACGAGGTATTCTAAAATGATTTATCACATCAGATAGAATTCAATGTTTGTTTTCTTCATTAGGTCTAAGAATTACACTAATTTGGCAGCCACACTTATGAATAGCTACAAAATGACACAATCATTAAGAAGAATTGCAGGGTCTTAATTCTACAAAGTTCAATTTTTAAAATTTTGAAATTGATAGGTAGAAATAATAACTGCATCAATGATTTTACTGTACTCTACTTATTCTTTTAAATAGTATTATTTTAGGATTCTCTGTGTGTGTTTGTGTGTGTGTGTGTGTGTGTGTGTGTGTTTGTGTGTGTGTGTGTTTGTGTGTGTGCATTTTCAAGAACTTCGACATGAAGTTGAACTAGACTGACTGAAGGCACAGAGGCAATGAAGAGAACCTGCTGAGAGAATGGGAGGCACTGAATTATTCTCTGCACTTGCAGTAACATAAGCAAGCTTGTTGGAACAGCTGCAATCCCTGCACAGGGGAGTTGAGAGGACCAAAGCTGCTTTGAAAATTTCCTACAACACATTATGCTGTCAAACTGGAATGATTAACTTCACCTGCAAATGCTCAAACATTTTTTTCATTGTATCATTTGATTATTCCTAATCACTTACCCATGCTTAACATAAATCAGTAAGTTTTTTTATCTTAAAAATGGGAAAGCCGCCTTTTTTTCAAAGCATATGAAATAAACCTTCTGAAAATAGCATTTGGACTAGGCATTATGATAGACAGCTGGAGCTGCCCTCAAAGGTCCAGGTGTAAGCCTTGCAGACTTAACACGGGGCTCCCTACCTGTCTTCCTTTATTCTTGCCAGCAAGGGCTCCAGCCATCCCAAGGTGCACTCGCAGTGTGCATCCAGAAAAGTTATGACCTGTCCTTTTGAAGCAGCCGCTCCTCGGAGACGGGCACGTATTAACCCAGAGCGCTCTTCCATCCTGATAATTTTCACTGGCACTTCTAAAGTTTTCACGTAGTTCTCTAATGTCAACTTGAGAAAATCTGTAACAAGAATGTATGGGGAAGGTTTGGAGACATTTCAGAACAAAACAAAGAGGGGCAGTCGCAAGCTCATACGTGCAGATATCCAATGTGCGTGTCATGACAATCTCATATACAGAGTTTAAAAAGAAGTGCACGGATAAAAAGTGCATCAGTTAAATAATGATACGCATCAAGATGTATATTTGCCCAGCTAATTCGTGACTATAAAACAATTCCTATTTACAGAGGTGCAAAGTGTATATACCTCTTTCACTGGCATCATCGACCAAGATGACTTCAGAGAGCAGGTAGTGTGGGGAGCGATTTATGACACTGTAGACAGTTCTAAGGAGAGTGCTCCAAGCCTCATTATGGAACACAATGACTACACTTGTGTTCGGAAGTTCATCAGGGTAGACTTTAGTCTTGCATCTGGGGAAAAAAGCAAAGAATAGTGATCATAATAAATTCATGTTTCATCCTGATCTTCCTCAGTAGCAATACTCATAACAATAAGACTTCAGACTTCAAAGTCCTTTACCAAGGAGCTGATTTATGAATATCTGGAATAATTTTCCTTTTTATAAGCACTGTGAGTAATCATTTGGCCTTTTGAAAGTTAAATATGCATAATTACCAATATTTTATTTTAACTCCTGCAGTGAACAAAGCAGCATGATTTCCATAATTCTGAGAAAAATCTGAGAAAACCAAAATAATATTCTCAAACTGTCAAATAATTAAGAACACTAGATACAATAGAGCCAGACAAATTCATTTACTAGAAACAAATTTTATTCTTTGATTTATGAAAAAAATAGCTCAAAAAGCTCTATGGATATAAATAGACATGAATCTGTGCAGTTTTAAAGCATGTTAGACTGAGATTATTTATCTCTTGTAAAATTTTAGAAAATAAGCTTTAACTGCATTTGAGAATACAGTAACGTATTTCCACTTTCAAAGGAAGGTTAGGACCCGTGGCTCCTACACTGCCTTGATATTCTAGACATATGGGAAATAATTTGTTTACCGGTACTTTCCAAACTAAGATATGTACAAACACCGCCAGAGAGTTTGTTCAAACACAGATCTACTTTGCTAAGTCTGAGATAGAGCCTGAAGTCCTGCTCTGCTGCTGGCCTCAAGAGAAGATGGATCAATGAGCAGTTGAATGGAAATTATCACAAATTTTACAATTTACTATTCTTGAAAAAACAATTTTAAATGTGTTTCAAATTCAGATGGGCCAAGATCTTACTCTGCAGGCCATCAATTCATACATTCAGAAAGGTTTGATTTTTTTAATTTTGTATATAGGCACCCTGAAAAAGAAATATGCAGATGGTCATTTCCTCTGTCAGCTTTTCAACCATTAGATATGTCTGTCATGTAACTTTAAATCCTCGTCACCATGGATTTCTGAATCAGGAGTAGAAGCTTATTCACTATAGAACATGTTTAATTTAAAATACTCTAAGTATTAAAAAATTAAAATAATTCTGTGAAGTAAAATGAGCCAGATACCTTTTCCATTTATGATAATATATCACACGATGCAGTGTTATTAGAATTCATGTTTTCACAGGGAAGGGGAAAACATTCAATGTAACATAGGATGTGAAGACAAACAATAAAATAAAATTGAGCATCGCCATTAGGGCCTTCCTCTTTTAAAACAATCTAAAATCTCATCCAGTCAGTGAAATCTTCTAAATACAGTGAGGTATGAATATCTGTATAGACCATGTATATAACTTCTAATGGTTTTTGCATGAATTTATTTGAATATACATACTGAGCTCTAAAATGCAATAGACACTGTGCAGATAAGGAGAGAAAATGTGATGGCCTCATGGCTCTCGCTGCTCTGTGCAAACGTTCAAACAGCATCCTTGGGGTTCTTCATCTTCTCTTCTATCTCCAGGCAGTTCAGCAACAAATGAACTGAGAAAGTCACCACAGTAAATGAGAAGTGTTTTCCTACCATTTTCTTCAATCCTGTGCTCTCTGACTCATCAAAAACTCCCCTTACCTTGTGCCAAGTACAAAATGCGATGGCACAATCATTATCAACATTGAAGTAAATGTATACAAACAAAGTGAAGAGAGTCCAATATTCAACAACTACTGCCTTAAACCAGTAATAAAATAGTTACTAAATCCTACCCAGTGTTAGTTATTTTTCAAAGTAATTCTTTTAAAACAGAATTTTCTGTTTGGAATTCTAAATGCCAATTAAGAAAATATGGATCTATACACAGTTATCTTAAGAAATAAAGTTATCTGAGTATGATAGATCATTCCTACTATCCCACCACCTTAAAGTCAGAAGCAAGAGGATTGCCCTGAGTTGGAGGATATCCTGGACTAATTACACAGTAAATCCCAGGACATCCTTTATTGCACACTGAAAACCTATTTGAGACAACAATAATGAAAACAGTAAAAGGTAATGTAGACATATAGCTCCAGTACTTTAAATGATTATCATTAAGTTTATTTTGTGGTTGAAAAAACCACTAATGTTAGTTCTATATTCATTTCATCTATTCCTTATATAATGAAAGAAGTTAATCTTAATTAAGATACTATATTAAAAGAAAATTTCAAATGACTCATTTAAAATATAAAAAGATATGTTTATCAGTTCTTCCTCCTTACTATAGAGGAACAGTCATCAACCACAGGACACAAGTGTTTTAGTTATGGAGTAGAAGTTTGGAGTAATCTGATAGAGGTATTATGATCATTCATTAGAACATTTGTTGAATTTTTGATATTATCTAAGAAATTTGATCATAAAAAATTGAAAGTAACAAATAAAAGTATTCAAGACTTGAAAACGGAAACAGAAGCAACAAAGATAACATAAAATCAGGGAATCCTGCAAATGAAAAATTTAGGGCAGCAAATAGCAAATACAGAGACAAGCTTAATGAATACAATACAAGATAAAAGAGAATCTTGGGCACTGAATATACAATTCAAGGAATGTATACATCATTTAAAGAGAATAGAGAATATGAAAACAATCTGACACAAAACATCCAGTAAATCTGGGATACTATGAAAAGACCAAACATACAAGTAATAGGAATAGATGAAGAAGAAACAGAACTCAAAGTCCTAGAAAATATTTTTAATAAATCCATAGAAGAATATTCTTCTAAATTAAAGAAATAGATGCCTATAAAGGTAAAAGAAGTATGCAGAAGACCTAACAGATTAGATCAGAAAAGAAAATAACCAGAATACATAGTAATCAAAACACTAAACATAAAGAATAAAGGAAGAATATTAACAGCTAAAAAGGAAAAAGATTAAGCAACACAAGAAGACAATCCTATTAGAATTACACCTTACTACTCAGTCAAGACACTAAAAGACAGATGGGCTTGTATTTATATGATCCAGACTCTAAGAAATCACAGATGCCAGCCCAGTTTCTACACCTAGGAAAAGTTTCAATCACTATATATGGAGAAAATAAGATATCCCATTAAAAAGTCAAATGTAAAGAATATCTAGACACATACACACATACCACCACCACACCTATTACTACTACTACTAAAAATAACAGGAAATAACAATAATTGTTAATTAGTGTCTCTCAATATCAATTGCCTCAATTGCCAAACGAACACCCATCATTTTGCTTTGTACAAGAAACACTCCTCCACATCAGGGATATATTTTCAATTAACTTTTTTAAAAAATGTTTTGCAATTCCCTTGCTTTCTTATTAGATGATAAAACACACCGAACTTGTATTAACATTTGCATTTTATACACATAATGCTTAGCTATGCCAAAATACAACATGACTTTATGTACTACAAGGGAAGAAAAGTAACCTTAAAAAATGAACTATACATTTTTTATTGGTTATTTTATGTACTAACATTTCAAATGTTGTCCCCCTTTCCGGTTTCTCCTCTGAAAATCCCCTGACACAATGGCCTCCACACTGCTTCTATGAGGGTGCTCCCCGACCCCTCTCATACCCATTTACTCTTGCCTCACCTCCTTAGCAATCCCTCTATTGCTGGGGCATTAAGCCTTCACAGGACCAAGTGTCTCTCCGCCCATTGTAGCCAGATAAAGGCAATGGGGCCACCCACCTATCTAAAAAATATTAACCCTGAGTTTCTTCTATTTAAAGGAAATGCAGGGAGAGGGAGTGGAGCAGAGACTAAAGGAAAGGCCATCCAGAGACTACACCACCTAGTGATCTATCCCATCTGATCTATCCCAGATACTATGGCTGATGCCAAGAAGCACTTGCTGACAGGATCCTCTTAGAGCTGTCCCCTGAGAGACTCTGCCAGAGCCTGACCAATACACATGTGGATGCTTACAGCAATTAGCATCCACATGTGTATTGGTGGATACACAACTGATCATGTGAATCCCAACGGAAGAGCTGAAGAAGGACTAAAGGAGCTGAAGAAGTTTTCAACCCTATAGGAAGAACAGCAATATCAACCAACTAGAACCCAGAGCTCCCAGGTAATAAAATACCAACCAAAGGGTACACATGGAGAAACCCATGGCCCAGCTGCAACTAGAGCACATTTTTAAATTATTACACTCTTTTTTTTAATTGTTTAATAGACCTTAAAGGAAATATCTTTAAAATTCACTTAGATGTCACTTCCAATGTAATTATTCCATCTACTTTCTGAATCAGTAATATTGATTTTGAACTATCTTAAGTTTTCTTCACTTCTTTTAAAATTAATTCTCAATTTTCAAATTGTGTCATTTAGTATATTAGAGGCAAAAACTGAGCTCATACCTCAGAAATCAAGTATTTCACCTGTAAATAGCTTCACTGATACATTTTCATAAGCTTCGTATGAAGTGCTTTCTAAATATTAAGGCTCAAATGAATTATATAGGGATTTGTTCTTCTGCTTCAGTAGAACGTGCATGCAACCAATATTCTGTATTTATAATAAGATCCTGGGAGATGGCAACACTGCTGCTCCATGGTTAATACAAGAAGCAAGGTTATTCAAAATGCTCAATTGATTAGCAAAAATCAGAAATACAGTCATTTCTCCAAAATATATTTTGCATCATCAACTGAAATTTTATTTTTTTCTGCTTCTTGCTGCTTTTCTTTAGATGATTTTTGTGGCAATGCTAAGTAATCTAGCAGTCATGAAGAAATGAAAAATTATATTACTACTTGTACCTCTAGTATACAAAGTGCATCATATACAACTTACTTGAAGCTAGAGCTGAGAAGCTAGGACCATACTCATAATAATAATAAATTCCCCTGTCTGTCTATCCACACCCTGACATAACAAACAGTAGAACTAATACCCAATGCAATTTCAGATTTTTTTTAAATTTTTTATTTTCTATATTCTATGTTTACATTCAAAAGGCTTTCCCCTTTCCCAGTTCCCCCCACCATAATTCCTCTCCCCCCAACTGTTCCTCAATCATCCCCCCCACACGATTTCTCTGTTCTGGGTCTACAAAACTGGATCCAATCTTTATAGGCCCAGGGTCCTCTCCTTTCTTCTTCTTGGGAATCATTTGACTTGCTAATTGTACTGGCTAGTTTTGTGTGTCAACTTGATACAGGCTGGAGTTATCATAGGAAAAGGAGCTTCAGTTGGGGAAGTGCCTCTATGAGATCCAGCTGTGGGGCATTTTCTCAATTAGTGATCAAGTGAGGGAGGGCCCCTTGTGGGGGGTGCCATCTCTGGGCTGGTATTCTTGGGTTCTATAAGAGAGCAGGCTGAGCAAGCCAGGGGAAGCAAGCCAGTAAGTAACATCCCTCCATGGCCTCTGCATCAGCTCCTGCTTCTGACCTGCTTGAGTTCCAGTCCTGACTTCCTTTGGTGATGAACAGCTGTGTGGAAGTGTAAGCTCAATAAACCCTTTCCTCCCCAACATGCTTCTTGGTCATGATGTTTGTGCAGGAATAGAAACCCTGACTAAGACACTAATTGTGCCTTGAGTATTTAGGGCTTCTGGGCTCATTAATATCCACTTATCAGTGATTGCATTTCATGTGTATTCTTTTGTGATTGGGTTAACTCACTTAGGATGATATTTTCCAGATCTAACCATTTACCTACAAGTTGTATGAATTCATTATTTTTAATTGCTGAGTAGTATTCCATTGTATAAATATACCACATTCTCTGTATCCATTCCTCCTTTGAGGGATAATTGTAATATCTTAAAAAATATTCATCTGGAAGGGCACAAACACAGTAGCATTCATATTTAGTACAGCTGTGGTCCTTACATTTAATTTTGTACCAAAAGCTGACAGAATTTTAACTCTTGTTTGTTTATTTGTTTTTTTACTTAACAATGAAAAACAAGGAACCAATATGAAGAAAATATGGTTGAGTATTGAAGTAATAGAATCAATAGAATCCTCTCCCTAATACATGTAATATAATCATGAGTGCATGTGTGTGCCTGTGTATGTGTGTTTGTATGTTTACAATAAAAGCTAAACAGTAATTTTACCATTTTCACCTCCACTTTTGTATTTTACAAAAACCACAGATCTTACCAAAGGCTGTAAAGAGCACTGTTTCATATGCCCACAGAATGAAGTTTTGTATATCCTAGAAGATGGATTGCAAAGAATGTCAATGTTCAAAGAGTCACATACTTACTTTATAAAAACCATAAACATATTTTTCAAATAATATGTCTATAGTACTGTACTGCCTACAATACATATTAAGGCAATAACAGCACAAAGCTTGTGGGAATAACCAATAATCAATATCATATTTGCATTAAATCCCACTCCAAGAGGTAGAACTCATACCCTGCGTTGCTTGAATCACCAAGACATCAGATTAGATAGTCCAGGAACTTATAGTAAAAATACTACTATCCTTTTAAAAATGTAGCAGGAATACAAGGAGATAAGAATGGATGAATTCACATTCTTCTGCATGCTGATCTCCAATTGAACCAGCACCATTTATTGAAAAAGGCTATCTTTTTTCCACTGGATATTATCAGCTCCTTTGTGGAAGATCAAGTGACCATAGGTATGAGGGTCCATTTCTGGGTCTTCAATACTTTTCCACTGATACACCTGTCTGTCACTGCACCAATAGCTTGCAGTTTTAATACTATTGCTCTGTAGTATTGCTTGAGGTCCAGGATACAGATTCCTCCAGAAGTTCTTTTACTGTTGAGAATAGTTTTAGATATCTTGGGATTTTTGTTATTCCAGATGAATTTGAGAACTGCTCTTTCTAACTCTATGAAGAACTGAGTTGGGATTTTTATGGGGATTGCATTGAATCTGTATATTGCCTTTGGCAAGATGACCATTTTAAATATATTAATCCTGCCAATCCAAGAGCATGGAAGATTTTTCCATTTTCTGAGATCTTCTTCGATTTCCTTCTTTAGAGACCTGATCTGTCATACAGATCTTTCACTTGTTTGGTTAGAGTCACCACAAGATACTTTAGATTGTTTCTGGCTATTGTGAAGGGTGTCATTTCCCTAATTTCTTTCTCAGCCTGTTTATCCTTTGAGTAGAGGAATGCTACTGAATTGCTTGAGTTGATTTTATAACCAGCCACTTTGCTGAAGTTCTTTATCAGCTGTAGGAGTTCTCTGGTGGAGTTTTTTGGGGTCACTTAGGTATACTATCATATCATCTGCAAAGAGTGATAGTTTGAATTCTTCGTTTCCAATATGAATCCCTTTGGCCTCCTTATGCTGTCTAATTTCTCTAGCTAGTACCTCAAGTACTATATTGAAAAGATATGGAGCGAGGGGTCAGCCTTGTCTAGTCCCTGATTTTAGTGGGATTGCTTCATGTTTCTCTCCATTTAGTTTGATGTTGGCTACCGGTTTACTGTATATTGCTTTTACTAGGTTTAGGTATGGGCCTTGAATTCCTGTTCATTTCAAGACTTGTAGCATGAGAGGATGCTGAATTATGTCAAGTGCTTTTTAAGCATCTAATGAAATGACCATGTGTCTTTTTTCTTTGAGTTTGTTTACTCCAAGTGGATCAAGGACCTCCACGTAAATCCAGACACACTGAAACTAATAGAAAAGAAATGGGGGAAGACCTTTGTGGACATGGGCACAGGGGGAAAGTTCCTGAACAGAACACCAATAGCTTATGCTCTAAGATCAAGAATAGACAAATGGGACCTCATAAAATTACCATGATTCTGTAAGGCAAAGGACACTGTCAATCAGACAAAACAGCAACCACTAAATTGGGAAAAGGTCTTCACCAACCCTACATCTGACAGAGGGCTAATATCCAATATATACAAAGAACTCAAGAAGTTAGATCCTGGAAAACCAAACAACCCTATTAAAAATGGGTTACAGAGCTAAACAAAGAATTTTCACTTGAAGAACTTTGGATGGCTGAGAAGCACATTAAAAAATGTTCAACATCATTAATCATTAGGGAAATGCAAATCAGAACAACACTGAGATTTCACCTCACACCAGTCAGAATGGCTAAGATTAAAAATTCAAGAGACAGCAGGTGTTGGTGAGGATATGGAGAAAGAGGAACACTCCTCCACAGCTGGTGGGATTGGAACTGGAAAATATCATACTATGTGAGGTAACACATTCACAGAACAACACACATGGAATGCAGTTACTGATAATTGGAGGATATTAACCCAGAAGCTGTGAATACCCAAGACACAACCCACATATCAAATGATTGCCGAGAAGAAGGAAGGAGAAGGTCCTAGTCCTGGAAAGGCTTGATGCAGCATTGTAGGGGATTGCCAGGACAGATAAGTGGGAGGGTGTTGATTGGGGAACTGGCGGAGGGAAGAGGGCTTATGGGACGTTGGGGAACGGGGGAACCAGGAAAGGAAAAATCATTTGGAATGTAAACAAAGAATATAGAATATACTAAAAAGAAATAAGAAAAATAACTAAAAAAAGTAGCAGTAGAATGACTCTTAATGTCATTTTGATATACTCATAAATCAAGGTCATCCTCAGTCATCTTCAAAGAAGCTTTCTTCTGAAGCAGATGGGAAGTACAGAGACCCACATCCAGATAGTATGTAGACATTGGGAGACTTTTCTCTATTAAATCTGTCCCCTCATGAATCAGAGAATTTTTGGAAAGAAGAGGCAAGAGAGTTTAAGACCCAGAGAGGATGGAAGGCACCTAGAAAACAAGGCAATTTAAATCAAGATGATCAATGCTCATATGAACTTAGAGAGATTGAATGGCTCTGCACCAGTCCTTTGCATATGTTATGGTTTCCAGTTCAGTGCTTTATGGAATTCCTTAGTGTGCAAAAGAGTGTTTCTCTGTTTCTTCTGTCTTCTTTTGGACTCTTTTACTGATATTCATTTGCCTTGTCTAACCATAATGTGTTACTTTTTGTCTAATCTTATTACATTTCATTATTATTTCGTATAATATTTTTTGTTTTCTGAGAGACAGAAAGGGAGTGAATCTGATGGTAAGGGAGGTAGTAAGAAACTGGGAGGAGTAAAGTGAGAGAAAAATGTAATTAGGGTATACTTTTGAAAGAATAAATTCTACTTTCAATAAAAGAAAAATACATTGTGAAATGAAAAGAAAGTAATTTATTGTATTCTGATTGCAAAAATAATACTCTCTCATATTATCTTTAATCAAGTTTTGAATGATACTGGTTAGAAAAATATTGCTAATTATCTATCTATCTATCTATCTATCTATCTATCTATCTATCTTATATCGACTGCAATTCCCCTCTGTCCTCTCCTCCCAGATCCTCACCCCCACCTACTCTATGCTCTGCCACATCCTCCACACCCTTGTCATCTACTCCTTTGTTTCTCTTCATAAAATGAAGAACTCCAATGAATATCAAACAAGGATATCAAGTTGCAGTAAATTAGGCACATGCCTTCATATTAAGATGGGATGAGGCAACCAAGTGGGAGGAAAAGGGTCCCAACAGCTGACTAAAAAGTGTGGGACAGTCCCTGCTCTCATGTTAGGAGTCCCACAAGACAAAGCTTCACTACTGTAACACATACACAGAAGGCATCGGTCAGTCCCATGTAGACTCCTTGCTGATCCATTCATTATCTGGGAGGTCTCATCAGCCCAAATTCATTGATTGTGTGGGTATTTCTATAGTGTCCTTGAAACCTCTGGCTCCCATAATCCTTCCTTTTCATCTCTTTCTAGATTCCCTGAACTATGCTTAATGTTTGACCACGAGAGCAGTCTCCATCTGCTCCTGGATGAAATCTTTCCTATGATAATTGAGCTAGCCATCAATCTGTGCATATAGCAGAGAATCATTAGGAATCATTTAATTGATTGGTTTTTAGTCCTGTTTAGTTCTATTTTCAGCTTCTAGCCTATCCATCTTCTGGTAACCCTAGCATCTAAGACTCCTAGCACTAATACAGAGCCTAAATTGACCATCTACTGTAACCAGGATAAACTTCTAGTGGAGGAATAGGAACACCAACCTGGCCACATAACCTTGGATGTACAATTTGCCTACAAGATGTCTTTGGTTAAAGGTGGTATAGTAATGTGTAGGTAGCCAATCAATGACTGCTAAAGCTTGAGAGTAATGCCAAGAGAGTAGCCCAGGCCTGACACTGCCTTGAGCGCTATTTTCTGTTTTTAATCAAAAAAAAAAAATAGACATTACATAAAATAGACCTAATATTAAACTGGTTTATAAATGATCACATGAAATGAGAAATAGGCATTTCCCTAGGGCTACTTTAGTAAACTTAAACATTTAAATTTATCTTCTAGGAATTGCAGTGTCTTTTTCAAGTCCTTAATGAGGCCTTGGGTTCAATATGAGCATGGGGAAAAATTAACTGTTTTAGTGAGAAGGTGGATGATTGAGCACTCTCATAGAAGCAGGGTAAGGGGATAGAATAAGGGTTTTGCAGAGGGGAATGTGGATAACATTTGAAATGTAAATCAATAAAATATATAATTTAATAATAATAATAATAATGGAAAAATAAATAAATATGTAAATAAATAAATAAGTAAATAATATGAATATAATACATTTAAGCAATATTTCATAAATCAATATTGTTTGCTTTTTATAATTGTTCATGTAGAATTATTAAAAATTTGCATTCATTTGCAGCCATTGTTTATGTAGTTAACATTGATAAAAATAAAAGACAACACTATAAATTTGTTAATGTCTATAGGCAGAGCATGTATTCTGGCTAAGTGAAATCATAAACTTGGACATGTAAACATTTCATATAGATACAGAATTGTCAGATAATGAACATATAGAATGATGGCAAGGAAGTTGAAACTCACTTCTTTTGAAGAAAAATTCTTTGTTATATATATGTGTATATATATATATATATATATATATATATATATATATATATACACACACACAGGTTACTCCTTTGAGCCAAAATAGAAGCAGTGACAAAAGAAATCTTTTGAATAAGTATAAGAATGTGTTTATTACCTTTAATCATATTCAATCAATGTGAGAATCACCTTATTATGACTTTGACAAATATTGTTGTATTACTTTCTGTCACAGAGATGCTGATTAAAATAGTGATGTGGTCATGCATGGGTAATAAGATTTTAAAACCTTTATTTTGAACATTAAAATATAGGCATTTGACATTAAGAATAACTGAATGAGAAGATCTTATACCTGGACACAAATACTTTCTTTGCAAACACTAATTAAAAGGTGACCAGGAAACTCTCGCTATGATGGCTAATTTTCATAGTGCTAGAAGGTTCTAAGCATGCTACTGTGGGGAAAACAAAAAAGGCACCAACTGTCTTGCGCAAAGCTAGATGCTATATAGTATAATACTCACCTCTCAGGTAAGCTATATACTGGTACAGTAATGGTATGACAATCATGGGGAAGACCAGCTACCTTCTAATTCATAGGAGTATGTTCATGTCTGACAATTCGAACCTTGCTTAGAGACCATGAATAGATAGATCATGTTCTTTTGCTAGATGGTGATACACTCAACATGCCTTCTTATTTATAGCCATAAACTTGTGTTGTTCTCAACTTTGTTAAAAGACCCTCTTCTTACAATAGGTAATATCTAATGCAGAGGTTTAGAATTATTCAAAATGCTAACTGACTGTGAGTGTTCAGATGTGAAGAGATTATCTATAACAACCTTTCAAAGGCTCAGGAAACATTGAGAAAGATGGTGAAGGAAGAATATAAGAGCTGGTGGATGAGGAGGACAGCCACAAAATACTGTTCTCTGGACATATCCTGGCTGATATGCACATTGAGTCACAACAGTTGTGGTTGTTGGCAGAAGAACTGTACAAGGTAAAGCCAGTAAAAATTCTAGCAGAGATGAATGAAATGCTCCCAGTGTCCTACCCTTGGTTAAAATGTTGTCAGCAGTTTATGACCTCTGAGGGAAGCAGAGTTGATTTGCTTCAGAGATTTAGCATTAGCAGATCTTGTTTCCCAGAGGATGAGGCAATACCAGGCACATATGGTCAGAACTAATTGGAATCACAGGAATAATAATAATGAAATATAATAATAATAATAATAATAATAATAATAATGAGGAGGAGGAGGAGGAGGAGAAGGAGGAGGAGGAAATGAAGTTGGAGAAAAGAAATTCATAAGGGCAACTAAGGAAAGGTAATTAAGTAGATAAGACCAAAATAACTTGAATACATGTACAACATTTTCACAATTAAATCAAAATGTTATATTTAGACATATGTTTTGTGAAATCAAAACTGAGAACTATAACCTTAAATTCTTTTACTCACAGACATATTAAAACAAATGGAACACCCTCTTTGCCTAAAAATAATTGAAAATGAAATGTATGTGGTTAATATGTTTTGAAGCTATTTTCCACAGTTGTAGCTCTGAGGAGTAAAAGAATCTTAGCTTCTTCACTGCAATATATATGTCATTTAGATGTACAGTAATGTTCAAACCCCTTCCTTTTGGTTGGAGATGTATAAATACAAAAGAAAATACAGTTACACCACATTGGAGGGAATATGGGAGTACAGGGATGTTTCAAACAGCTGCAATCTGGAAATGCGTGAAACAGTGTACCTATTTGCCATCTCTCCCCTTGGCTATGCACACATTAGTAGAACATAAACTGTTTCAATTTGATTTTCTCCTTTTCAAAGGCATATTGATGTTTTCTGATAAGCTACTCAACACAACATGATACATCAAAGGAAGAAAAATCGACTGTAAGATGAGAATGTGAAATCACAAAGGAGCCACAATTACACAGTGGTTTAGTTAGAAACAATCCATCTAGGACTCCCAACAAAGGCTGTCAACACAATGGTGTGCTTGGCTTTCTGTCAGGCTGCTCACTGAGCCAGTGGTTACCTTTTACTGCCTCAAATAAAGAAGATTAATAATAGCAATTAAACTGAAGGCTTGTAACAAAAGTCCTCTATATATTTCTTATTTTCAAGATCTATGAGATTTGCAGAATTACATGTGGCTTCCATTCCTCAATAAGAATAATCACAGACAGAATTTATGTCACATCCCAATGCATCCATGTAAAACAAATTCAGGCAATGAGAAAATAGTTCCTTCACAGTCTTTAACAGCTTGGAGCCCTAAGTAAAATAAAGTATTTAATTTTGCATATATTTCTACAGGTTGCTTTATATGTATAGTTTGTTAAAGTTGTCAAGAATCAGATGATTTTCTCAAAGCTTACTGAGTCCCTTAGGTTTTATGCATATCAAGTTTTATGTTTATTTAAAATACAGGTACAGATTTTATTATCTTTATCCAGCCTGCTTTTGTATCCACTTTTGATTCCTCTGTTTTCTTGCACATATTGGTAGTGATAGGAAATAGTGCCTCTGGTTAAGATGTTATTTCATAATTTTCTTAATTCTTGACTATTCTTCTTGAATTTAGTTGTATACATGGCCCTTCTAACATTAGAATTCTGTCTAGACTGTCTGCTGTAGGGAACAGAAATAGTGAGTGGAGAATTTCTTTCTTTTCCCTTATCTAATCCCATGTAAAGTTATTTAATCCTTTCCTGTTCCACATCTCATATCCTCAACATTTTTACTTATTACTGTTTCATAATAAATCTAACATCCCAGGAAGTAGGGTAGTCTTTAAAATAGATCAACATGCTGCAAAAAATAAATCTGGTAAGGAAAGACATATATTAAAACTTAATGATTAGGCAGGTTATTATAGAATGCCTGAGATCAACTCACCAGTCATATCTCTCCATTATTATAATCTGAGCTAGAGGTATACAAATACATTTTTTCTACAATTTTGTGAATCTTTCATTCATTGTTTTCCCAAACAACTAAAACCAGAAACATAATTAGGTAAATAATATGAAAATGAGAAAGATAAAGAAAAGATTCACAAGTCATTTGGTTCTAATGCATCCACTTTAGAGCCAAGTAACATAGTACTTGTTTGGACATATTGAGAAAACTCTGTGCCTTGAAAGACTAAGCTCCTGTTTTAATTGGGTACCTATATGTACACCCTCTAAATGCCAACGATGTCATCATTTCAGTTCAGTGTGATTGTCATAACACATATTCAAGACACTTGAGGACATGCAATACAATCATAAATGAATATTAAGAATGTACTCTGTGCTTCCTCGGGTCGCTGCGGACTGCCTGCTAGCGGCTGGGTTCAGGTGCGTGGACAGAGACTTGGCCTAGCAACGAATACCCGGTCGGGCCCTTGCTGGCCCCCAGAGCCAGGAAAGGTCGCCAGGAGCTCGGAGCACCTGCAGCTCAGAGGCTCTCTCTGACCCTGGGGAACGGCTAGCTGGCTTGCAGCCGGCCACCATCTTCCCTCAGGTTGCTGCAGACTGCCTGCTGGTGGCTGGGTTCAGGTGCATGGACAGAGATTTAGCCTGGCAAAGAACACCTGGTCAGGCTCTTGCTCGCGCCCAGAACCAAAGGAGGTTGGAGATAGGTCTGTGCACCAACAGCTTAGCAGTGCACACAGAGCCAGATCAGCTTGGCAGGCGGTCTCTGCGCCAACCCAAGGGGGCAACAACCTGCTAGTGGGTCGGTGCCTGGAGTACAGCCAGAGGCTGACATCTTGCCTCAGGTCACCACAGACAGCTAACATGACAGAGCCATGTGGACTGAGAGTACTACCATCTAGGTTCTAGCAGCCCAACCAGGCAACCTCCAGTCCTGTAGGGAACCCAGTGGTTAGACAGAGCCCTGAGACCCGCCACCATTTTGGAGCTGGTGGCCTGAACAGGTCACTATAGAGAACCAATAGAGGAACCCAGGACATCATAAAGATCTAGCAGACTAGCCCAGATCAGTGGAGGAAAAAAATCTGATTCTTAAGAGCTAGCAACCAGGCAGGCCAGGAGGAGTCTGCGGGAGGCCAATTGCAGCTAGCCTCTGGAAGACTTAGATCCAGCACAGCAGAGCTGAGGAGGTAACTGAGAGCCCAGTAACTGAAACCTCCCAGTCTCCACCTCAGGAGCTTGGACGCCCTCTACTACAGCAGTGCCAAACACCAGGCTCACAGGAGCCTCAAACACCAACCACTAAGAACAAGACCAACTAACTCCAGAGATAAACAGATGGCAAAAGGCAAATGTAGGAACGTTGCAAACAAAAATCAAGGCAATATGGCAGTATCTGAATCCAATTTGCCAACCACAGCAAGTCCTGGATACCCCAGCACACCAGAAAAAAAGAGTTGAATATAAAAGCACTGGTCATGATGCTGCTAGAGGAACACAAAAAGGACATAAACAAATCTCTTCAAGAAATGCAGGGGAACATCAATAGGGTAGAAGCTCTTACAATGCAAACACAAAAATCACTTAAAGAACTCCAGGAGAATATGGGCCAACAGAGAGAAACCAATAAAGAGGAAATAAGAAAATCAGTTAAAGAAATGCAGGAGAACTTGAAACAACAGGCAGAAGTCACGAAAGAGGAAACACAAAAATCTCTTAAAGAATTACAAGAAAACACAAACAAACAAATGAAGGAACTGAGCAAAACCATCCAAGATCTGAACACAGAGGTAGAAACAACTAAGAAATCACAAAAGGAGGCAACTTTGGAGATAGAAAACCTTGGGAAGAAATCAGGGGTCATAGATGCAAACATCAACAACAGAATACAAGAGATAGAGATAAGAATCTCAGATGCTGAAGGTAACATAGTAACTATTGACTCCACAGTCAAAGAAAACACAAAATCCAAAAGGCTCATAACCCAAAACATCCAGGAAATCCAAGACACAATGAGAAGACCAAACCTAAGGATTATAGGGATAGATGAGAGTGAAGATCTACAACTTAAAGGGCCAGCAAATATCTTTAACAAAATTATGGAAGAAAACTTCCCTAACATGTATACCCATGAATATACAAGAAGCCTATAGAACTCCAAACAGACTGGACCAGAACAGAAATACCTCCCGTCACATAATAATCAGAACACCAAATGTAATAAACAAAGAAAGAATATTAAAGGCAGTAAGAGGAAAAAGGCCAAGTAACATATAAAGGAAGATCTATCAGAATCACACCAGACTTCTCTCCAGAAACTATGAAAGCTAGAAGATCCTGGGCAGATCTCATGCAGACCCTAAGAGAACACAAATGCCGGCCAAGATTACTATACCCAGCAAAACTCTCAATCAACATAGATGGAGAAATCAAAATATTCCATGACAGGACCAAATTTACACAATATCTTTCCACTAACCCAGCTCTACAAAGGATAATAGGAGGAAATCTCCAAGACAAGGAGGGAAACTGCACCCAAGAAAAAGCAAGATAGTAACCTACTTCTATCAAACTCAAAGGAAGATAACTACTCAAAAACAAAAATATCATCAGAAATGACAGGAACAAATAATCACTATTCCTTAATATCTCTTAATATCAATGGACTCAATTCCCCAATAAAAAGTCATAGACTAGCAGACTGGATATGGAAACAGAACCCTACATTTTGCTGCATACAGGAAACACACCTCAGAGTTAAAGACAAACACTACCTTATAGTAAAAGGCTGGAGGACAATCCTGCAAGCCAATGGTCACAGGAAGCGAGCTGGAATAGCCATTCTAATATCAGATAAAATTGACTTTTAACCCAAAGTCATCAAAAGAGACACAGAAGGTCACTTCTTGTTAGTCAAAGGAAGAATACACCAAGAACTCACAATTCTAAACATCTATGCTCCAAATACAAGGGCACCCTCGTTTGTAAAAGAAACTTTACTAAAGCTCAAAACACACATTGCACCTAACACAATAATTGTGGGGGACCTCAACACTCCACTATCCTCAAGAGACCGATCAGGAAAACAGAAACTAAACAGAGACACAGGGAAACTCATTGAAATGTTGGAAGAATTGGATTTAACATATATATATATATATATATATATATATATATATATATATAACATTTCATCCTAAACCAAACGACTATACCTTTTTCTCAGCGCCTCATGGAACCTTCTCCAAAATCGACCATATAATTGGTCACAAGACAGACCTCAACAAATATAAAAAGATCGAACTAATCCCATGCCTCCTATCGGATCACCATGGAGTAAGAGTGTTCTTCAATTGCAACAAAAACAACAGAAAATCCTCATGCACGTGGAGGCTGAACAATATTCTACTCAATGATAACTTAGTCAAGGAAGAAATAAAGAAAGAAATCAAAGACTTTTTAGAATTTAATGAAAATGAAGGTACAACATACCCAAATCTATGGGACACAATGAAAGCAGTGCTAAGAGGAAAATTCATAGCCCTGAGTGTCTCCAAAAAGAAACAGGAGAGAGCATATACTAGCAACTTAATGGAACACCTGAAAGCCCTAGAACAAAAAGAAGCTATTTCACCCAGGAGGAGTAGAAGACAGGAAATCAAACTCAGGGCTGAAATCAATCAATTTGAAATAAAGAGAACCATACAAAGAATCAACAAAACCAGTAGCTGGTTCTTTGAGAAAATCAACAAGATAGATAAACCCCTAGCCAGACTTACCAAAGGGCACAGAGACAGTAATCAAATTAACAAAATTAGAAATGAAAAGGGGGATATAACAACAGAAACTGAGGAAATTCAAAAAATCATCAGATCCTACTACAAAAACCTATACTCAACACAACTGGAGAATCTGGAGGACATGGACAATTTCCTAGACAGTCACCAAATACCAAAATTAAATCAGGATCAAATAGATCATCTAAACAGACCCATAACACCCAAAGAAATAGAAGGGGTCATAGAAAGTCTTCCAACCAAAAAAAAGCACAGTACCAGAAGGTTTTAGTGCAGAATTCTATCAGACCTTCAAAGAAGGCCTAATACCAATACTCTTCAAACTATTCCACAAAATAGAAACAGAAGGAACACTACCCAACTCATTCTATGAAGCCACAATTACCCTGATACCAAAACCACACAAAGATCCAACTAAGAAATAGAACTAGAGGCCAATCTCCCTTATGAATTTTGATGCAAAAATACTAAACAAAATACTTGCCAACCGAATCCAAGAACACATCAAAATGATCATTCACCATGATCAAGTTGGCTTCATCAGAGGGATGCAGGGATGGTTCAATATACGGAAATCCATCAAAGTAATCCACTACATAAAAAAACTCAAAGAAAAAACCACATGGTCATCTCATTGGATGCTGAAAAAGCATTTGACAAAGTACAGCATCCTTTTATGCTTAAAGTCTTGGAAAGAACAGGAATTCAAGACCCATACCTAAACATAGTAAAAGCAATTTACAGCAGACCAGTAGCCAACATCAAAGTAAATGGAGAGAAACTTGAAGCAATCCCACTGAAATCAGGGACTAGACAAGGCTGATCCCTTTCACCATATCTCTTCAATATAGTACTTGATCTACTAGCTAGAGCAATTCGACAACATAAGAAAGTCAAAGGGATACAAATTGAAAAGGAAGAAGTCAACCTATCACTATTCACAGATGATATGATAGTATACTTAAGCGACCCAGAAAACTCCACCAGAGAACTCCTACAGCTGACATAAAAAACTTCAGCAAAGTGGCTGGTAATAAAGTCAACTCAAGCAAATCAGTAGCCTTCCTATGTGCAAAGGATAAGCAGGCCTAGAAAGAAGTTAGGGAAATGACACCCTTCACAATAGCCACAAACAATATAAAGAATCTTGGTGTGACTCTAACCAAAGAAGTGAAAGATTTATATGACAAAAACTTCAGGTCTCTGAAGAAGGAAATTGAAGAAGACCTCAGAAAATGGAAAAATCTTCCTTCCATGCTCGTGGGTCGGCAGGATTAATATAGTTAAAATGGCAATCTTGCCAAAAGCAATATATAGATTCAACGCATTCCCCATCAAAATCCCAACTCAGTTCTTTATAGAGTTAGAAAGAGCAATTCTCAAATTCATCTGGAATAACAAAAAACCCAGGATAGCTAAAACTATCATCAACAGTAAACGAACTTCTGGGGGAATCAATATCCTGGACCTCAAGCAATACTACAGAGCAGTAGTGTTAAAACTGCATGGTATTGGTACAGTGACAGGGAGGCAGATCAATGGAATAGGATTGAAGACCCAGAATTGAACCCACACATCTATGGCCAATTGATCTTCGACAAAGGAGCTGAAAACATCCAGTGGAAAAAAGATTGCCTTTTCAACAAATGGTGCTGGCTCAACTGGAGGTCAACATGCAGAAGAATGAGAATTGATCCACTCTTATCTCCTTGCACTAAGCTCAACTCCACGTGGATCAAGGACCTCCAAATAAAACCAGACACACTAAAACTAATAGAAAAGAAACTGGGGAAGACCCTTGAAGACATCGGCTCAGGGGAAAAATTCCTGAACAGAACACCAATTGCTTATGCTCTAAGAGCAAGAATAGACAAATGGGACCTCATAAAATTACAAAGTGTCTGTAAGGCAAAAGACCCTGTCAAAAGGACAAATCAGCAACCAACAAATTGGGAAAAGATCTTCACCAACCCCACATCCGATAGAGGGCTAATATCCAATGTATAAAAAGAACTCAAGAAGTTAGACCCCAGAAAACCAAATAACCCTATCTAAAAATGGGGTACAGAGCTAAACAAAGACTTTTCACCTGAAGAAATTCGGATGGCTGAGAAACACCTTAAAAAATGTTCAACATCATTAGTCATTAGAGAAATGCAAATCAAAACAACCCTGAGATTTCACCTCACACCTCTCAGAATGGCTAGGATTAAAAACTCAGAAGACATCAGGTGTTGGAGAGGATGTGGAGAAAGAGGAACACTCCTCCACTGCTGGTGGGACTGCAAGCTGGTACAACCACTCTGGAAATCAGTCTGGCAGTTCCTCAAAAAACTGGACATGATACTTCTGGAGGATCCAGCCATACCACTCCTGGGAATATACACAGAAGACTCCTCAGCATACAATAAGAATACATGCTCCACGATGTTCATAGCAGCCTTATTTATAATATCCAGAAGCTGGAAAGAACCCAGATGTCCCTCAACGGAGGAATGGATACAAAAAAATGTGGTATATATACACAATGGAATACTATTCAGCCATTAGAAACAATGAATTCATGAAATTCTTAGAGAAATGGATGGAGCTGGAGAACATCATTCTAAGTGAGGTAACCCAGTCTCAAAAGAATACCCATGGTATGCAGTCACTGATAAGTGGATATTAGCCTAGAATCATGGGACACCAAAGACACAATTCACATACCAAATGATGTCTGACAAGAAGAAAGGAATGGACACTAATGCTGGGAAGGATCAAAGCATCAGTGTAGGGGAATACCAGAACAGGGAAGTGGGAAGGGGTAGATGAGGGGCAGGGGGAGGGAAAAGGGCATGTGGTACTTTAGGGGGGTGGGGAAACAAAAAAAAGTGAAATGAAATGTAAATATGGAATATATCCAACCAAAAAAAAAAAGAATATACTCTATGGCCATAGGAGTCTTAGATTACAAAACTTAACATAAATATTACAAAGTCTCTAAAATTACTCAAATTGTCCTTCTTTCTAGTAGGGTTTTGACCACTAAAAGTCATTTGTATTTTCGTCTTTACTTCTATGACTACATTTTCACATCTCTCGACCTCAAGCACATCTTCATTTAAGACCATCCAAGATTCACAGCTGTTCTGCTTGCCCAATAGAGACTCAACATGAGACAGTCCAATGGGCATTATGCCTCTATTTTCAAGGCCTTCTAAATCATTTATTTCCCTTCATTCCAAATTTCTCTGACTTCCTCCTGGTTTCCTACTCTTAGATTTTCCTGCTTACTTCTTTAATATCAACTCAATATTGCCTGCTTAAAGAATCAAGGAGGTTATTGAATATATATATATATATATATATATATATATATATATATATATATAACAAGCAGAAAAATGTCCAGCAGACAGGTAGGTGTCTGCCTGTCTGCTGGACATTTTTCTGCTTGTTATATTTTTACATCCATAGTCTACTACATAATAATTCATATGACTTCTCTCTAAATAGACTGATGTTGTCTACTTGTTCTAAAGTGCCTGCCTGATTATCAAGTCTTGAAAGTTTCCAAAAGCTGGGATACCAAAGATACAATTCACAGACCATATGAAGCTCAAGAAGAAGGAAGACCAAAGTATGGGTTCTTCAGTCCTTCTTAGAAGGGGTAACAAAATACTCACAGGAGCAATTACAGAGACAAAGTATAGAACAAAGACTGAAGAAAAGGCCATCTAGAAGGTGCCCCACCTGGGCACTAAACAGAGACACTATTGTGGATGCCAAGAAGTGCATCCTGACAGGAACCTGGTATAGCTGTTTCTTGAGAGGCTCTGCCAGAGCCTAACAAATACAGAGGCAGATGCTTGAAGTCAACCACGGAACTGAACACTGAGTCTACAATGGAGGCTTTAGAGAAAGGACTGAAGGAGCTGAAGGAGTTTAGAACCCCATAGGGAGAACAACAATATCAAACAACCAGATCCCTCAGGGTCTAAACCACTAAGCAAGGACTGCCTACACATGGAGGGATCCACATCTCTAGCTCTATATGAAGCAGAGGATGGCCTTGTTGGGCATCAATGAGAGAAGAGGCCCTTAGTCCCATGAAGGCTGGATACTCCAGTGTAAGGGAATGAGAGGGTAGGGAGGCAGGAGTAGGTGGGTGAGTAGGGGCATACTATCATGAAAGCAGGAAAAAGGGGATTTGATAAGGGTTTCTGTGGGGAGAATCAGGAAAGGGGAAACATGTGAAATGTAAATGAATAAGATATCCAATATTAAAAAAAGAAAGTTTTAGCTAGAGTAAGACTAATCTATCCTTAACCACATCTGACTCAATAAACACATATTGCAAGAAATGAAAATAATTTCCCTAATTATATAATCAACCACTGTATATGTGGTTTAAATGGATAATCTCATTTGATTCTGACACTAGACACGTTTATAACATAGGTTATCTGAAATACAATAAAAGTATAATTTCATCAGTATCATATAAAAATTGAGAATTGTATAATCTCATAATTCTGGAAGGCTAATTCTTCATGGGAAGTTATTTTTTAACTTAGAAAATTCTATATCTTACTTATTTTGGCATAGAGAAATATTTCATGTTTCAAAAATTTGAAGTAAATATTTGTTTATGCTGCAAACTGAAACTGCATCCTTTATTCTAGGGTGGGATATGGAAATGGGCAAACACTCCTCTTCCTAGGACAATATGTACATTCTGTGAAAAACATGGTTGGTCGTGAGAACAATACAAGACTGTCATATTGTTCAGAAATTCTGAAAAGTAATATCAAATATTTTTCTATCAGTGATGCAATATCTACATTGAAAGACCTGTATCATATCATGTAAACTTGGATATTCAAGCTCTATAAATCCTCATGATGGCTTGTCTTTGAGAATACCAGGGGACTTTTTGCAAAACAGAAGTGCTCTAGAACATACAAGTGGACTCAGATTTTCATTAACAGCCTATTCTAGTGGTTTCAGGGCAGCAGATCTAATATTCTGATCCTTTTCTTGATCCAGAACTCCTACTTAATATGTAAATAACTGCCAGGAGCCATTCTCATACAGATCTCAAAACAGTCATTTCTAGCCTGCTTCTTCTAGCCTTCTTTTAGTAGGAAAAGTACCAGCTTAAAGTTTAGCCAAGTATAAACTCAGTCAGGATGTTTATAATTTTAATTTGCCACATCTTAGTTTACATAGCTATAAAACATGAAAAAAACCAGCATCTAAATTACAGAGCAGGGAGGGTAAAAATAGTTAATGTATCTGAAGCTTTCATACCAATGCTTAGAATACAATATCCATTTAAGATGTGTATATAGAGAGTTCATTATCTCTACATTTTTAATTGCTTATTGATATAGTTGCCCTCTGTTACTTTGAAAAATATAGAAAAGTCAGTTGAAATAAAATTGGTCTAAAGAATATATCTTTTTGATTAATTTTCCATTCTAATGGTGAAGAAAAACTTTTCTCTTGGACTGTTGACTGAAATCATAAGGAAGAGATTTTCAAGAAATTACCCATTTGCTCCATGGTGAAGCTCATGGCACACTCTTCCTTACAATTTATTCTTCAAAATAAATTCTACTGTGTGTTCTAACAATTACCCAGTATATTTCAAGTGCTTCTTCTTTCATAAGAATAGGCTGTGGGTAAAATTAAACTGCTAAGAAGGTGGATTCATTCGGGGGAGGGCAGAAAAACTCTCCACCATATTATAAGTATTGTTCTCAAACCCCAAAACTAAAATTAACAAAACAAAAAAATTGGATAGGCCTCTAAAGATATTCATAATCCGTTGATAATTTTTTCTTAAGATATTGCTGGGTATGGATGTTTTGTTTGCATGTCGGAATGTAAAGCATACAGAAATATTGGCTTCAGAGTACAGGATTAAATCCTCCTGAAAGGATTAAATTTCAGCTGTCACCGTATGAATCTAGGAAACCAACATGGGTAATAGACAACAGCAGCATCTTCCCTTAAGTGCTCAGATATCCTTCCAACCCCTCATTTTGAAGACTCTCAGATACATATTTTTTACTTTAGGAGCTGTGTAGAGGTTGCTTGTTTTCTGTATTCAGATATATCAATATTTCCTCTTAGGGTTTGCATACAGTGACCAGAGAATGACTATTTCTACTGATCCTTGTTCAGGGGATTTTGGAATTGTCAGATTTGCTTTTGTTGTGTTTTGCTTATTTGATTTGTTTAACTCCTAATTGAGCTGCCATTTACAGTTCTATGAGATGTAAGATATGGTTGTGAACATACCTATTAACTGGTCGCTACAGCAGTAGTCATTCCGTGTAGCAATTCTTTAAGATGCTTATTCTCATTAAGCAAGCTTTGATTTTAATCATATTTTTCTACCCATAATTTCTTTGTTTTTTGAGACAGTGTTTCTCTGTGTAGTCCTGGCTGTCCTGGAACTCACTCTGTAGACCAGGCTGGCCTCGAACTCAGAAATCCGCCTGCCTCTGCTTCCCAAGTGCTGGGACTACAGGCGTGCGCCACCACACCTGGCTCATAATTTCTATTTCATTTAACTTACCTGTATTGTTTCCATGCTTCATTGTCACTGTGTTCAATTATAAAAATTTATAGTGTGTTTTTATATCATTTAAAGCTAATTCTTTACCTAAGCATTTCTTTGCTTTTTCTATTTTTAAACAATTTTCTGACATATTATACCAGCTTAAATCTGCTCTACAAATTTTAATTATTTTCATTATCATGGTCCTAACACACATCTCTCCTATTTGTTAACATAACTACTAATTAGAGATGGAATCTGACTTCAATATTTTTACTTAGCACAAAATGTATTACATATACAATTAAATTCAATTCATATAATTTTATTTTCCACTGATATGTGAAACATGAGGACAGAAATGGACAATTCTCCAAAGATTTGCCTCTTAACTCAAATTATTATCCTATAATGCATTATCTTCATTATTTAATTTATTTTAAATTAATAAATTAGTTAATTAATTAATTTAATATATATGAATATTCTGCACCACCACATGTACACATGTATCCCTGAGGAGAGCATTATATCCCTTTATGTCATGAGCCCCCATGTATCTACTGAGAATTGAATTCAGGTCCTCTTGAAGAGCAGCCAATGCTCAACTGCTGAGCCATCTCTCTGTCCACTCGTCACTGATTTATAAAGGGGTTCTTTTATACTTGTCTCTGTCTTCAAGTTTAACACATACACAATAAAAATATATGACACTGCATCAATATATGTCATATTATATATCCAATATAAAAATGATGTAAATATTTTATATGCATGATTTTCAAGCATATCACACTGCTGAATATTTTCTAAATTATACTGAATAGCCTGTCAAAGCAATTTCCATATATCAAACCCTCCTATTATTAACACCTTATAAATGAACTCAGGTTCAATTGTTATGCTAAACACAACATAAAATATCATGCCTCAGTGCCTGTAATACCAATCTGATAAGCATATATATTTTTCATGTCAGAATTATACTACTTAAGGCCAGCCTTTATTACTGAAGACTGGGCATTGTTGTTGATACACATCACAACTTGTAATGAGACTATTTTCAAATGATTTATTAAAAATGAAATAATAAATTTCATCAAAGTAGAACCATTTTGGATACTCAATTACATAGTGAAAATAAAAAACTAATTTAATTCTTCCCATACAGGTGAGGTATCTTCTTCTCAGCCTTCATATGTTACTAATAGCTAATATATGGAACTCTGAGACATAGTATATTTTAATTTATCTTCATTACTTATTTTCAGGTTCATATATATATATGTAAAGTAAATGAAAACAAATCAATTATGAGAGTAATGGGTTACTTCTGTAAAATACTGTTATTTGTGTATGTGTGTGTATGTATGTGTGTATGTTTATGTGTATGTGTGTATGTATCTGTGTATAGGTATGTGCACATGCATGGGGGAGTGCCAATGGAGGGTAGAATTGGAGTTACAGATGGTTGTGGCCTGCCTGATTGTGACTGGGTACTGAGAGATGGAGTCATGTCCTCTAAAAGAATATTAAGTAACCTTTATCACTGAGCAATCTCTCTGGCTCCCAACAATAATTTTTAAAGATGTAAGACAATCTGATCATGTAGTTACTAGTATGCACTCTAAGGATACTCTAGATTCTACCTTAAAATAATTGAAATAAGAATAGTAATGCTGACCTAATAAGTAGAAGCCATATAATTAATTGAAGTTATTTATCTTTTCCTATAACATGACAGTTCTCAACTAGAATTAGAAAAATGGCTTAAGCCTTAAGTTTTATCAAAAAGTAATAATTTCACTTCGTCCTTAAATCTATTTTGAATATAAAAGGGATTTAAAATTTCTGTGTCTCTTTTCTGCTGACATTCTTATCACCTATTACCATACAATATGTCTCTTGCTCAGCCAACTCAATCCAAGAACTGAGAATTGCAGAACCAATTCTTGCTTGAAGAAAGAACATATGTTCACCAAGGTTCTTTTTCTTTTTGTTTTCCTTAAATAAGAGACACAATGGAGAGATTAGTTTCTATTTCACCATTTCTAACACCTTTCCATTACTTTCCAGATGGGTTAATCCATTGATGCTAGAAATTGGATTTACTCCCATAAGAATTAACCCAGTTTTCTTTCTGGAAAACCATGTCTATAAGCAATCATGGTACATGGTGTAGCAAGGAAAGTTCCAAGCTGGCAAAAAGGAAATAATAAATAGAGTCTTTTAGTATGTACTTTTAAGTATAGAAGTCCTATACTACGATTTTGTACTGTAATTCTGTTGTATTCATATAATCAGAAACTAGAGTGGTCTTTGAATATTTACTGTTACTATGAGTGTGGAAAGTACAGCATATGGTGCTAAAATGACCTGAGATGTGTTTTATTACTATTATGAAATATTTAAAGAAAAAAAGCATTTATAACTTTAGGGCATATACAGACAATATATCAAGAAAAAAATAAAATATTGGATGCTTCAGCTCTTATTCATACCGAAGAAACTGCTGTTATATTCTCCCACATTAGTTATTACTATGATGTCAAGAGTTTAAAAATAAGCTGATAAACAACTTCAGCAAAGTCGCTGGTTATAAAATCAACTCAAGCAAATCAGTAGCCTTCCTATACACAAAGGATAAGCAGGCCGAAAAAGACATTAGGGAAATAACACCCTTCACAATAGTCACAAACAATATAAAGTATCTTGGTGTGACTCTAACCAAACAAGTGAAAGATTTATATGACAAAAACTTCAGGTCTCTGAAGAAGGAAATTGAAGAAGACCTCAGAAAATGGTCGTGGGTTGGCAGGATTAATATAGTTAAAATGGCAATCTTGCCAAAAGCAATATATAGATTCAATGCAATCCCCATCAAAATCCCAACTCAGTTCTTTATAGAGTTAGAAAGAGCAATTCTCAAATTCATCTGGAATAACAAAAAACCCAGGATAGCTAAAACTATCATCAACAGTAAAACAAATTCTCGGGGAATCAATATCCTGGACCTCAAGCAATACTACAGAGCAGTAGTGTTAAAAACTGCATGGTATTGGTACAGTGACAGGGAGGCAGATCAATGGAATAGGATCAAAGACCCAGAATTGAACCCACACATCTATGGCCAATTGATCTTCAACAAAGGAGATGAAAACATCCAATGGAAAAAAGATAGCCTTTTCAACAAATGGTGCTGGCTCAACTGGAGGTCAACATGCAGAAGAATGAGAATTGATACACTCTTATCTCCTTGCACTAAGCTCAACTCCAAGTGGATCAAGGACCTCCAAATAAAACCAGACACACTAAAACCAACAGAAAAGAAACTGGGGAAGACCCTTGAGGACATTGCCTCAGGGTGAAAGTTCCTGAACAGAACACCAAATGCTCTAAGAGCAAGAATAGACAAATGGGACCTCATAAAATTACAAAGTTTCTGTAAGGCAAAAGACACTGTCAAAAGGACAAATCGGCAACCAACAAATTGGGAAAAGATCTTCACCAACCCTATATCATACAGAGGGCTAATATCCAATGTATACAAAGAACTCAAGAAGTTAGACCCCAGAAAATCAAATAACCCTATCCAAAAATGGGGTACAGAGCTAAACAAAGACTTTTCACCTGAAGAAATTTGGATGGCTGAGAAACACCTTAAAAAATGTTCAAAATTATTAGTCATTAGAGAAATTCAAATCAAAACAACCCTGAGATTTCACCTCACACCAGTCAGAATGGCTAAGATAAAAAACTCAGAAGACATCAGGTCTTGGATAGGATGTGGAGAATGAGGAACACTCCTCCACTGCTGGTGAGGGTGCAAACTAGTACAACCACTCTAGAAATCAGTCTGGCAGTTCCTCAGAAAACTGGACATGATACTTCCAGAGGACCCAGCCATACCACTCCTGGGCATATACCCAGAAGATTCCCCAGCATGCAATAAGGATACATGCTCCACTATGTTCATAGCAGCCTTATTTATAATAGCCAGAAGCTGAAAAGAACCCAGATGTCCCTCAACAGAGGAATGGATACAAAAAATGTGGTATATATACACAATGGAGTACTATTCAGCCATTAGAAACAATGAATTCATGAAATTCTTAGAGAAATGAATGGAGCTGGAGAACATCATACTAAGTGAGGTAACCCAGTCTCAAAAGAATAGCCATGGTATGAACTCACTGATAAGTGGATATTAGCCTAGACTCTTGGGACACCAAATACACAATCCACATATCAAATGGTATCCGACAATAAGGAAGGAGTGGACACTGGTGCTGGAAAGGATCAAAACATCAGTGTTGGGGAACACCAGAACAGGGAAGTGGGAAGGGGTGGATGGGGGAACAGGGTGAGGGAAAAGGGCATGTGAGACCTTTGGGGGATGGGGAACCAGAAAAAGGGAAATGAAATGTAAATATAGAATATATCCAATAAAAAAAAAAGACCTCCAAAAAATGGTAAGAAGTCCTAGGGTATTATATAAGTTAGTTTTATACCCTTTCCATTATGACAAGCACATGAATTTTGTTAAGAAACTATAATATAATTCAACTTTTAATTCAACTATGGTTCTGGTACAACCAAATGTATTTCTTTTATCTACCAATAAATAGACTCTCTTATGCAGGAATAATCCACGGGTTAACAGGTTAAATTTTCCTAATAAATAGAAAGTTTATAAGTAGCTCACTTGTCAAGAAGAACTAACAGCATAAAAAGAAAACAATTATGTCAGACCAATTTAACTTACCATGTAAAATGACAACTTAAGGATTAATCCAATACAGAAATTTTGTCTTCACAAAGTAGCCAACATCAAACTAAATGATGAGAAACTTGAAGCAATCCCACTAAAATCAGGGACTAGACAAGGCTGTCTACTCTCTCCCTAACTGTTTAATATAGTACTGGAAGTACTAGCCAGAGCAATTAGACAAAAAAAGGAGGTCAAGGGGATACAAATTGGAAAGGCAGAGTTAATTGTTTCAATTGAACATCTCTCTTCCCAAATTCCCAAATAGATTCTATCTTATGTGAAGGTGACATAGACTAACCAACACATCTTTCCTTCTAAACAGATTCTGAGAGAGAGAGAGAGAGAGAGAGAGAGAGAGAGAGAGAGAGAGAGAGAGAGAGAGAGAGAGAGAGAAATTGAGACTGTTCTTATCCACTGATGAGCCTTTCAAGTTCAACTGGTAATTTCTATAGACATGATCACATAGATGGCCCAGTCAGTCATGCAATAAAGAAAGAGCTGTAAATGAGGGTATGGGGCCTCAAAAGATGGCAGGATGAATGTAGGTAGGAAATGAGGGAGATATGAAAGTGTGTGGGTAAAAAAAATTATCATAACGTGTTTTAAACATTCATATAGCTGTCAAAGAACAATTTTAATTAGCACTTTTCAAAACAGAATATTTCCATGTCTTAAGGAAGATTCTGGAGCTATAAGTATAATCACTCTCTGACATTTGATTCCACTTTCCACCGGCTGCCAAAAAGAGTAATTGTCACTAGAACCTGCCACAAGAAACCATAAATAGATTGTCCTTTCCCTCTTTATGGAAAAATGACTACAGATGTGCCTATGAAGTTATTAAATATTCAAGGTCATTTTCCCCTCAGTTCTCAAGTGGTACATTAGCCTATAAATACAAATTCTCAGATAAAGGAACAATACCAGGTTCACACAACTATCTAAGTAAACATCTCCTGGAAAAATAACTAACTTCTGACCACATGCGCAGGATGATTAGGATATGACTCCTTATATCTCAACTCACCTCAATGCTCTAGTTCACACCAAAAATGTAGAATTCATAATAAGAAATTGAGGATTATGGTTGATTAGAGTAGAAATTTTATCACAAGTTTTTTTTAATACAAACATATGTATCCATTAAACTATACATATTTATATAATATATATTCATCATATGATTCTTTTTGTATATTCATGAAATTAAATATTTGATAAAGAGATGAAGTCATTTTTATCTAAGAGCTTAAGATTTAGGCAGAAATAAACTTTAAAATTTCTGAGGGAATATATGTACTAGAAGGCCTGTAAGCCATCTATGATATGTTGCTTTAAAACATTATACGCAGTCTCTGAGATACAGAGAATCATCAGTATCACTTTGAAGAAACAACTCTTGGCACTTCTTGGAGTACTTTGTCCATCAGGAGCCCAAGGTGGAATTCTCCACCCCTCGCTCCATGTCTTTCTTCTCTCCATAAACATTGTTTCTGGTTTAGCTGTATGATGTGTGTTGCATGAGTCGGAATCTGCCACTGCCTGTGCATTAAGGAATACTTTACAAAAATCTTTCACAAAATTTTACATGGGATAAAACATTAGTGACTCCAACTGTAACAAGCAGTACAGCAAGAGAACTATATTCATGCAGTTTTCTAAATTTATGATTAAGATTTATTTTATATTAGTTTTAAGCCATTTGATGTTTTCAGGACATTACTATGTTAAAGCACATATAAATAAACTTATATTGCTTACTCAGGGGCATGGAAAATAAAAAAAATTAAGATTAGAGCTATGCATTAGCTTAGGTTGTAAACTGCGATTACATGGGAAATGCAAGGCAATCAATAGATTGTTGTATTTATCTCTACAAGAAGGTTAATCAGCAAGCTAACACGAAGCATGATGTCAATTTTAAGCCTTAAATGACCTCACCATATATTACTAACTTGGTTTTAATAATCAGGAAAAGTTTCTGTCTCTTCTAATTAATTTTATAATAATATATTGCCACACTATGTCATTGGTGTTTAGAACATATGTGGATATTGCTTCCTGGGAGAAGTGTTGCATAGATATGACTCCATAGCTTAGAATAGTGGAGAGAGGTTGTTGCAGCAAAATGCCAAATATGCTTACATATTATCTGGTCTGAAATAAGTGGAACTAATAGATGAGACTTGTGAGACTAATAGCATACCAAACACAAGCTGGATAACAGACTCACTCAGTATCTCTGGCTACTCTGAGATTCTTATTGTGCTACCCCTCCCCTAAGCATCTCATTCCTGTACTCCTGCCATTTTGGATATACTCTCTCTCTCTATCCCCTCTTTTAGTCTCTACTTTCTTGTCCTCCTTTCTTGGTCCTCTTTTCCCTCTGCCCCTCCCCAGTTACTTTCATAGCACAGTCCATTCTGTAGCCATGTTTAATCTTCGACTTTCTCTCCCTGCCTTAGATTCATCCCTCGCTGAACATTTCTTAATATCTACAATAAAAAATATTTCCACTCAACCATACTTTTGGAGGAGTGGTGTGCTGACTTCATATATAAGGAGCTGAAACTCCCACTTTATGTACATATCTTTGTTCACCTGATTCAACACTACAGAAGTAATGGTATATTGAGAAATTTATTACTTTTCCTTCAAGACAACCTCAAATTATCTTAAATGGGAAAGAGTGTAAAACTAGTTCTGGCTTGTAGCAGGAATGATGGGGCTGCCTCTATGTAAATGCTTGGGGGCCAGGCAGCTGTAGAAGTTTCTGCAGGATGACCTAATTGAGGACTACTTGTGACACCAGCATGAGGATCTATTTGAGAACTGCCCGAGAGGACAAGGATTGCTGGTGCTAACAGTCAATCAGGAACTGCTGTTCAGGAGGGGATGTAAGGAGCTTGCAGCAATGCTCAGATGAGCTTGCTGTAGCATTCTTACCTGCTCCTGAACATGTCTGATCTGAGCCAATTCGCCTCCAATCCCTTAGAGCAGGTAGATCATGCTGAGAGCTGTCCAAGGCACAGGCAACACTGCCCCACATTTCTTTGTGTATTTGTGAGGTGTGTCTTCTTTCCTTACTTATCTGAAATGGTTATCTTTCTTTCTGATAACATGTCTCTATTTCACTCATTTGAAGAGCACATGGTCTGCCTACAGCATAACATACATGTAATATCAGCTGCATAAAAGGCTGGAGGATGTTTTCCAGACTGGGAGTTCAAGACCAGCCTAAGATTCACAAATAATTTATATCTCGACAGAATAACATTTAAACAAGCAAATAAATTAATGAATGAATGTCATATTGAAGTGACTAAGGCAAAACTATATTGTCCTCACTGAAATTTATACTTACTGAGATTATTTTCAGCTCTCTATAACTCCAAAATTTTTCTCTGTTTAGGCAATACATTTGAGATTTTCATGGTCTTCACTTTGGTTTGGATGTATTGACAAAAACAATTTAAACTAAAATATCTGAAGAAGATATAAGTAAAAATTTATTGTCATGTTATGGCTAAAATAATTATATTCTACCAGGAATTAATATCTCAGCCTTACTCTCACCCTCATCATAATTTTGATGTGAACTATGGTCTCTCTTTGATTTTTGATTTAACAATACTGTATACTTGAACATCAACACCTAGAACCTATGAAGGATGAGCACTCTGTTGGTTGTTGGCAAATAAAAGGCTCATATATTTTTAATTAATCAGTATGGTTACCTGTATCTTTATTATTTGGATTGCTATAATATGTGACCACACATATATTCATTATGTGTGTAAGCAGATGTATATATTCATATCTATATCTACATCTATATTTACATCTATATCTATGTATATTTATATATAATCAGCTCAGTCCATATAATTTTGCTTATATGCATACTTCAGGACTGACCATCTGTCATTGGACAACCATCTTGTATATTCTTGCCTGGGGAAAGCCACATTTTTTACTCTCAGCTTTCCTCAGTTGCCTATAATTCTTTGTCTAGGGTTGAAGTTTTATTGACTTGTGTCATCTTCATTCAGTTCACATTTGGGTCATCATGTTTGTGAGGTGTTATGAGTGTAGCTTCTATCATCGACAGAAGACAGAATCTCACAGCAAACTCTCTCTGCTGTTACAATCTTTCTGCCCTTTCTTGAACAGTTTTCCATGAGTATTAGTTGCATGAGTGTTTTAAAGATACATGCATTGGGACTTCATTCTACACCTCTGTGTTTTGATAGAATGTGGTTTTCCTTAGTGGTCTATTGCCAAGATAAATTACCTTGAAGACAGGTGAAGACTAAAATTTATATAAGTATAAGGACAAATGTTTATAGTTTATTTTACTAGAGATTATGCTAGCTTAGTAAATTAGAGGTTGCATATTCTCCTTCAATAATAATGACATCATTAGAACGGAGTAGCAGACATGATCTCACTCTTCTTGAGTGGGTCTAAAGTCCAGTACTTGATCCTTTTATGTTTTCTGGAATGAAACATGATAAGGAGGTTTAATCACTTTTTACATTAATTCCCTAATACTTCAAATGAAATTATTAACAATGTTTACTTCTTAAATGTATTCTGGGAATCAAATAATTTGGTATATATGAGGCACTTGGCAAAATGCCTGTGTCATAGGGATCTCTCCATCAAGGTTAGCCTTCATTATTATGTTCATACTTTATCATCACTATAAAAATAATCTAAGATGCACATCATAATTTTAAAAATTATGATTTTAGTCTTAAGGTATTTGTTATAGTTTGATAACTGGAAATTGCTACCAATCTGAAAGTATAATACAATAAATATAATACGTGCCTCAAATAATCATTATGGGAAAAGTAAGAACTGGGTAGATGTATCATTTACGGTTATAAGCAGACATATGTCCAAATATTAATAGATATAATAGAAAACAATGAAAACATCAAAAATTTCAAAGCAGTAATAAAATATAAAAATTATACTATCAAAGTGAGCAGTAATACTTAAGAGAATAAAAGAACATATAGAGGAGCCTAAGGAAAATCATTGAGAAAATCTAGATGAGACTCAAGGAAAAGAAATCTTTTTTGTTTGTTTGCTCGTTTGGTTTTTGGTCAAAGATATAATGTTAACTTTCATCTTTTTCAAATGCTATTTTTAATGATGGTTCTTAAGCACTTTAACTTCCCCTTTTGGCCACCACCCACCAGAGGTAGTGGAAAAGAATGGCTACAGGGGAAGTAGACCTGTTTGTCTTGTGTGAATATTAGCATGTCAGTTCACAGGTTACCTCAATCCACTTATAAATACTTCATGGATACACTAGCAGTAGAGTTTGGATAGCAAATGTGAATCAACAATGGTGGCACTACCTAGCAGAGACAGCCAGGCCTTAGCTTTGGCAACAAGTCAACAGGAGGCACCAGGGCCAATGGGAATGTCAGGAAAAGTTCTCAGCTGTGCCTCTCTCAGTGAATTATCCAGACCAATAAGCATTTAGCTATGCAACCAAGCCAAGTTTAACCTCTTCATCTGTCATGTCCTATTTATTTCCCTCCATACATCATGTGGTCTCTTTCATTTTTTTAACAATTAGGTTTATTCTTTATTTACATTTCAAATGTTGTCCTCTTTCCTGGTTCTCACCTCCCCTGAAAATCACATAAGTCATCTCCCCTTTTCCAATCAACCCTCCCCTGCTTCCCTGTCCTGGAATTCCTCTACACTAAGGCATCAAGGCTTTCCAGGACCAAGGGCCTCTCCTCCCTTTGGTGTCTAACAAGACTACCCTCTTCTGCCCATGGGTCTGGAGCCATGGGTAACTCTATGTGTACTCTGGTTGATGGTTTTGTCCCTGGGAGCTTTGGGAGTACTGGGTGACTCATCTTGTTCCTTCTGTGGCTCTGCAAACCCCTTTAGCTCCTTGGGTCTTTTCTCCAGTCCCCCTATTGGGGACTCAGTTCAATGGCTGGCTGAGAGTGTCCCCCTCTGTATTTGTCATGCACAAAGAGAGCCTCCTAGATGATAGTTATAAAAGAACCCAAATATCCCTCAACGGAGGAATGGATACAGAAAATGTGGTATATAAACACACTGGAGTACTATTTAACCATTAAAAACAATGAACTCATGAAATTCTTAGACAAATGGATGAGACTGGAGAATATCATCCTGAGTGATGTTATCTACACTCATGAATATGTGGATATTGTTAGCCTAGAATCTTGGAATGCCCAAGACACGTTTCGCATATCAAATGATGCCCAAGAAGGAGGAAGAACAAAGTATAGACCCTTGGGTCCTTTGTAGAAAGGGGAAAAATACCCACAGAAGGAGATACAAAGACAAAAGTTTGAGCAGAGTCTGAAGGAAAGTCCATCCAGAGACTACCTCCACCCAGGGATCCATCCTATATAAAGTTACAAATGCCAGACACTATTGTGAATGCCCAGAAGGGCTGGCTGACCATAGCTGGTTAGAGCCATCATGTGTTCTCAAGAGATCTTGCCTCAGCATGTGCATCTGTCCCAGCTATCATCCTGCCAACCAGCCAGAGTCCACAGAAGTGGCAAGAAACTGCTACATACCAAAAAAAGTTCTTTTGGTGCATTTCTCTCTATGGAGTCCTGACAAATTCAGCTCAAGTAAGCAGTGTAAGCCAGGGAAATACATGCCTCCTTAGCAAAGAATCCTTCATCATGTGTCCTTTCAACTGCTTGGTTTAGCAGAACATCCTTTCTCCTGAGTCTTCACCTAAATATTTCTTCATGAGTCTGCCTTTGTGTTTTACCTGTGTCAACTTCAGCTAAATAATCCTTTATGTGTTTGCCCTAGTAAAACACCATGCAGCCCACTTTCCAAAGGACTCTTAAGTTTCCACTTCATCATACATTAAAAGCATACTTGAAGAAAATATTAAATAGCCTCTTCTACTTGCAATATAATGTAGTTGAGAAGAACTACAGTAATAGACTTGAGTGATGCGCACAAGGTTATACCAAGTGGAAAACACACTAGAGGTATGGAGAGACAAGAAGTAGAGTTTATAATTTTCTTGACTCTTAGCTGTTAAGGAAAATAAATAAATAATCAAAATACAGAGGAAGATTCCTGTAATGAGTTTGATCTAATGCTGCTTGTATTGTAATATTAATTTGGGTCTCTCAAAAACAGTTTGCACAAGAGATTTTGCATATAAGACAACAAGAGACTCTGCACCTCAGTTAATTCTGATTTGTAAATAAAGATATGTACAGCCATTGGCTGGGGAGAAGAGTCATATCATAGATGGGGTTTAGGTTTCCTATGCTTGGGACAAAGGGAAGAGGAGGAGGAAGAGAGTAGCCCTACCTTAGAAGAGTGTGGACGAGACAAGAAAGGGACCATGGGAGAGTGAAGCAAGAAGAGTAAGCATGGCCTCTCACCAATAGAAATGTCCCAGTGGGCTGTCTGGTTAAAGCTAAGAGCAGCTCAGATGGAACATAATAAGTAATAAATTGGGTTATCTATTGGAGGTAGAGTCTAACAGCATGGAGTCCCTGGGTGCTATGGAGGGTCTGGTTGGTTGATATTATTATTCTTCCTTTGAGTTGCAAACCCCATCAGAATTAGCATACAATAGAGAAGAACAGATAATCGATTTGACTATACATGTGCTCTCTTCAGAAAATCAATCTGGTCATCTGGGAAACACCCAGTGTGGGATTCTCACACTTTCTATGCCAGAGACCCATGGCATCAGGGTCAATTCCTTTCAAAACATTTCTATCCACCTCAACTCACAGCATGACATTTAAACCAGAAGAGCATACTAGAACAGAAATAAACAGAGATGTCAACTCTAGCACATCCTTCTTGATCCATTGTCTGAAGTTCTGCATATCTACCACAACAGTACTGACTGGGAACAGGATAGTAGTGGCAATGAGAAAATAGACTATCAATTATTGGTCAAGAAATCACTTTTTCTTCATCTACATCAAAATTTGCACAAGAAATGATCCTGATAAAATATAACCAAGAACTTAGGTGAATTTTCCCACTCAGAAACCCTCATAGCTTTGTGTAGCATAATCACCCTTCATAATGAGCCCTAGCCATGGCAGTTAACCAAGAAATTCTATTGTACAGTCAGACCCAGGAACAAAAATTTAGCACTTTGCCTATCATCCCTTTGGATACTGTTTTATTGTAGATCTTGAAACATATTTACTTTTCTATTACTTGAGAGATATTTTTCTTAATTAAACCATTTGAATTGAGAAAACCCATATTTGATTTTAGATTTGACATTACAGGTGACCATATAAGAATTTAAACCAGCAGCATGGATACTTTGGCAAAAGATCACATACAGAGAACTAAGTCTATGTTATCTGCCTAAAACACACACACACACACACACACACACACACACACACACACTTAGTACATACCTTTAACCTCAAAATGATGTTGTCTAACTGAGGATCAGAAAATGTAACAAGTCAGAGAAATAATTGACAGAATGAGTCAGAGATAGGTTATACCCAATTCTCATGAAGACAGGAAAGAGGCTAATTAAAAACAGTTAAAGGACAGAATAAAGCGCAGTTTAGTTGCGCTCACAGCCCTTCAGTTGAATGGCAGGGAGGTCAGTTGAAGTCTTTACAGTTGGATTGAATGTACATGAGAATCAGTTTATTTTTTGCAGTTCCATTCAGTTCTGTTCTGTAAGTGTAGTCAGTGCAGTTCAGTTTGTGTTCGGAGAGTTTAGAGGCAGTTTTCCTAAGTAGAGAAATTAATTCAGAAGCCAAAAGAAGCAAATTTGAGTTAGTCAGTTTGGAGAAGAGGTTAAACCAGAACATCTGAGTTGACTCTGCCATCAGAGTTCAGAAAGAGCTAGAATAAGTGAGTTTATTCAGCAATAAGCCTAAAAGGTTGAAACAATCTAGTCCTAGCATAGCAGATGGAGACGAGGGGATGAAGGCTTCAAGGTTCAGGCTTACAGAACATTAGATTGTACAGAGGCTAAAAGCTTCCTGGCATAGGCCTAGGAATAGGTAGATCAGAAAAAGAAATGTTCTGAGATCAGCCCACATCATTTGTTACCACAGCTTCTTTACAGCTCTCATCTCTTGATCTGAGAAAATAAAAATAACCTTGACAGATGGAATGAGTCCACTTTAATTCATATCTTTTAAGGTAGCAATATCTATTTTTAATCTGGACTATACCTCCTGATGGCCCAGGAAGAAGGAAACTTAATCCTTTTACCTGCTTGCTTTTGCACTCATTAGCTAGTCCTTTCTTTCACTGCCATTAGAATCTATTTCTTGGGATTCTGATTTATATTGAAAACCAACAAATACATTATGACATGTGGACTGAAGAACTACTAAATTATTGGAGCTTCTTTTGGTTGGCAGCCATTGTTGCACTAGCTGAACCACAGTTTTTAAGACCATTAACTACCTCTCTCTCTTTATCTTTCTCCCTCCCCTTCCCCCATCTCTCATTCATTCTATTGGTACAATTTCTCTAGAGAACATGAACTAATACAATTATGTATTCCCTTGCTCTGTTTTGCTCAGCTATCTTTATTACATAATTCAAGACCACCTATAGAAGAATGATAACACCCACAGTGTGCAGGTCTTTCCTACATCAATGAGGAATGAAGAAAATGACAATAAAACTGTTTGATGGAGGGCATTCCACAAAAATTACACCCAAGAAGGCTTTTTGTCAAATCTACTTGCAAAACGTAACCTGCACATACACAATCTGCATACACTTTAAAAGCACATATGACAGTCATGCAGAATATGATTTATTTTTCTTTCATAACCATGAACATGCATTACTATTAAAATCATGTCAATCTTACTTTTGCATAATTCTCATAACACTGGAAGGCTAATTCTTCATGGGAAGTTATATTTTAACTTAGGTAATTCTAAAGCTGTGTGTATATAAGGGAATAATCAAACTGAGAATAACAAATAAAATTCATGAAGTCAACAACTGCAAGAACATATGTATAATATTATTTGATGTCATTAAAGTCAATATGTCTAAATTGGAATGGAACATGTGATGCATAAAATTAAAACAAACTTAGAGAATACTATGGTTCCCCTTTGTTTCCTCTAATTTAAACAATTTGACTTTCCCATTATGTATACTAGGTTGGTTTAAAAATATATAGCCAGATGTAATTGCCTCTAGAAAAAGTTCTTTGTTTATTATCATGTTTCAAGTAAGAAATTCAAGTGAGTTGTATTTTCAATACTAAGAATTCCATTGCTTGAATCTGAAGTTCACATTTTATTTTTATCTGTCATATCATTTGTTGATGGTGATAATAAAGCATAAGGCAAATGCTATTCTCCTCAGTTAATCACCAACTTTATAAAATATGACTTTTTTATAAGACAGAAGCAACTGGAATAGCTTAGTAAAAACAAAATTATAGAAACAGATGAGAGGTACTTGATCTCACTGTCATTATAAAAAATCTAAAGCAAAGATAAAAATGACTAACTTTCATACATTCTTTTGAATAAATATCTGCAAGGACATGAGTGAATCTATTTGTAATGGTAATCCTAAGCATTTTCTCTATGCCAACATAAGTAAGATACACAAATCTTTAGAATTTTTTAAGTTAAAAAATAACTCCCATGAAGAATTAGCCTTCCAGAATTATGAGACTATGCAATTCTCAATATTATATACTACTGTTTTAATTTCATCATTATAGAAATAATTACTATTAATATAATTTCTCAGATTGATACTATTTCATTTAAAATTATTAATTTTATATTAATCCTCATTGTTATGATTTTTATATAGTGTACCTTAACAAGACTACTGTGTTGTATAGTCTTGTTCTTCAACTGATGGAACTGTTTGAAGAGGTTCAGGAAATGATAAGGTGATTTAGACATCATTGTAGGAAGGAGGTTGCTAGAGTTATGTCTTTGGAGTTTGCATCATATCAAGGCACTCACCCCTTCTTTCTGTTTCTGCTTTTCTACATTGAGCTGCGTAATGCATTACACGTATCTCCTTACTGTGAATGTATACCTTACTGTAGCCAACCAGCAAAGCCCAATACTTTGGACTGACACCTCTGATATGGTTATCTAAAAATCTTCCCATCTTCCCGTTGATTTGAATTAGATATTCTGTCAAAGGGATACAACATTTGCTAAACAACAAGGATACTGTTACTAGGAAACTCATTTGTGTCAGAAAATCAAATTTAAAAACAAATATTTCTGGGGCTGAGATGGTTCCACAATTAAGAGTATACATAAGTTCAGTTACCAAAAGAAGTGGCTTACACAGTGCATGGCTTCCACTGTCTACAACTATATACTGAGGCATGTGCTTTTACTTCTATTGTTGAAAAAGGAATTGGTGTAGTTTTAAGTAATCGTGGTGTTATACTAATGAAGATAGTATTCATTTAAATATCATTGTAGCCTTATGCTTTCTCCAATATTAACAATATGGAAGGAGGATAGGTACAAATGAAGATGAACCAATCAGGATAAGGATAGAAGAAAATAAATGGAGAAAGTAAAAGAAGAAAAAGAAGAGGGACAGAAATGTACAGAGCAATACATATACACTAAAAATATTTGCAGAATGGGTGTCTCTAGTATAATCCCCAATTTCCTTCAAAATTATATACATCTTTTGGCTTTACTTCACTTATCTTATTCTCTTTCAGAATCCATTGAGTCTATTTTTTAAACATTGAATTATAGGAATGTTACTTAGAATGCAATGGGCACTTTTCTGACATTGTTGCTACTTTGTAAATCCTTCACAGATTGCTGTCTGGTTATCACCCCCATTCGTTTCTCAGTGTTTGGTACAGTCTTCCTTGTTTTATGCTCTGAACACCCTCCATATTCACTAAATCCTTTCCTCCACTCTTTGTTTCATTTAGGAAATAACATCTAGTGGATTTACATATATTTGCATACTGATTAGGCATTTCTTTATGAAGCCCAAATCTCTTTTCTGTTCTATGAACTTGACATTTTATATTGAATGTTTTGCAGGCACTTCATATTTAAAATGTCCTAAATTCAGCTCTCAGTCTACCATTCATCCCATTTTTGACATCTCTATTTATGAATCTACCTCAATTAGCTTATCTAAACACAGCTAGGATTAATATCTAACACTGCTCCCTACCTCCAGTGTTTCAAAAATGATATAAGCTACCTATCTTCTAAAATTGTAAGACAGTGGTTAATTAAATGTTTTCTATTATAAGTTTCCTTTGTCATGATATATCTTTACAATGATAAAACTAAGACAATTATTACCTGAACAAAATATATTATAGTTCAAGAGGTTTAAATGAGTTGATTTGTTATTAGAAATATAGAAAGAAAAATGACAGGAATTCGTAAAGTAAAAAAAAAATATATAAAGTACAGTAAATCTTCATTAGAGCAATAAGGTATTTCAGAGAAATAAAAGGAATATTAACAAAAACTATTTTTTTAAAAAAAATGTCTAGGCTATGACTGGATGGATAGCTGAATGATTTAGAGCACTGGCTAATGTCAGATGACGCAGGTTCAATTCCCATCACCCATATAACAGCTCACCATTGTTTGTTTCAGGAGTTCCACAGAATCCAATGATATCTTCTGGCCACTATGGGCACTGTGTGTATAAGTGGTACAAAATATAAGTGCAGGAAAAAAATCAAAAAGTTTTAAAAACTGTTTCCTTTAATAGTGAAGATTATAATATTGCTACAATGGAGATGTTCACTAAAAATGTAAAGTACAAAACATATTAATAATGATAGTTTGACTTCTTCCTTTCCAATTTGTATCCCTTTGACTTCCTTATGTTGTCTAATTGCTCTCGCTAGAACTTCAAGTACTATATGGAAAAGATATGGAGAGAGAGTGCAGCTTTGTCTAGTCCCTAATTTTAGTGGGATTGCTTAAAGTTTCTCTCCATTTATTTTGATGTTGGCTACTGGTTTGGTGTACATTGCTTTTACTATGTTTAGGTATGGGCCTTGAATTCCAGTTCTTTCCAGGACTTTTAACATGAAAGGATGCTGAATTTTGTCAAATGCTTTTTCAGCATCTAATGAGATTACCATGTGGTTTTTTTCTTTTAGTTTGTTTATGTAGTGGATTACATTGATGGATTTCCATATATTGAACGATCCCTGCATCCCTGGGATGAAGCCTACTTGATCATGGTGAATGATCGTTTTAATTTGCTCTTGGATTCGGTTGGCAAGAATTTCATTTAGTATTTTTGCATCGATATTCATAAGGGAAATTGGCCTGTAGTTCTCGTTCTTTTTTGAATCTTTGTGTGGTTTTGGTATCAGCGCAATTGTGGCTTCATAGATTGAGTTGGGCAGTGTCCCTTCTGTTTCCATTTTGTGGAATAGTTTAAAGACTATTGGTATTAGGTCTTCTTTGAAGGTCTGATAGAATTCTGCACTAAAACCATCTGGTCCCATACTCTTTTTGGTTGGGAGGCTTTCTATAACACCTTCTATTTCCCTAGGGGTTATGGGACTGTTTAGCTGATCTAAATGATCCTGATTTAATTTTGGTATTTGGTATTTGTCTAGGAAATTGTCCATTTACTCCAGATTCTCCAGTTGTGTTGTGTATAGACTTTTGTAGTAGGATCTGATGATCTTTTGAATTTCCCCAGTCTCTGTTTTTATATCCCCCTTTTCATTTTTAATTTTATTAATTTGAATACTGTCTCTGTGCCCTTTTATTAGTCTGGCTAAGGGTTTATCTATCTTGTTGATTTTCTCAAAGAACCAGCTTCTGGTTTTGTTGATTCTTTGTATGGTTCTCTTTGTTTCTATTGGATTGATTTCAGCCCTTAGTTTGATGACTTCCTGTCTTCTACTCCTCCTGGGTGAATTAGCTTCTTTTTGTTCCAGGGCTTTCAGGTGTGCAATTAATCTGCTCATGTATGCAGTCTCCTGTTTCTTTTTGGAGGCACTCAGGGCTATGAATTTTCCTCTTAGCACTTCTTTCATTGTGTCCCAAAGATTTGGGTAGGTTGTACTTTCATTTTCAGATGATATGATAGTATGCGTAAGTGACCCAAAAAACTCTACCAGAGAAGTCCTACAGCTGATAAACAACTTCAGCAAAGTGGCTGAAATCAACTCAAGCAAATCAGTAGCCTTCCTGTACTCAAAGGACAAGCAGGCTGAGAAAGAAATTAGGGAAATAACACCCTTCACAATAGCCACAAACAATATAAAGTATCTTGGCGTGACTCTAACCAAAAAAGTGAAAGATCTGTATGACAGGAACTTCAAGTCCTTGAAGAAAGAAATCGAAGAAGACCTCAGGAAATGGAAAAATATTTCATGCTCTTGGATTGGCATGATCAATAAGGTAAAAATGGCCATCTTGCCAAAAGCAATCTACAGATTCAATGCAATTCCCATCAAAATCCCAACTCAATACTTCATAGATCTAGAATGAGCAATTCTCAAATTCATTTGGAGTAACAAAAAACCCAGTATAGCTAAAAATATTCTCAACAATAAAAGGTCTTCTGGGGGAATCAATATCCCCGATCTCAAGCAGTACTACAGAGCAAGTGTGTTAAAAACTGCATGGTATTGGTACAGCAATAGGCAAGTAGATCAGCAGAATAGAATTGAAGATCCAGAAATGAACCCACAGACTTATGGTCACTTGATCTTTGATAAAGGAGCTACAACCATCCAGTGGAAAAAAGATAGCCTTTTCAACAAATGGTGCTGATTCAACTGGAGGTCAACATGCAGAAGAATGCGAATTGACCCACTCTTATCTCCTTGCACTAAGATCAACTCCAAATGGATCAAAGACCTCCACATAAAACCAGACACACTGAAACTAATAGAAAATAAACTGGGGAAGACCCTGGAGGACATGGGCACAGGGGGAAAGTTCCTGAACAGAACACCAATATCTTATGCTCTAAGATCAAGAATTGACAAATGGGACCCCTTAAAATTACAAAGTTTCTGTGAGGCAAAAGACACTGTCAGAAAGACAAAACAACAATCAACAAATTGGGAAAAGATCTTCACGAACCCCACATCCAACAGAGGGCTAATATCCAATATATACAAAGAACTCAAGACGCTAGACCCCAAAGAACCAAATAACCTTATTAAAAATGTGGTACAGAGCTAAACAAGGAATTTTCACCAGAAGAAATTTGTATGGCTGAGAAACACCTTAAGAGATGTTCAACATCATTAGTCATCAGGGAAATGCAAATCAAAACAACCCTGAGATTCCACTTCACACCAGTCAGAATGGCTAAGATTTAAAACTCAAGAGACAACAGGTGCTGGCAAGGATGTGGAGAAAGAGTATCACTCTTCCATTTTTGGTGGGATTGCAAGATGGTACAATCACTCTGGAAATCAGTATGGCGGTTCCTCAGAAAATTGGCCATGACACTTCCAGAGGACACTGTCATACCACTCCTGGGCATATACCCAGAGGATTCCCCTGCATGCAATAAAGACACATGCTCCACTATGTTCATAGCAGCCTTATTTATAATAGCCTGAAGCTGGAAAGAATCCAGATGTCCCTCAAAGGAGGAATGGATGCAGAAAATGTGGTATATTTATTCAATGGAATACTACTCAGTAATTAAAAATAATTAATTCATGCAATTTGTATGCAAATGGTTGGATCTGGCAAATATCATCCTAAGTGAGTTAACCCAATCACAAAATAATACACATGAATTGCAATCACTGATAAGTGGATATTAATGAGCCCAGAAGCTCTGAATACTCAAGACACAATTAGCTAAGCAAAAGATTCCCAAGAAAAGGGATGGAGAAGACCCTGGTCTGGAAAAGACTAAATCCAGTTTTTTAGGAGAGTACCAGAACAGTGAAATGGTAGGGAGGGGGATGATTGGGGAATGGGGGGGTAGAGGACTTATGGGACATATGGTGAGGGGAGAACTGGAAATGGGAAAGCCTTTGGAATTTAAACAAAGTATAGAGAAAATAATAAAAAAAGGGAAAACATATTAATAGCATTTCTTTTTACTATTAATCTTCAGGAAAATAAAACAACAATTTTTCTTTAAAATATAACAGAAATACTTAGAAATAAATATATGCAGGGGTTGAAACATAGATACTGGCAAATCAAACATTTTTCAAAACCTCTAAATGTAAAAAGTATACAGATATTTTTTTCACATGAATATTGCTATGATTTTCATCTCACTGTCTTGTCTGTTTGATGTAGCTACAACAGAATCTATGTAACTGGAAAAGCTTATCAGGACTTATAGACTTAGAGCCAATGATGCCACCATCAGACAAAGTGTTTTAGTTGTTTATGTCATAGTGAAAACACAGGAGAACCTCATACATATCAAAACACAGACCATAACTGGGAGTCTTTTGCAATTTTTCCTACCCTTATAACTAAGTACCATGAGAAAGTTATTTCTCTCTCTTTTTTTAAGGTTCGCCATAGAACACAGCTACAGTGGCAATCAAATTTTAAAATAATTTCTTGTTTCCAAGATATCTAAATTGTAACAATACCTACATGATATGTATGTTTAATGGCATTTTCTGTCAATGATATTCATTAAAATAAGGGAAGGAAGAAACCTTAGAACTCTCTGAAGTCATAAAATTAAACAAAAAGGAAACAAGCATTACTTACAAAGGACCTTTAGACCTAAGTCAAACAAACAAAATCAATAACAATTTTAAAACAAAAATAGAAAGAAAAAACAAACAAAAACAGAGACCAAAAATGAGCCCAATGATAAACTGCTGTTTGTTACTATGCTGTGAATAGGGTACAATGTAGGGTAAAGATACTACTGACTTTGGAAAACTAAATGTGGACAGGCATGCAGAAAAATGCAATCCTTATCTCATATCCCACATAACCCTCAGTTCAGCAAGGACACAGAGGTGAAATGAATGATAAGTAACCATATTTCATAGAAAACTCACGGGAAGAACTAATTGTAGGCAAAATATTTGTCTCTCCTTTGTATTTAAGTCACAACACAGATTTCCAGTATTTGGAAGATGCTTGAAAAGGGGAGAGGAGCTGTCCACCAAAGAGGAATAAAAACATTTTATTTAAGGAGAAAGGAGGGTTTGTGAACCTTATTGTGCCATACTTATATATTTTAAAAATTTTCTTGGGATATAAATTTCAAATGTTTAAATAAAATAAATATTTTAAGATTATTAACAATTTAATTATCTTCACTTTATATTTTATATTATATATACCACAATATCACAACTCTACTGTATATACAAATGCTAAGATTATTTTTTAATGAATACCTTTAAAGGTGCAATGAGTGCTGACTTTGATGTTATGTCCAAATATACTGAGCTGCTTGGAATGCAGAACTATTTGTAAAAGATGCTTTTCTTTCTAAAGTAAATTTAACTGGGGGGAAATCATTGCAAGGCTTCAATAACACCAATAATAGCGTTATGTATGTAATAAGAGAAGTCATTAAGCAATGAAAATTTATGCTTAGAGGAAAATCGATAGCAAGGGATAGGGGAAACTGAAGGCATTCGATAATATGGCCTCAATTTACAGATGTAGTCAGAAGTTATTAACCTGGGGTTAATCTTTTGGATACTATTCCTTGCAATCTTAGTTTAGTTTGTTTGCATTTGCATACATGCTTTCTGGCAGACTGAAAACAACCTCAGCTTGCCTTACATCCTCTGCTGAGGTTTATGACCTAGATACAGGTCAACAGACACCATCGACACTGAGCTCCTTTGCTCTCTGAGTTTTAATTAAATTGGCGTTTATGAAAATTTGTAGAGTCTTATTTTATCTGGTAAGAAACACCATTTGATTTCTTAGTGACATTATTTTCTTTCCTACCTTTTCACAAATCTAGAGAGTTTTGGGTTTTTTGTTTGTTTGTTTGTTTTTGGTAAAACATAATTCTTCAGATTTTTGTTGTTATGTCCCCAAACACTGAAGCCTCTTGTTCGTTTAAGAGGAAATTGCACATGGTGTAAGGACTCTAATTACTGTATCCAAATTAGTATTATAAAGCACGAAGAGGAAGGATAGAAAGGAAACAGGGTCCTATCCATTTATGCATTAGAGTAGGATTCCCATGTATACACTTTGCTTCAGGACAGAGAGAAAATTAATTAAGAAACATTTTCAGCCCTTATCTACTGCAATCCAAGTAATATAGTCATGGATACCAAGATAAAAAATCTCATCATAGAACATGTCAATGATATCTAAGAAGATTAGAGGGCTAAATTATAATAAGCTTTTATTAGAAACCATGATATTGGAGATCATATCAGGCAATATGATATATGATTTTTATCGTAGAAAGCTAGTGCTCTTCTAGCTGAGATAGATACAAGCACAGACACACAAACTTAAGCCAGTGCAACTAATATAAAGTGTTGACACACTTTAGATATAAGACTCTAGGGTAAAACAGATGTTGACTGCATCTTGATGAGCTGACACCATGTGTCCCACTCAAAGAGGCTCATGCAACCTTATATATAGATTATTTAAAAGACTATGTATATAAAACCCAATACATTTTTCAATAAATGCAAATTAACATTATTATATTTCACATACTGTGATACCATATTTGGAGAAGAATAAACAGTAATTTAATATTTTATATGAGTACAATATTGACTATTTTTTGTGTCAAACCCTGTTATATTCAATATGATGGGGCAAATGTCTGGAAACTACGTGTGGATATCTATAAACTATGTATATAGTCTCACTGAATAACCTTATGAGTCTAGACAAGAGAAAATAGCCACCTAGACCAGCGGTGTAGCGGCGGGCCTCCATATTGCAACCAGGACACAGCTGGAAAGGCCCAGGTAAACACCCCTTCCAGGGCTACACTCACGGGGGTATCTGCTAGGGTCTTGGAGCCAAGCAGGCGGAGCCCCGCCTAGGCTCTGTGGGACATCCCCGAGCCCTCTGGCGAGCACCAAGTCTGCGTTCTGCAACCAGCTCGCCGGCCCCTGGACCAGCAGTAGCGGCGGGCCTCCATATTGCAACCAGGACACAGCTGGAAAGGCCCAGGTAAACACCCCTTCCAGGGCTACACTCACGGGGGTATCTGCTAGGGTCTCGGAGCCAAGCAGGCGGAGTCCCGCCTAGGCTCTGTGGGACATCCCGAGCCCTCTGGTGAGCACCAAGGCTGCGTTCTGCAACCAGCTCGCCGACCCCTGGACCAGCAGTAGCGGCGGGCCTCCATATTGCAACCAGGACACAGCTGGAAAGGCCCAGGCTCTGTGGGACATCCCCGCCCTCTGGTGAGCACCTAGGCTGCATTCTGCAACCAGCTCGCCGGCCCCTGAACCAGCGGTAGCAACGGGCCTCCATATTGCAACCAGGACATAGCTGGAAAGGCCCAGGTAAACACCCCTCCAGGGCTACCCTCACGGGGGATCTACTAGGGTCTCGGAGTTCCTTGCAACCAGGACACAGCTGGAGAAGCCCAGGTAGACAGACTCCAACAGGGGCTACAATCACATGGTAGCCAGCTTATGATCCCTTAAAGCAGCAGTCACACATATTCACCAGTAGAGAAACAACTGGTGAGCCCAGCCTCACAGGAGATTCAAACACCAGCCACTGACAACAAGGCCAACTAAAACCAGAAATAACCAGATGGCAAAAGGAAAACGAAGGAATGTTACTAACAAAAATCAAGGCAACATGACAGCATCTGAACCCAGTTCTCCAACAACAGGAATCCCTGGATACCCTAAAACACCAGAAAAACAAGACTTGGATATAAAATCACTGGTCAGGATGCTGGTAGCTGAACACATAGAAAAATCTCGTAAAGAAATAGAGGAGAAAATGGATCAAAAGTTAGAAGCCTTTACGAGGCAAATACAAAAATCACTTCAAGAAATGCAGGAGAAGATGGATCAAAGAGAAGAAGACAATAAGGAAGAAAGACAAAAGTCACTTAAAGAACTACAGAAGAACGTGGGCCAACAAGTAGAAGCTATGAAAGAGGAAGCACAAAAATCTATTAAAGAAATACATGAAAACACAATCAAGCAAGTGAAAGATCTGAGCACATCCATCCAGATACTAAAAACAGAAGTAGAAACAACTAAGAAATCACAGAGGGAGACAACATTGGAGATAGAAAACCTGGGGAAGAAATCAGGGGCCATAGATGCAAGTATCAACAATAGAATACAAGAGATAGAAGACAGAATCTCAGAAGCTGAAGATACCATAGGAACCATTTATTCAACAGTCAAAGAAAATACTAAATGCAAAAAGGTGGTAACCCAAAACATCCAGGAAATCCAAGACACTATGAGAAGACCAAACCTAAGGATTATAGGTATAGACGAGAGTGAAGATTTACAAGTTAAAGGGCCAGCTAATATCTTCTATAAAATTATGGAAGAAAACTTCCCCAACCTAAGGAGAGAGATGCCCATGAATATACAAGAAGCCTATAGAACTCCAAACAGACTGGACCAGAACAGAAATACATCCCGTCACATAATAATCAAAACTCCAAATGTAATAAACAAAGAAAGAATACTAAAGGCAGCAAGAGAAAAAGGCCAAGTAACTTATAAAGGAAGACCTATCAGAATAACACCAGACTTCTCACCTGAGACCATGAAAGCTAGAAGATCCTGGGCAGATATCATGCAAACTCTAAGAGAACACAAACTTCAGCCAAAACTACTTTACCCAGCAAAACTCTCAATTGCCATTGATGGAGACATCAAGGTATTCCATGACAAAACCAAATTTGCAAGATATCTCTCCACAAATCCAGCCCTACAAAGGATAATAGGGGGAAAACACCAAGACAAGGACGGAAACTACACCCGGGAAGAAGCAAGATAGAAACCTCCTCTCATCAAACCCAAAAGAGGATAACTTCTCGAATATAAAAAATAAATAAGATAAATAAATATAATTTCAAAAATGTCTGGAGGTAATAATTACTATTCCTTAATATCTCTTAACGTCAATGGACTCAATTCCCCAATAAAAAGACATAGATTAACAGACTGGATACGGAAACAGGACCCTACATTTTGCTGCATACAGGAAACACATCTCAGTGTTAAAGACTAACAGTGCCTTAGAGTAAAAGGCTGGAGGACAATTTTACAAGCAAATGGTCTCAGGAAACAAGCTGGAGTAGCCATTCTAATATCAGATAAAATTGACTTTCAACCTAAAATCATCCAAAGAGACTCAGAAGGTCACTTCTTGCTGGCCAAAGGGAAAATCCACCAGGAAGAGCTCTCAATACTGAACATCTATGCTCCAAATGCAAGGGCACCCTCCTTTGTAAAAGAAACCTTACTAAAGCTTAAAGCACACATTACACCTAACACAATAATTGTGGGTGACTTCAACACCCCACTCTCCTCAATGGACCGATCAGGAAAGCAGAAACTAAACAGGGACACAGTGAAACTAATTGAAACTCTGGACCAATTGGATTTAACAGATATATATAGAACATTTCATCCTAAAGCTAAAGAATATACCTTTTTCTCAGCACCGCATGGTACCTTCTCCAAAATAGACCATATAATCGGTCACAAGACAGATGTCAACAAATACAAGAAGATCGAGCTAATCCCATGCCTCCTATCAGATCACCATGGAGTAAGAGTGGTCTTCAATAGCAACAAAAACAACAGAAAGCCCACATACACATGGAAACTGAACAATACTCTACTCAATGACACCTTGGTCAAGGAAGAAATAAAAAAAGAAATCAAAGACTTTTTAGAATTCAATGAAAATGAAGGTACAACCTACCCAAATCTATGGGACACAATGAAAGCAGTGCTAAGAGGAAAACTCATAGCTCTAAGTGCATCCAAAAAGAAACTGGAGAGAGCATACACTAGCAGCTTAACGGCACACCTTAAAGCCCTGGAAGAAAAACAAGTTAATTCACCCAGGAGGAGTAGAAGACAAGAAATCATCAAACTCAGGGCTGAAATCAATCAAATAGAAACAAAGAGAACCATACAAAGAATCAACAAGACCAGGAGTTGGTTCTTTGAGAAAATCAACAAGATAGATAAACCCTTAGCCAGACTAACCAAAGGACACAGAGACAGTATACAAATTAACAAAAGTAGAAATGAAAAGGGAGACATAACAACAGAAACTGAGGAAATTCAAAAGATCATCAGATCCTACTACAAAGGTCTATACTCAAAACAACTGGAGAATCTGGAGGAAATGAACGATTTCCTAGACAGATATCAAATACCAAAATTAAATCAGCATCAAGTAGACCAGCTAAATAGTCCCATAACCCCTAAAGAAGGGGTTATAGAAAGCCTCCCAACCAAAAAAAGTACGGGACCAGATGGTTTTAGTGCAGAATTCTACCAGACCTTCAAAGAAGACTTAACACCAATACTCTTCAAACTATTCCACAAAATAGAGACAGAAGGGACACTGCCCAACTCATTCTTCGAAGCCACAATTACGCTAATACCTAAACCACAAAAAGATCCAACAAAGAAAGAGAACTTCAGGCCAATTTCCCTGATGAATATAGATGCAAAAATACTAAATAAAATTCTTGCTAACCGAATCCAAGAGCACATCAAAACGATCATCCACCATGATCAAGTAGGCTTCATCCCAGGGATGCAGGGATGGTTCAATATACGGAAATCCATCAATGTAATCCACTATATAAACAAACTGAAAGAAAAAAACCACATGGTCATCTCATTAGATGCTGAAAAAGCATTCGACAAAATTCAGCATCCTTTCATGCTAAAAGTCTTGGAAAGAGCAGGAATTCAAGGCCCATACCTAAACATAGTAAAAGCAATCTACAGCAAACCAGTAGCCAACATCAAAATAAATGGAGAGAAACTTGAAGCATTCCCACTAAAATCAGGGACTAGACAAGGCTGCCCTCTCTCTCCATATCTTTTCAATATTGTACTTGAAGTTCTAGCAAGAGCAATTAGACAACATAAGGAAGTCAAAGGGATACAAATTGGAAAGGAAGAAGTGAAACTATCATTATTTGCAGACGATATGATAGTTTACCTAAGCGACCCAAAAAACTCCACCAGAGAACTTCTACAGCTGATAAACAACTTCAGCAAAGTGGCAGGTTATAAAATTAACTCAAGCAAGTCAGTGGCCTTCTTGTACTCAAAGGACAAGCAGGCTGAGAAAGAAATTAGGGAAATAACACCCTTCACAATAGCCACAAACAACATAATGTATCTTGGCGTAACTCTAACCAAACAAGCGAAAGATCTGTACAACAGGAACTTCAAGTCCTTGAAGAAAGAAATCGAAGAAGACCTCAGAAGATGGAAAAATATTTCTTGCTCCTGGATTGGCAGGATCAATATAGTAAAAATGGCCACTTGCCAAAAGCAATATACAGATTCAATGCAATCCCCATCAAAATCCCAACTCAATTCTTCATAGATCTAGAAAGAGCAATTCTCAAATTCATCTGGAGCAACAAAAAACCCAGGATAGCTAAAACTATTCTTAACAATAAAAGGACTTCTGGGGGAATCAATATCCCTGACCTCAAGCAGTACTACAGAGCAATTGTGTTAAAAACTGCATGGTATTTGTATAGCAACAGGCAAACAGATCAATGGAACAGGATTGAAGACCCAGAAATTAACCCACAGACTTATGGTCACTTGATCTTTGATAAAGGAGCCACAACCATCCGATGGAATAAAGATAGCCTTTTCAACAAATGGTGCTGGTTCAACTGGAGGTCAACATGCAGAAGAATGCAAATTGACCCACTCTTATCTCTTTGCTCTAAGATCAACTCCAAGTGGATCAAGGACCTCCACATAAAACCAGACACACTGAAACTATTAGAAAAGAAACTTGGGAAGACCCTGGAGGACTTGGGCACAGGGGAAAAGTTCCTGAACAGAACACCAATAGCTTACGCACTAAGATCAGGAATTGACAAATGGGACCTCATAAAATTACAAAGTTTCTGCAAAGCAAAGGATACTGTCCGAAGGACAAAACGGCAACCAACAAAGTGGGAAAAGATCTTCACCAACCCCACATCCGACAGAGGGCTAATATCCAATATATACAAAGAACTCAAGAAGTTAGACCGCAAAGAACCAAATAACCCTATCAAAAAATGGGGCAGAGAGCTAAACAAAGAATTTTCACCAGAAGAAATTCGGATGGCCGAGAAACACCTTAAGAGATGTTCAACATCATTAGTCATCAGGGAAATGCAAATCAAAACAACCCTGAGATTCCACCTCACACCAGTCAGAATGGCTAAGATTAAAAACTCAAGAGACAACAAGTGCTGGCGAGGATGTGGAGAAAGAGGAACATTCCTCCACTGTTGGTGGGATTGCAAAATGGTAAAACCACTCTGGAAATCAGTTTGGCGGATCCTCAGAAAATTGGGCATGGCACTCCCAGAGGACCCTGGCATACCACTCCTGGGCATATACCCAGAGGATTCCCCTGCATGCAATAAAGACACATGCTCCACTATGTTTATAGCAGCCTTGTTTATAATAGCCAGAAATTGGAAGGAGCCCAAATATCCCTCAAAGGAGGAATGGATACAGAAAATGTGGTATATTTATACAATGGAATACTACTCAGCAATTAAAAATAATGAATTCATGCAATTTGTAGGTAAATGGTTAGACCTGGAAAATATCATCCTGAGTGAGCTAACCCAATCACAAAAGAATGCACATGAAATGCAATCACTGATAAGTGGATATTAATGAGCCCAGAAGCACTAAATACTCAAGACACAAATAGCAAGTCAAATGATTCCCAAGTAGAAGAAAGGAGAGGACCCTGGGCATGTAAAGACTGCATCCAGTTTAGTAAAGAAACCGAGGGGGGAGGGGGAATGATTGGGGAATAGTTGGGGGGGGGAGAAGAACTATGGGAACTATGGTGGGTGGGAACTGGGAAAGGGGAAAGCCTTTGAAATGTAAACATAGAATATAGAAAATAAAAATAACTAAAAAAAATAGTGAAAATGGAAGCACATGCCCATCCAATAAATTTTTAATTTCAAAAAAAAAGAATATATCCAATAAAAATAATAACAAATAATTCTATTTTACATATTCACCACTTTTTTATAAATAGATTTAAATGTAAATAAATATGTCTTCATGAAGAAAAAAAAGAAAATAGCCACCTATTAATTCTTACAAGACATTCCTGCCCTTTCTGAAGTTTCTGTTGTGACCTTTTACTTGTTAATTCTACATGGTATCTCTCCATGTCAATACAATTGAAAACAACAATACTCAATGCTAAAATGCTTACTGTTTGCTAAAACAGTATCCTGGGTAATTAATTTTTAAATAGAAAATAACCTGTAACATATAATAAATAAATCAGTACACAAATATAGAGGATAGGATAAAAATTACTCCAAAGCTATGTCTGTTTCTATGTTCCAACCTTAGACAGCAAGATTGGAACAAGTAATAAGCAGGAGTGGAGTCCCAGGAGCAAATCATTCCTACACTTCTGTATGAGGTGTCAGGCAGGGAGTAAACACCACTATTAAGCTTGGAAAAGTTGGCTCCAAGACATTTTAGTTTTATGCCATTTTTGAAAGTTCCAATTTGAATATTCTACTGTCACTTCTTTTCCTCCCATTATGTATCTGATCAGCTGATCTACATTTCTTTTACTAGATTTGCAGAGTGGCTAACCTATATTCACAGTGTGGAAACAGACAAATTCTCTGACTGGTAAAGCATAACGGTAGTGATCAGAAGACAAACACTTTGATACTTATCTTCCAGGCACATATATTGTCCTTCAGTTACGATACACAGTAAATAATGCATTATTCAAAAATGTTTACTGACAAGAATAAACCACACATAGTAGATAGAATTTGAGACAGGCATAATCATTTTGTGGGAGATATAGTAAGTAGATTCAAGATTGCATTGAGTATGGATTTAATATAAAAATAAATAAATTATTAAGGGCTAGATAACCCATGGATTCAGTAAAATCAGGCTAAGGGGGAAACAAAGATGTGATAGGGCTATTGTTGCTGGAATATGTTTTAAGAAAAGAGGCAATGTTGAAGAAGTGACAGATTCAGGTACACAGGGGCATCCCTGCACACTCCAGCCACTAGATCCTAGCTACATCCTGCCTGCATTGACTTTACAGATATGATTCAATGAGGGTCTGAGTTATTAAATATCTAGAAATTATATGTTGAGATGATAAATAATCATTTCTCTAGTAGAAATGACTATTGATGTATGTCATCAAGGGGAGGAAAAACAGTGCCACTGCAAAGTTAATGATGCCAGAGATCAAAAGAATGAAAACATTTAGTACGTTCAGATGGTTGATTCTGTGTGGTCAACAAGATTCTCTGGTTTTGGCATTTGGCCTCTCCTTACATCATATTTTTAGATAATTACTGCTCCACATTTACTTGATGTTTAATCAAAAAATATTAGTGGACATTAAGAAGATAACTGAAAAATAATAAATATAACATGTTCAAAACCAAATTTGTCTTCTAGCAAATGTTAAATATAAAATAATTGTTTGGGTACCTTGAAATTTTCTGAGTAAGTTTAAATAATTTAATAAGCAACAAAATTTTGAGGATTAAACTTAAATATAAATAAAAAAATAAAATTAATTCCCTTCAGTTTTAGAAATATATTATCTCTAGAATTTTTGACAGCCATATAGGTAAAATAAAAATGGTTGACCTGATTAAAAAGTCTCAGGGGCATTATGATAAATAACTAACACAGGTCAAAAGATGAGCTTTTCCTCATCTTTAACTCATCTGATCAAAATTTCTTTTACTTTTTATTTCATTTTTTATTATTCTCTCAAATACTGTATCCCAACTATAGTTTTCTCTCCCTCTCCTTTCCCAAACTACTCTGCTCTATTCATTTCTCTCCTAATTTCTCCACTAGTCAATATTCATCCTGTTTCAGAAAACAGCAGGCCTTCCAGAAACTTCTACCAAATATGTTGTAACAAGCTGCAATAGAACCAGCCATATATTCTCATTTCAAGGCTAGATGAGGCAACCTAGTAGGAGATAAAAGGTCCTAAAGAAGCCGGACGGTGTGGCATACTCCTTTAATCCCAGCACTTGGGAGGCAGAGGCATGTGGATTTCTGAGTTCAAGGCCAGCCTGCTCTACAGAGTAAGTTCCAGGACAGCCAGGGCTATACAGAGAAACCCTGTCTTGAACCCCTCCCCCCCAAAAAAAAGAAAGAAAGAAAAAAAGAAAGAAAGAAAGAAAGGAGGGAGGGAGGGAGGGAGGGAGGAAGGAAGGAAGGAAGGAAGGAAGGAAGGAAGGAAGGAAGGAAGGAAAGAAAGAAGGAAGGAAGGAAGAAAAGAAAAGGTTCTAAAGGCAGGCAAAAAGTGTCAGAGATGGCCCCCACACTCACTGTTAGGAATCTTGCAAGAACACCAAGCTACACAACCATAAAATGTATTCAGAGGACCTAGGTCAGACCCATCCAGGCTTCCTGATCTCTGCCAACTCACATGAGTTGCTGTCACTTGACTGTTGCTTCTAGTTCTTGTGATGTCCTTGATCCTTCTGGCTCCTCCAATTCTTTTTCCCAATCTTCTGCAGGAACCCCAGAGTTCCTCCTTATATTTGGCTGTCAGACATTGCATCTGTTCCCATCAGTTGCTGGATAAAGCCCTTTTGGTTTCTCTAATAAAATTATACTAGGCTTTGGTCACAGCCCATCAGGAAAGTATGATAAACGTTAGGTCAGCTATTTTGTGACAGGGTTGGTGTCCAAATTCTTCCACATGAGGCCTCGTCTTGTTACAGAAGGTGGCAGGTTCAGGCTTCATGTCCCACATTACTACGGTTCTTGGCTAATGTCACTCTTGTAGATTCTATGAAATTTCCATCGCACTAGGTTTCTACTCCCCCCAATTGGACCAATGCTATTCTTCTCTCCCAGCATTCTCTCAGTCTTCCCAACCTGAAATCTTTTGTCTCCATCCCTCTTTTACCCAGTTTACTTGATAGACAATAATAAGCAAAATAATCCAATTAAAATGAGGATTGAATCTATACAGAGAAATCTCAATGGAGGAATTTCAAACAGCTGAGAAACACCTAAAGAAATGTTCTACATCCTTAGCCATCCTGGAAGTGCAAACCAAAAACAACTTTGTGATTCCATCTTATATCTGTCAGAATGACCAAGATCAAAAACAGAAGTTGTTGAGGTTATAGAACAGGGAGAAAACCAACCCATTTAGTGCTGTTGGAAGTGCAAACTTATACATCCACTATAGGAAACAATATGGTCGTTTCTCAGAATATTGTAAATTGATTTACTTCAAAACACAGCCATACCATTCCTGACCATATGCCTAAAGGATGGTCTATCTTACTATAAAGACTTGTTCACCATATTCATCGGAACTTTATTCATAAGTGTCGGAAACTGGAAACAGCCTAGATTTCTCTCAAAGATTTGAAAAACTGTGAAATATTTACACAATTAAGTTTTCAACAGCTGTTAAAATAAATGGCATAATAAAATTTGCTGACAAATAGATATAAATAGAAAATAATTACCCTAGGTGAGGTATCCCAGACACAGAAAGACAAACGTCATATGCTCACTTATGAGTTATTGGCTGTAAAGTAACAAATAATCATGCTGTAAGACACAGACTAAGAGGCTAAGAAACAGGGACAGCATAACAGGGGGCACAAGGACTTTCCTGGGAGGGAAAACAGAACTTATCAAACCTTTTGTTCATGTAGAATTCAAAAATATGATATAAAGAAAGCTTCCAAGCCGGGCAGTTGTAGTGCACGCCTTTAATCCCAGCACTTGGGAGGCAGAGGCAGGCAGATTTCTGAGTTCGAGGCCAGCCTGGTCTACAGAGTGAGTTCCAGGACAGCCAGGGCAACACAGAGAAACCCTGTCCTGAAAAAGCAAAACAAAACAGAAAGAAAGAAAGAAAGAAAGAAAGAAAGAAAGAAAGAAAGAAAGAAACAAAGAAAGAAAGCTTCCATACCGTATAGATGAGCTAGAGCAGACACACAAGTATAGTAAAACATGAGTAGTACAACTGGGACAATATACAAGCAAGATTCAGGCCACATGTATAATTCTAAATTTTTTATTATCATATGAAAGGCACAAAACCAGTAGTCGATTATATTTTAATTGCATACCTTCCACAGATCTATACTCTCAACATAAATTTTTGACTTATCAATAGGTAAACTAATCATTTCTTAAAATGCTTACATTTTTCTATTCTCTATATACTTAATATTTACAGAAAGAATTGTCTCAAAGCAGTTATATTTTTCATGCTTGCTAGAATCAGATGATTAATAGATATTATTTTTGAAAATGCATATTTATAATATAGGAAAATAGAATTAAGATATTTATCTTTACTAAGTATGTAAATACTAATATTTATGATATTCACTACCTGGCATTTCATCTAGTCAACATGGAATTGAGTTCCTAAAATGTTTAATGTCCTTTCCCAGGAGCCACTGGTAAATTAGAAAGGATCTATCAATAATCACATGATGATCATGAGATCATAGACATCTTTTATTTACCCATCTATCCAGCTGTCCCTCCATTCTATCTGCCACTAACTGAAATCACATAGATATTACACTGATCACTGCCTTAGTTTCCAGACATAGAACCACATATAATATATTAATAGTTTTACATTTTACAAGTGTTATGACAGACTTAGAATAACTGACATGACAAAAGACTTAAAAGGAACCTGGTGCTAGTATGGTAAGGACATGAATCAACAAAGAGCGAGGTGTCTGGGCTCAGTCATAGTTTTGGATTGCACAATAAATACAGGAAAAGAAGCAGAACTGAGAGTAGAAAAACAGTGAAGAATAACAAAGGTTTTAGACCTTGCTCAAATGTTGACATTATCTTATGGATTATGGATTATAGAGGTCTCAAAAATAACAACAACGTGCTCCTACTGGTTTACACATTTGATATTGAAATTTTACAGAAAATCAAGTTTGTAGGACCACAACTAAAAGAGAGAAAAATTGTCAGAATATTATAAACTGAGCTTTAAAATACTTAATCTCAAAATGCAGGGATTTTTACAGCAGAAGTATGACATAAAAAAATGAAAGTTACTATTGCTTTGAAGTGCACTAATTTGTTTTTTCAAATAATATTTATACCTATAACATCCAAACATTTTTTACATGCTTAACAATATTGTAGTAATGAAACGGACAAAGCATTATGATTTTCAGGAAGCTGACTTATATAATAAAGTTATGATTTTAAAAATAGTTAACTTTAAGTTACATAAGATAATTTAAAGGAGTAAAGTTCAAAAAGAATGAGCATAGCTTGGTTGACTTAGAAAATATTCTTTGAGGAGACGTTGAGGAGTTTAGAGTGGGCTGCACTCTAAATAGATGCAGGAGGATATTGAAAATGCACATCATTATGCCATATTTGCTAAGGGAGGGGTAGCAAAATTTGATGCAGTCATATCAATAAATCATATAGAATGTGGCAGTATTATGTAGGTTCATAAAAGTCTTATGGTGATACTTCATGAATACTGGTTACGGAACACATGATAGCAAAACTTTAGTCAGAAAAGGTGACTTGGCAGAGAGACAGGGTATTAATTCAGGACATATGAAAAAAAGTAGATGAAAGAGAAGAAGGGGGTACATACAATAATTAAGCACAGCCAAGAAATGATCCTAGAGTTTTCTCCAAGGTACAGAATGGACAAATTTATTTACAGCTGAGGAGGACAGAGAAGTAGATCATCTTGGGGATGAGGAGCTTGAAATAGCTTCCAGGATTATACTGTAAGAATGGGAAATGAATTACATGATTAGGAGGAAATTTCATAATAATATGATTATTGGAATCATATATGTATTCATACAAAATACTAATTGCCTTAAATATGAAAAAAAAAGATTCAGGCAATATAAACTGACTTGAGTCAGTTCATTAAAAAGTTATATTGTTACAACTGAGAATGACAATCCTGACAGCTGGACAGCAAGGTGTTCAACTTTAATAAATTGAGGTGTCCTGATGTGGAATGTTAATAAGCTATTATCGCCCCAGATGTTTAACCTAAAAACAAAATTCAAAATTACCAAATAGAGTTATTTAAGGTATCATCTTCCCCATGTCATTTTTTTTTTCTGGGGCTGCTCCAGGCAAAAGTGACTAGCTGGTTAGGACTACTCAACATGTATTTCATTATTTCATATCTTACTATCTCTCTTGCCTAATATTGTTTGTAATAACATACCTTAGATAAGGGCTAGTAATAGCTCATGGTCCAAATAGATTGGAAAATGTAAAATAATAAGTAATTAAGTAAGTAAGTAAAAGTAAGTAAGTAAATAAATACATAAATAAAGTAGAAGAGTGAAGAGTGTATTTCTAACAGTACAAATATGAACTCTAGTTAACTTGTTTCCACATTCTATTTCATAGGCAAACAGAAGTAAATTTGGTCATTATATTCTGAATGTTTTTATTCTACTATTTTGCTGTTCTAGTTGCAGTCGGTCAGGAGGGATTATAACGAACACTGTATGGTGTAATTTAAAACACCTAGAAAATGTTATATTTCATGTTTCCCCAAATAAATGGCAAATGTTAGAGATACTGTAAAAGCCTAAGTATCAGAAGCTGATGAATGAACACTTTCCAATATAACAAATCCTGTCAGTATGTATAACTCTTTTTTCTTTTTACTGCTTTCTTTTTTTTATTTTCTATATTCTTTGTTCACATTCCAAAGGCTTTTGCCTTTCCCAGTTCCCCCCCTTACCATATGTCCCATAAGTCCTTTTCCCCCTGCCCATTCCCCAATCACCCCCGCCCCCACCATTTCTCTGTTCTGGTACTCTCCTACAAAACTGGATCCAGTCTTTTCACGACCAGGGTCCTCTCCTTCCTTTTTCATGGGAATCTTTTGATTTGCTAATTGTGCCTTGAGTATTCAGAGCTTCTGGGCTCATTAATATCCATTTATCAGATATTGCAATTCATGTGTATTTTTTTGTGATTGGGTTAACTCACTTAGGATGATATTTTCCAGATCCAACCATTTGCCTACAAATTGCATGAATTCATTATTTTTAATTGCTGAGTAGTATTCCATTGTATAAATATACCACATTTTCCATATCCATTCCTCCTTTGAGGGACATCTGGGCTCCTTCCAGCTTCTGGATATTATAAGTAAGGCTGCTATGAACAGAGTGGAGCATGTGTCCTTATTGTATGCAGGGGAAACCTCTGGGTATATGGCCAGGATTGGTATGACTCTTAACACACTATATTTACCATCCATGCCTAATATCATTATTTTTCAAATAAAACAAAACTTTCAGTTTGTTAGTCTTACCCAGACTTACTTTAGCAAAATGTCTGATACTAGCTTCAAGATTGTGTACCTTTATTAATCTTTGTGCAGGCCAATTATGGTGGCATGTACAGTTGCATTTGCTAAAGGAGGCAGATATAGAAAGGATATGATTTTTGAGGCCAGCCTGGGTTACACATTTTGGGGAAGGAAGGAGTGAAGGAGCCAGAGGGATCAAGAACATCACAAGAATAAAGTCCACACAATCAACTGACTGGGACTCATGTAGGCTCACAGAACTCAGGGGACTGGCATGGGTCTAACCTAGGTCCTCTGCATGTATGTCATAGCTGTGTTGGTCAGTGAGTATTCTTGTGGGAATCCTATCAGTGAGAGCAAGGGCTGTCTCTAATTCTTTTGCCTACTGTTGGGACCCTTTTCTCCTACTGGGTTGCCATGTACAGCCTAAATGTGAAAGTATGTGCCTGGACCTCTTATAGCTTGTTATGCATATTTTGTGGAAGTTCATGGAAGGGAGGCCTCCTCTTCTCTAAGGGGAGTTGGAGAGGGAATGGATCTGGTTAAAAGAGGATATGGTAGAAGAGACAAGGGAATGGGGGTGAGAAATGAAGTTAGGATACAATATATGAGAGAAGAATAAATAAAGAGAAAAACAATTTCTGGGGGCTGATAATGGGCAGTTAGAATGGAAGCAGGAATCATGGGACGAGTTATTGTTGTACAGTCTTAAGTTCGATGTGAACTGATCACAACCTACTAAATATGCCACAAGAAAGCAGACCATAATCAGGACAACCTCCTTAGTCCCTTTCAATGGATAATCATGGTGGTAAAATGGATACCTATGTCTTAACTCAAAATTCAACATACAAATTCCTTTTAGTCACGATGGCTGACTATTGTTATGTCTTATCAAGCAAATAGTTAAATCTAGAGCATCTTCTATATTTTGTTGATCATTTTTGTATGGTTTTAATTACATTGGTATCCCTGATTGTGTTTAAGGAGTATAGTGTTTGATAGTCAGAACCATAAATGTGAAGAATTCATCATGGAGTTTTTTTTAAATAACAATAAAACACTATCAGTATTCATGGTTGAAGAACTGCATTGCCATACACATGGAGAACAGTATTGTCCCCTGAGAGACAAAACATCCTCACTAAGGAAAACATGACAGTTAATATATGTACTTTGACACCAAAAACATTCAAAATCTAGTGCAGGTGTAATTTTATTCAGGCCTCCATAACTGTTTCCACTCAGTCCTTTCAATGAAGGGTTCCATACTAAATAAAATATCTCTATCATTATTAATACATAGTTGTATGCCTTCCCAGATAGAGACAAAACTTGTGTAGCCAAGCACATAGTAGGCATTCTATAAAGGTGTTTTGTAGTGAATGAAATCTATGAGTAAGCATGATAAGCAGGGTGAAAGCATAAAGGTCACTGCCATCACTGTAGCTCAGTTGCAAAAACTATGACTGGCAAGAGACAGTTTTAAATGGCTGTAATAAAATTAGGTGAACTTCTCAGTCCTAAGATGTAAAGGACAAGCTACTAACAGCACTGCCATCGAGTCAATAGTCTCTTGTAATGAGCAAGACTTCAAGTGAATTGGATGGAAAACACTGTGAGGCAGGAATCAATTTTTCTGTACACGTATGCTAAACTGGATGTCAATTCTAGAATCAAGAAATAGAGAATTGTCAAATACAATTTTTTTGGGGGGGGATTCAGAAGTGGCTTTCATTTCAGCATGAAACAAAGATAAATGAAGACTGTAAAAAAGTAGACAACCGAAGATGCTTTTTAAAATATAATGATGTGAAGTACATTTTATGGTCAATGGTTTGATATCCTGTATATGTTTAAGTTGTAAAAGTATCTAAACCTATTCGGTAAATTAAAGGAAACTCTAACTAAAGTAGTAGGCTGATGTTGCATGTATGTGCCATGGTTACAAATGTTTTCTCTTTATGATTGCTAATAGGTATGAGCCTATCATTGAGGCCATGCTTCACAAAGCAGGTAACAGATGCACTGGTCTCAGAGCTTCCTCCCGAAATTGAATTCTGTCAGGAGAGCAGCAACAACAAATCAAACATAGCTTACATCACATGCCAGAATTTCAAAGTGCACCTAGAGAGAATTCTTCTCCCAAAATGTCATCAACGCATACTTATGTAAGCTTTCCTATTATCTTCATTAAGAACTGACAGTGTTGACTTCATTAGGGAGCTATAGTTATTGCATTATTAGCACTATGACAGCTCTGTTTAGGTTCTTGGCAATTCTTGTGAGATAAAACATAAAGTTTCTCTGGCAAGCTAATGTACAGTTTATGTTGTAGTATGTATGCCACCTGATAATACTACACAAAGAGACATACAAGTGATCTCAAATATATATATATATATATATATATATATATATAAATATATAAACATTATAATGTATTATATATTACAATATTTTATCTCTTAAATTTGCAATTTTGCTTGTGTTTGACAGTTTCTCCCTACATCAACCAGAATGGTCATGATCTTATTGTCTCTCTCTTTCAAATATCAGGATTTCAGTGTGTGCTGTGGCCATGCTTGTGCCAGAGGTTTTGTTGTGGAAAGGGAAGTGAGAAACAATGTAGATTAAATATAACTATATTTAACATAATAAGAGAAATACATTTTAAATTCATGATGAAAAAATTTCACATGCCTTAAAAAAAAACCACATTTCATAGTAAAATAAAAGTATGTAGCATACAGGATTTATATTAATTTGAAAGTGTTTAATTTATATTTTTAAATTACACAAATGTAATATGATTTCAGATTTTTTATTTTTTCATTATTTTATCACTACATACACGTATACAATATATTTTGATCAGACCTAAACTCCATTTTCTCTCCAACTTCTTCCTGATCCCCACCACCAATCCTCCAACCCAACTTCCTATTCAATTTTTAAAGCTAACTGAATCCAATCAGTGATGGCCAAAAGTACATGTAAATTGGACTGTCCACTGGAGCAACCTACCATCAGCAATGTCCCTGGAGAAAATATACTCTTTTTAACAGAGCTTTTAACTGACAAACTCCTAAGAAAGGTAAAGACATTATGAGCCTACTCAAGGTGTGTGGTGGAATTTTCCCTGGTTTGATCCTGTGTAACCCTGTGCAGATAATAATCACAGCAAGTTTATCACTGCAAAAATCTTTGTGTCTAGAAGGCACAAAACATGGCAGTCCTGCTCAACTATTTCTTACAATCTTCTGCTTTTCCCCACAATGCTCTCTGAACCATGCCAATAGAAAGTATAACATAGACCCAGTGAGGGCTGAACACTATGCAGTTATTCATCCTCTCTCCTCTGTCAGTTATGAGTCTCAGGATTGATTACTTTCCAGTATAGGGGGAATTGCTGATGAAAATTGACTGCTGCATTAATTTATGTCTATTCTAGTACGTATTTGGAAAGTATGCCCATTTAGTAAAATAATAAGAGCTTTTCCTCTAAGACATGTAACATCATCAGCCACAGGTTGTTGGATGTGTATGAAGCAATTAATACTAGTTTTAGAACTGGTAAAAATACGATAATAATGTAAATATTGTTATATAATTGAGCAACTTGCTGTTGCATGACTTCCATCATCTGGTCTATGGTTCTCCTTGCCTTCCTGAGGAGGCTTGCAGAGTCCCAGGACTATCCAGCTTGGATACCTGCCCAGCCAATCCCCTGCCTGCCTGGTCCATCTGGCACAGCTAGCAGAGATGAGCATTACACTGTTTTCAGAGAATCATTATCAGGTTCTGCTCGTCTCCCTGTGGAGTCCTGCTTGTATCAAGCACATCTAGTCAACAACTTGAACACCCAGATAGGTAATGAACAGCCTAAAGACACAATCAATAAAAACCAGGGCAATATGCCTCCAGAGCTCACCTATCCTGTTATAGCATTAAGGATCATCCTGTACATCCTATCACTGTGACAAAAAGAAGATAACCATAAATACAATCTCATAATAGAAGCTTTTAACGTGGAAATGAATGAATCCCTTGAAGAAATACAGGAAAATATCATCAAACAGGTAACAAAAATGAATTAATCTGTCCAAGGACTGAACATGGAATAGAAAAAAGAAAGAAAGAAGAAACTGAGAGAATCCTGGAAATGGAAAACCTAGGGGAGAAACCACAACTACAGATGAAAGCATCACCAACATAATACAGGTGAAGGAAGAGAGAATCTCAGACATAGAAGATACAACTGAAGAAATTCATACATTGGTCACAGAAAACACTAAATCTAAAAAGTCTATGATACAAAACATCCATGAAATTTGGGACAATATGAAAAGATCAAATCCTAAAATTAATATGAGGAATAAAAGAAGATTCCCAGCTACAAGGCTCAGAAAATAATTTCAACAATATGATGTAAGAAAATTGAACAGACCTGAAGAATCATATGCCTGTGTACATACAAAAAGCTCACAGAACACAAAATAGGTTGGACAAGGAAAAAAAATCTCCTGCCACTTATCAATAAATGTAGAAAACAAAAAAGAAGTGTTAAAAGATTTAAGAAAAAAAAAGGTCAAGTAACACATAAAGGCAGAACTATCAGAATTGTACCCTACCTCTCAAAGGAGACTCTAAAAGCCAAAAGAGGTAGGGCAAATATCTTATAGACTTTAAAAGCCTACAAGAGAGCCAAATTTAAACAATACCTATCAAAAATGAAGCACTACAGAAAATACTAGAATGAAAACACCAATACAAGGAGGCTAAATAAATAATGCCAGACCAACAAACTCAAGTAAAGCAAACACGCACACACACACACACACACACACACACACACACACCAGGAATTAACAAATGCTGCTCATTAATATTTCTCAACATCGATGGACTCAATTCCTCAATAAATAGGACACAGGCTATCAGAATAGAGGCAACAAAGAGGATGCTTCATTCTTCTGCATACAAGAAACACACCTAAGATATATATTACCTCAGAGTAAAGGGCTAGAAAAAGCTTTTCCAAGCAAGTGGACATGAGAAACAAGCTAGAATAGCCATTGTAATATTTTTTAAAGTAGACTGTCAACTAAATTCAATAAATAGAGATTGGAAAGGATATTTCATATTCATCAAAGGAAAAATCCACCAAAAATATTTCTCAAGTCTGAATATCTATGCCTCAAATCTATGCCCATCTTCACAGAAGAAAGACTACTAAAGCTTACATCACCCATTGAATCTCACACATTAGTAGTGGGAGACTTCAACACTCAACTTTCATCAATGGAGAGGTCATTGAGAAAGAAACTAAATAGAAATAATGAAACTAAAAAATTTTATGATTCAAATGGACCTAACATATACCTACAGAAGATATCAGAAAACACAAAACAACATACCTTTTTTTAAGTGGCTAAGAAGGGGGAACTGGGAAAGGGGAAAGCCTTTGGAATGTAAACATAGAATATAGAAAATAAAAATTTAAAAAAAAACCTGAGGATTACATAGGATAACTAATAAAATTTTAGATATTTTTGAAAAAAAAATGTTCTCCAAAATTGACCATATGCTTGGCCACAAAGCAAGCCTCAACAGATATGAAAAATTTGAAAAAAACTTCTTGCATCTTATCAGACCACCATGAATTAAAGATGGACATCAACACCAGCAAAAACAACAGAAAGCTTACATATTCAATGAAACTGAACAACTATCAACTTAATCATCACTGGGTCATAGAAGATACTAAGAAAGAAATTAAAAACTTTCTGAAATTCAATTAAAATGAAGACACAACATAGCCAAACATGTGCAATACATAGAAAACTGTGATAAGAAAAGTTCACACCATTAAGTAACTTCATAAAGCAAATGGAGAGATCCTATACTCATGACTTAAAAACACACCTGAAAACTGTAGAACCAAAAGAAGCAAAGATACCCAAGAGGTATAGAGAGTGAGAAATACTTAAATTCAGTGCTTAAATCAATCAATTAGAAAGAAAAAGAAAAGTACAAAGAATGAATGAAACCAAAAGCTTGTTCTCTGAGAAAGTCAATATGATGACAAACTCATAACAAAACTAACTAAAAGGCAGAGAGAAAATATCTAAATTGACAAAATCAGGAATGAAAAAGGAGAAAGGTAACAACAGACACTGAGGAAATCCAAAGAGTCATTAGGCCAGAAAACCAAATAACCCTATCCAAAAATGGTGTACAGAGCTAAACAGAGACTTTTCACCTGAAGAAATTCGGATGGCTGAGAAACACCTTAAAAAATGTTCAACATCACTAGTCATTAGGGAAATGCAAATTAAAACAACCCTGAGATTTCACCTCACACCAGTCAGAATGGCTTAGATTAAAAACTCAGAAGACATCAGGTGTTGGCGAGGATGTGGAGAAAGAGGAACACTCCTCCACTGCTGGTGGGAATGCAAGCTGGTACAACCACTCTGGAAATCAGTATGGCGGTTCCTCAGAAAACTGGGCGTGATAATTCCGGAGGACCCAGCCATACCACTCCTGGGAATATACCCAGAAGATTCACCAGCATGCAATAAGGATACATGCTCCACTATGTTCATAGCAGCCTTATATATAATAGCCGGAAGCTGGAAAGAACCCAGATGTCCCTCAACAGAGGAATGGATACAAAAAATGTGGTATATATACACAATGGAGTACTATTCAGCCATTAGAAACAATGAATTCATGAAATTCTTAGAGAAATGGATGGAGCTGGAGAACATCATACTAAGTGAGGTGACCCAGTCTCAAAAGAATACCCATGGTATACAGTCACTGATAAGTGGATATTAGCCTAGAAGATTGGAACACCAAAGACACAAATCACATATCAAGTGATGTCTCACAAGAAGAAAGGAGTGGACACTGGTGCTAGAATGGACCAAAACATCATTGTGGGAGAGTACAAGAACAGTAAAGTGGGAGGGGGTGGATGCGGGAGCAGGGGGAGGGAAAAGGACATGTGGGACCTTTGGGGGTGGGGAACCAGAAAAAGGGAAATAAATTGTAAATATAGAATATATACAATAAAAAGAAAAAAGAAAAAAAAAGAGACTGTACTCCACAAAATTAAATATATATCTAAATGAACTGGATGATTTTCTCAATATATATTATGTGATAAATTTAAATCAAGATTCTGTAAACAATTAAAAAATTCCTACAACATGTAAAGAAATAAGAAGCAGTCATTTAATGTCTCCCAACAACAACAACAACAAAAAACCAACCAACCAAACAAACAAACAAAAAAACAAAACAAAACAAAACAACAACAACAAAAAAAAACCAGCTCATAGCCAAATGGTTTAGATGTAGATTTCTACCAGATTTGCAAAGAACAGAGAATACAAATACTCCTAAAACTTGACCACAATATACAACCGGAAAGAACATTGATTGAGGATGCTTTCTTTCTTCCATTGTCTATTTTTGGCTTCTTTATCAAAGACCAAGCATCCATAAGTGTGTGGTTTAATTTCTGGGTTTTTAATTCTATTCTGATCTTAACCTGTCTGTCTCTGTATCAATTCCATGCAGTTTTTTCACTATTGCTCTGTAGTATAGCTTGAGGTCAGAAATGGTGATTCCCCAAAACGTTCTTTTCTTGCTATATCCCTCAAAGGAGGAATGGATACAGAAAATGTGGTATATTTATACAATGGAATACTACTCAGCAATTAAAAATAATGAATTCATGCAATTTGTAGGTAAATGGTTAGATCTGGAAAAATATAATCCTAAGCAAGTTAACCCAATCACAAAAGAATACACATGAAATGCAATCACTGATAAGTGGATATTAATGAGCCCAGAAGCCCTAAATACTCAAGGCACAATTAGCAATTCAAATGATTCCCACGAAGAAGAAAGGAGAGGACCCTGGGCCTAAAAAGATTGGATCCAGCTTTGTAAATCCAGAACAGAGAAATGGTGGGGTTGGGGAATAGTTGGGGGGGAGAGGAGTTATGGGATGTATGGTGGGGGGAACAGGGAAAGGGGTAAGCCTTTGGAATGTAAACAAAGAATAAAGAAAATAAAAAAAAAATTGTTTTTGCCATTCTGTTTTTTTTTAACCAGGTGAATGTGAGAATTGCTGTTTCCATGTCTTTGAAGCACCTAAAATATGTTTAACATCATTAGTCATCAAGGAAATGCAAATCAAAGTGACCCTGAATTTTCCCCTTATACCAATTAGAATGAATAAGATTAAAAAAAAAAAAAACTCAGGGAAAGCACATTTTGTAGAGGATGTGGAGAAAGAGGAACACTTCTTCCTTGCTGCTAGGATTTCAAACTGGTACAATCACTCTGGAAATCAATCTTGAGGTTCCTCGGAAAATAGGAAATAGATCTACCTGAAGATGCAGCTACACCTTCTCTTGGGGCATGTACCCCAAAGATGCCCCATCAGGCCACAGAGGCACATGTTCCACTATGTTCATAGCAGTCTTATTTGTTATAGCCAGAATCTGGAAATAACCATGTTGTCCACAATGGAAAAATGGTTATAGAAAATGTGATTCATTTACACAATGTGATACACCTTAGATTTTAAGAACGAGGACATCATGTGCTTTGCAGGCAAACAGATCAAACTAGAAAATATCATCCTGAGCGAGGTAACGCAAACCTAAAAGAACATGCATGATATGTACTCACTAAGTGGATACTAGCAAAAACAAAAACAAAAACAAAAAACAAAAAAACAAAAAAAAACCCAAAACAATAAAAAAAATAAAATAAAATAAAATAAACAGAATAATACTCAGGATAAAATCCACCAAACTCAAGGTTAACAAGAAAAAGGATGAAAGTGAGCTTAGAGGGAGCATCTCAATCTCACAAAGGAGGGAGAAGATAGTGATCACAGGGAGCAGAGTGAGGGAGGGACCACTGGGGGAAGGGAAGCGTACTGGGAGGGGAAAATAACATGATCAGATATTGGAAGACAGGACTAGAGCACAGAGGGCCATCACAAAGAATAGGCAACGGCAAGCTCAGGAGGTAGGAGGTAGGTGCACCATCTAGAATGTACCTGAGACTCTGGATGATAAGAGATTCTCAGGATTCAAAGGCAAGGACTTTAGATGAAATGTCCTACTGTGGGAAGAGGAAACTTGTAGAGTATACCTCCAATAGAAAGATGGGACATCAAGTATAGGGACAGGGCTGCCATCTCACAGTCAAAAGTTTTGACCCAGACTTGTTCCTGTCTGAAAAAAACTGCAGGAACAAAAAATGGAGAAGAGACTGAGGGAAAGGAGGTCCAGTGACAGCCCCAAATTGGGTTCCAGCTTAAAGAGAGCCCCCAAGGCCTGACACTATTACTGATGCCATGGTGTGCTTACAAATAGGAGCCTAGCATGACTGCCCTCTGAGAGGCCCAACAAGCTGTTGAAAGAGTCAGATGCAAATACTTACATCCAACCAATGGAAAGAAGCTGGGGACCCCTGTGGTTGAATTAGGGAAAAGCTACAAGAAGCTGAGGAAGAGGTCAATCCCATAGGAAGACCAACAATTTCAACTAACCAGGACCCCTGAGATCTTTCAGACACTGAGCTACTTGTTCAACTATGTTCATAGCAGTTTTATTTGTAAAAGTCTGGAAACTTGAAACAACCCCATGTCCCTCAACTGAAGAATGGATAAAGAAAATGTAGTTCATTTATACAATGAAATATTGCTCAGCTACTAAAAACAAGGACATGATGATATTTGCATCCAAATACATAAACATAGAAAATATTATCCTGAATGAATGATCGAGAAAGATACCCATGATATCTACTCACTTATAAGTGTATATTAGGAAAGGGGAAATCATTTGAAATGTAAATAAAGAATATATCGAATAAAAAATAAGTGGATATTAGCCAGAAAGTATAGTATAACCATGCTATGAATCACATACCTATAGAAACTAAGTAATAAAAAAATGCCAAATGAAGGATGCTTGAATCTCACTGAACGGGAGAAACAAAATAAACTTAGAGATTGAATGAGGGAGATAATTAGGAAAGGGAGTAAGCAGTGGAGTTTACATGAGTATTACTTTATGGAGAGGTGGGCAAGAGTAGGCTTGGATACAGAAAGGAAATTTGTGTAGAGCATCTCCTAGACTAGCCAGAGACCTGGGACAGGGAATTCTATAGGAATGCTCCTAGCTAAGCTTCCTATCAGCTTAGAATATGGAGATTGAAGTGGCAACCTCCTGTTGCCATGCAGAACTTCCACTGGAGGGAAGGAGACATCAAACTACCCAAACAACCTTGAACCAAAATTTGTCAAATGTACAAGATGAGCAGTGATAAAGATGGATCCAAGATTCAGGGATTGGCTATCCAATGACTGTTCCAACTTGAGACCCATCCCATGGGATAGTACCAACCTCTGACACTATTGATTCTATGCTGTGCTTACAGGAAGGTCCTTAGCATAATTATCTCCTAAGTGGTTTCATCTAGCAGCAGATGGATAAAGATAAAGAGAGCCATATCCAAAGTTATGAGAGTCTTTCAGACTTGGGGGATAGAAGTGATCAATCCAAGGAGTCACGGACACCACAAGAAGAACTAGAGAGTCAACTAACCTGGACTCGTGAGGGCATCACAGAGACTGAACCAGTTACCAGAGTGTGTAGGGTCTGGAACTAGGGCCCCTACACATTTGTAGCAGATCTACAGCTTGGTTTTCATGAGTATCCCATAATAATTGGAGCAGGGGTTTGTGTCTGACTCTGTAACTTGCCATTAGATCGCCTTCAGCTAGCTGGACTGCCAGATTTGCCCTCAGTGGAAGAGGAGGCATGTATTCCTAACTTGACTCCTATTCCTTGGTCGGTTAGTAGTGAATTGTGGCTTCCCCTTCTCTGAGGAAAAAGGGAAGAGTTAATGGGGGAGGGATTTGTGAGTGAGGATGGAGGCGGGCTGTAATTGGTATGTGAAAAGAATAAATTAACAAATTATTGAAGACATACAATTATTATTACAATACCTATTAATAAAACAATGATGACTTCTTATATGAAGGATAACCTTAAATTTTCAAAAGTCTCAATTTTTAAGTAGAATTTTGATATAATATTAAGAGAATGATAAAGCAATGACATATTTAATGATACTAAGGGTAGAAACTAACCAAAATCCCATCCCATGGTGCTTGCAACCTGCTAATAAGATCACTTTTAAGAGAATGTGACAGGAAGTCTGTGCAGATAGATTATAAAATTATTTTTAAAGACCAACCTTAAACAAATGAATATAAAACTATCAAAGAGCAGCAGGTTTTATTCTGAAAGTTTAGATTCTTACTACTGACTAAACATGTTTTTGTTTAAAATTATAATAAAGTTTATAGAGCATATCAACATAAACTCACAATGACTGACATCAGCATCTTAGTAATAGAACCAGTGTTTACATACTAATCATTACATATTGATTAAACAAAAACCTTAAAATAGGCATTGTGCTTTATCATACACTGGTTTTTTATTTTGTTTTCATACTGCTCCTGAATATATGATTAATTAATCATCTAATCTCTCCGTCTTTGGTATGAGTAACATCTGTGGGCTTTTATTTCATTTTCTTTTTTAAGCAAATAAGTGCTGCAAATGTTTATGATTCAAGCATGAATTCATTTTTTTTGAAGTGCCATTTAGGACCCCTTTTGTTATGATTAATCAAAATCACAGACAGCACAGCCTACAGCAGGAAAATGAATTGAAATGCTGATAGTTCTCTCAGTTTACATATTGTTTGTCCTGAATCCTTGTTAAACAACTTATATAATATCTCCTCCCCATGAGTATCAAATTCTATCTAAGATCAGCTTTTGTCTTTTCATTGTAAATGACAGTAACTATTGAAGCCCTTATTTCTTGTATCCAATACTCAATAGAAAAGATCTTCTAGGAGCCCCCAACAAACACACAGACATACACGACACGTACACATGTGAACATATAAATATGAGTACCACATACACCTAAACATGCACACATATGCTCTCACTCATGCACACAAACTTGCCAACAATAAACATGCAAACACACATAGATGAATGAATGAACATGCACACACCATATATTGTGTAGCTCTCATGAAAAGAGAAAACTTCTTTAACATATTCAAAGCACATACATATGATGGCTCTTAGCTGAAGCTGATTCACATGCTTACCTAGAAAAAAATTAATGTGGGCAAGATAAGATTACAGTTTTAGACCCCAGACCAACTAGGTTCACAGTATCACAATCATAGTTCTACAAATAGAAGAGGGAACATTTTCCAGAACAGCTGGATTCAGTTACCTAAATGGAAGAATGAAATCTAAAGATCTGCAAAATTACTTCACTGTAAGTGCTAAAATCGAATCACCGTATTGATATCATATATGATAAGACATGAGCCAGTAAAATTAATTTAATCCCACTCCTGAAGCTTTTTTAAAACTTGAAGAGATTCATTTTAATGTCCACAAAGAAGATATAAACTATAGCTATTTTAAAGAAATGATATCTATTGCATTTTATTATAAAATAAAAGAATTTAAATTTCATATACCAATGTGTCATAAATTTAAAAAATGTCAAGATCACAGATTAGTAAAATATGAGTGATATAAAATTTAAAATGAAAATCTGAGAAATTTGAATTTAGCTGTTTAAATGTGGGAAATTTACAGTTCCTTTAGAATCTGGCTTTACCTGGTTGATTTCATTTATTGGTATAGATTATTTAATCATGTTGAAAGGAAGCAAACCTTGGAGGGAAAATCCTTCATTTATCCTGTAGTAAGGTTTTAGAAGAAAGTAGAAAAGTGTTCTCTACAGTATTAAAACTTGGAAATGCTAAGAATAGCTATTTCAAGTAAAAGGACATATCAGTGGTCAAAACTGGAGGCTGAGGAAGAAAGCCAGGAAGAAGAAAGCAATGCACCTGGTAGGAATATTGGTATTTTCCAGAGGTGGTGGTAGATGATGTGTTCATTTTCATGTATGTCTGCCTAATAACTGTAGTTGAAGGATATTACAGCCCTGATGAGAGAAAGCATTAAGAATGAGACTCTGGAGTACAATTGCTAGGGCTAAACAGCTTAAAATCCTGGCTGCATCAAATACAAACAGCGTGGCTTATGGCATTCTGTTCAGTCTTTCTGACCATAAGCCAGAGGCTGTTTAAATTGCAATATTAGTATTTCTGGTATATATTATATGAATGCCATAGAACAATGCTTGGCACCCAAAGGACCTTTAATAAATCATAGCCTATACTAACATTGTGACAAACAAAGATTCACTCAAGTCTAGTGCAAATGTACTCTGAAGGAGCTGCAGGAATTTCTGAGGAAACAACATGGATACATCTGGATTTACTGTGTGATTCAAATATAAGCAACCAGCCAACTCAAAACATGAGTGCTAAGACATAGAGTATTTTTTTGTCCACATTAATCTTGGTTAATTAATTAGTTAATTAATTAACCATTTAATTGGTTAAATTTTGATTCTCTGTGAGTCTCCTCCAAATTATTTTTTTCTTTTCTTTTCTTGGATATTTTAGTTACATTTCAAATGTTATCCCCTTTCCTGGCTTCCCCTCCACAAACTACCAATCACATCCTCTCTCTCCCTACCTCTATGAGAGTGAGTATGTATATATACATGTATACTAGAAACACTAGTTGTTCAGAGCAGTTTTGCACTTATATATTTAGGAATATTTATATATGTAGTTATGTGCACATATATGTACATACATCTATACTTAGTATACATGTATACATTATTTTTATTCATATCACTCATCTATCTCCATCTATCTATTACAACAATTAGAGTCCATTAATTTGACACATAATAAAGGGAGTATATGTAAGGGTTTGGGATAAAAGGAGGGATGTAATTTTATTTTAATTTTGAAAAATAAAAATAAAATCCCTAGAAGGATACTTATAAGATACCTTGAAAGATAAGTCATGAAATGATCTGTTAAATATATAGGGTAAATGAAATATATGTTGCTAATGTTAATTTCATATGATTCTGTTTACTTTTTACAATTGGAGAAAAACACACAACTACACAAATGCCTTGAATTGTAGCTTGTACAGCAATACTAACATAGTCAGACTTCAAAGTCTGCAATGCAAGCAACCACCAGTACAGTGTTTAATTAATTTATTGAGAAAAATTCTTTTTCCATTAGTTCTTTTTTTTTTTTTTTTTTTTTTTTCCCTTTTTTTTTTTTTTTTTTTTTGTATTTTTTTTTTTTAATTTTATTTTCTATATTCTATGTTTACATTCCAAAGGCTTTCCCCTTTCCCAGTTCCCACCCACCATAGTTCCCATAGTTCCTCTCCCCCCATCTGTTCCCCAATAATTCCCCCTCCCCCCTCGGTTTCTTTACTAAACTGGAAGCAATCTTTACAGGCCCAGGGTCCTCTCCTTTCTTCTTCTTGGGAATCATTTGACTTGCTATTTGTGTCTTGAGTATTTAGGGCTTCTGGGCTCATTAATATCCACTTATCAGTGATTGCATTTCAGGTGCATTCTTTTGTGATTGGGTTAATTCACTCAGGATGATATTTTCCAGGTCTAACCATTTACCTACAAATTGCATGAATTCATTATTTTTAATTGCTGTGTAGTATTCCATTGTATAAATATACCACATTTTCTGTATCCATTCCTCCTTTGAGGGATATTTGGGCTGCTTCCAATTTCTGGCTATTATAAACAAGGCTGCTATAAACATAGTGGAGCATGTGTCCTTATTGCATGCAGGGGAATCCTCTGGGTATATGCCCAGGAGTGGTATGCCAGGGTCCTCTGGAAGTAACATGCCCAATTTTCTGAGGAACCGCCAAACTGATTTCCAGAGCGGTTTTACCATTTTGCAATCCCACCAACAGTGGAGGAGTGTTCCTCTTTCTCCACATCCTCGCCAGCACTTGTTGTCTCTTGAGTTTTTAATCTTAGCCATTCTGACTGGTGTGAGGTGGAATCTCAGGGTTGTTTTGATTTGCATTTCCCTGATGACTAATGATGTTGAACATCTTTTAAGGTGTTTCTCGGCCATCCGAATTTCTTCTGGTGAGAATTCTTTGTTTAGCTCTGTGCCCCATTTTTTGATAGGGTTATTTGGTTCTTTGCGGTCTAACTTCTTGAGTTCTTTGTATATATTGGATATTAGCCCTCTGTCGGATGTGGGGTTGGTGAAGATCTTTTCCCACTTTGTTGGTTGCCGTTTTGTCCTTCGGACAGTGTCCTTTGCTTTGCAGAAACTTTGTAATTTTATGAGGTCCCATTTGTCGATTCTTGATCTTAGAGCATAAGCTATTGGTGTTCTGTTCAGGAACTTTTCCCCTGTGCCCAAGTCCTCCAGGGTCTTCCCAAGTTTCTTTTCTAATAGTTTCAGTGTGTCTGGTTTTATGTGGAGGTCCTTGATCCACTTGGAGTTGATCTTAGTACAAGGAGATAAGAGTGGGTCAATTCGCATTCTTCTGCATGTTGACCTCCAGTTGAACCAGCACCATTTGTTGAAAAGGCTATCTTTTTTCCACCGGATGGTTGTGGCTCCTTTATCAAAGATCAAGTGACCATAAGTCTGTGGGTTAATTTCTGGGTCTTCAATCCTATTCCATTGATCTACCTGCCTGTTGCTGTACCAATACCATGCAGTTTTTAACACAATTGCTCTGTAGTACTGCTTGAGGTCAGGGATATTGATTCCCCCAGAAGTCCTTTTATTGTTGAGAATAGTTTTAGCTATCCTGGGTTTTTTGTTGCTCCAGATGAATTTGAGAATTGCTCTTTCTAGATCTATGAAGAATTGATTTGGGATTTTGATGGGGATTGCATTGAATCTGTAGATTGCTTTTGGCAAGATGGCCATTTTTACTATATTGATCCTGCCAATCCAGGAGCAAGAAATATTTTTCCATCTCCTGAGGTCTTCTTCGATTTCTTTCTTCAGGGACTTGAAGTTCCTGTCATACAGATCTTTCACTTGTTTGGTTAGAGTTACGCCAAGGTACTTTATGTTGTTTGTGGCTATTGTGAAGGGTGTTATTTCCCTAACTTCTTTCTCAGCCTGCTTGTCCTTTGAGTACAAGAAGGCTACTGATTTGCTTGAGTTAATTTTATAACCAGCCACGTTGCTGAAGTTGTTTATCAGCTGTAGAAGTTCTCTGGTGGAGTTTTTTGGGTCGCTTAAGTAGACTATCATATCATCTGCAAATAATGATACTTTGACTTCTTCCTTTCCAATTTGTATCCCTTTGACTTCCTTATGTTGTCTGATTGCTCTCGCTAGAACTTCAAGTACTATATTGAAAAGATATGGAGAGAGAGGACAGCCTTGTCTAGTCCCTGATTTTAGTGGAATTGCTTCAAGTTTCTCTCCATTTATTTTGATGTTGGCTACTGGTTTGCTGTAGATTGCTTTTACTATGTTTAGGTATGGGCCTTGAATTCCTGCTCTTTCCAAGACTTTTAGCATGAAAGGATGCTGAATTTTGTCAAATGCTTTTTCAGCATCTAATGAGATGACCATGTGGTTTTTTTCTTTTAGTTTGTTTATGTAGTGGATTACATTGATGGATTTCCGTATATTGAACCATCCCTGCATTCCTGGAATGAAGCCTACTTGATCATGGTGAATGATCGTTTTGATATGCTCTTGGATTCGGTTGGCAAGGATTTTATTTAGTATTTTTGCATCTATATTCATAAGAGAAATTGGCCTGTAGTTCTCTTTTTTTGTTGGATCTTTTTGTGGTTTAGGTATCAGCGTAATTGTGGTTTCGAAGAATGAGTTGGGCAGTGTCCCTTCTGTCTCTATTTTGTGGAATAGTTTGAAGAGTATTGGTGTTAAGTCTTCTTTGAAGGTCTGGTAGAATTCTGCACTAAAACCATCTGGTCCCGTACTTTTTTTGGTTGGGAGGCTTTCTATAACCCCTTCTATTTCTTTAAGGGTTATGGGACTGTTTAGCTGGTCTACTTGATGCTGATTTAATTTTAGTATTTGGTATCTGTCTAGGAAATTGTCCATTTCCTCCAGATTGTCCAGTTGTTTTGAGTATAGGCCTTTGTAGTAGGATCTGATGATCTTTTGAATTTCCTCTGTTTCTGTTGTTATATCCCCCTTTTCATTTTTAATTTTGTTAATTTGGATACTATCTCTGTGCCCTTTGGTTAGTCTAGCTAAGGGCTTATCTATCTTGTTGATTTTCTCAATGACACCCTGGTCAAGGAAGAAATAAAGAAAGAAATCAAAGACTTTTTAGACTTCAATGAAAATGAAGGTACGACCTACCCAAATCTCTGGGATACAATGAAAGCAGTGCTAAGAGGAAAACTCATAGCCCTGAGTGCCTCCAAAAAGAAACTGGAAAGAGCATACACTAACAACTTAACAGCACACCTGAAGGCGCTGGAACAAAAAGAAGCTAACTCACCCAGGAGGAGTAGAAGAGAGGAAATCATCAAACTAAGGGCTGAAATCAATCAAGCAGAAACAAAGAGAACCATACAAAGAATCAACAAAACCAAGAGCTGGTTTTCCATTAGTTCTTGAATAACAGATGGTCACAGAGAAAGCAAAGGTAGATTCTTTCTTCTGTAATTCTTAAACTCAGTAGATGCTTTATTAAAAGAAACTTGTTTATACTTATGAAGAACAATGTAGTCAATTTAATACATAACATTTTCCATTTTACTACAATTTGTTTGTACCGAGAATGTGAGCATACAGGGGTAAGACTCTTAAGAGTAGCCACACAACCGTTTTCACCTTTGACTGTTTGGAGAAATGGTTCTTCAGTGGATCATACAGAAAAGCTTAACTCTGATCCCAGTAACAATTGGTTGGGTCAACAGTGGTAATCACAGTAGACATCAAGCTTTTGAGCCTTGCCTTGACAGGCAAAGGGGATTGCTCTACATGAAGGAGGCAATTTCATGCTTGAATAACCCTGCACTATTAAATCAGAAAATTGAGTTACAGTACTCTCATATCATGGGCCTGGTTGAAAACAAGCATTCCTCTAAGGAACATTGGGAGGAACTTTCATGAGAAGAGGATGCCAAAAAGAAATGCACATCAGATGGCAATAAGGTGTTTTCTTTTGATCTGAAATTTCTGCTTCAAAATGTTCCAAATTCATGCTTTTTATTATTTGATAACCACTGGCATTTTACAGGTGATATGATAGAAGAATCTAAGCCATGTTGTTATTTGTAAACAAATCTGACTAGTATTTACCTGAGATTTTTTTTTAATATTTAAGACATAACTTTTAGTAGTGATGGTCAGTTTTGACCTTTGTTCAGAATTCTCTCCCGATGCTACCTTTGTAAGGTAAAAAGCCGAATTAAAGGTAGTTGTAATAAGGTATTGAACTGGATAGAAACTGTTGGGACTAATATGTTTTCTATTTTAATTCAATCTATTTTTTTTCTGAATAAGCTTCTAATTTCATTTCTCTTAGCTGTTTCTGAAATGTATGGTAATGTTATAGATGTGGAAACTGTCTGTCCAGGAACAGGGTACCTGTAAGATCAGATTGAGGACTCACACTCTGTTACAGAAGGTGACTTCATGTTGTGTGCCCTTCCATCAGGGGAAAGTTGAAAGGGAGTGAAGAGACTACCTTTGCCCCTCTAAGGCACTCATCTCACAACACTATATCCATTTTGCCTTAAACTACAGCTATAAATACTAAGACAGTAGTGATAAGGATTCAACATATCTATTTTGGGAGACAGAAATATTTGGTCAATATCATTATCCAGTTCATCAAAATTAAATATCATGTTTATGATTAAAATAGCATCCTGTGTTTACTTTAGATAATATACTAGGTTGAAAAGCAAAATATAAAGTTGTAGAAATTAAAATAGCTAGCCAGTTTTTGTGAAATATCCATGACATTAACAAAACTAACTGTACTGGACAGAATTCCTAGATCTATTTTTTTTTACAGTAAGAAACTGTTTATATTCAGTTTAAGCAACTGCAATTAGAAATGGGCTTAAAATATGTTCCCATGTCCTAAACTGTGGAGATAACAAAATGTCACATTTTAAGCATTAATTATTGATTTTTATTTTAAATATGAAATTATGTGTATTTTTACCTATGATAGCTTTTGTTTCTAGAATAGCACAATAAAAAATATAATTGGCAAATTTAACATTGACACATAAACTACAATAGAATATTCAGATACTAATGTTAAAAAAGAATAATAACATAATCTTAGTAGTCAGGTGAATAATATACTTATTTATTTGGTTTAATATTAACCAGTGCTAACTAATTTGAATCTGAATCTGGGCTAACAATTACAGTATCTTCTTTGTATTTTGCTTTCTGTACCTGGCAACTAGCCCAGTAATGGATTTTGTTTTTATTTAACACAGACACATTGGATATGTCCAATTTATAAAAAATTTCAAATAAACTTAATTAAAATCATACTGCAATGGTGAATCTCTGTGGTATAAAACTTGCTTTCATTGGTCTAGCCTATACCCCTTTCTTTTCTGAGAATAACAAATTTTGCTCTGGTCATTGTCAGGGGCTCATTTTCTGCCCACATAGCACATACGGTAGTACAATGCTCTGATCTGAGAACATTTACCTGACTGCAAAATAAGTTTCTTTCATGTGATTTCTAGATGACTAGAATCAGAAGAGTGGTGACTTCTGATAATAATATAGGAGGCCATGATTGATGATTTAAAATGTTGAGTACTTAGGAATGCCAATGTAGAGAGAACAAAAATGACTGACAGAAGAGCATGTGTGGTTCCCAACTACCCTACTACATTTTTCTGTGAATTGGCTAAGGAAATTCCTATCAGTACTAGCTGGATGAACACTCTACACCACTTACCCTTCTATCAAACCATTCTTCTCTGTGTTCTATGACTTATGGTCAAGAAAATCCTTTATAAAGTCATAAAAACACAATATTTCAATTTTATCTTAAGACGGATGTTATAATTGACATCTTAATGTCTTTTGTATATATTATAAATTACTCAATCCTTTTTATTCCTTCCAATAGGTATTGTGTGCATGACAGGCAAATACTCTATCATCTGGCTGTAGCTCCAGTCTCAAGAGTTTCTGTAAGCATGATCACTTGTGGTTGTTTAAGGAAATGATACAGTGCTTAGAACATTTTGTGGGTCATGAAATGCTGTAATTAATCTTAAAATGCACACTGACAGGGATGTCCAAACATCCTCATGAGGTAGGTTACCATGATTGTTTCTGGGGATTTCAAATTGGAATCATCAGGGACTTCTAAACACATCTAGATCTTTTCTTTGTACATTTGTTTTACTCATTCACCCATTTATTAAAAATATAACTGGGGAATGATTGGACAAAGAAGTTACTGAAACTATATAGGAAATATAAAAAATACTCTTGTGCACTTAAATTAATTTTCAAGTCAATTTGAAATAACCTAAAATCAGATATTAGACTTAAACTGTAACATGTCCATTATAGTCTTTGATTATGGAAAAACAAATTTATTCTATCATGGTCAAACAATATGTATTAATGACTCAAGGATCACCATTCTGCATATGTACATCGTAGTTATCTATAACTAGAACACATGAAGATATCAGAAAAATAATGTGAACTTCATAAAACTAGGAATAGTATAAGACTACTTATATTTCACTATACAGACATCATAAACTAATTTTGCCATATTATTTTTTAATACTTATTTCTATTCATACTTCATTGGAACTAATGGACATTTACTATCATAAAACACACTGCTTTAAAAATCAAGCATTTTAATCTTGAAGAAATGTTGAGAAGATGCCACAGTATTACACTGAAAACCAGCTTTATCTAGTTTGATTTCAGTTTTAGGACAATAATCCACCATGAGGGAGATTCTGGAATTCAAAAACCCAAAGTATATGAAAGTTTTGGTATAACATTTGTCATTTCCCAATAGTTCTCTAGATATGTTAGTATTTCAATTATGTGATTACTAATAGTACTATGACAAATATAAGTTATTAATATATTCCCAGATTTAAAAAGACTGGCAAACAGATAGTTGATGACTAACAATAAAATTAAATATATTATTTGTGATAATTATAATCATTATTAAATTTCAAGTCTAAAAATGTACTCTAAAAAGATATTTGATAACAATAATAAAGAATCAAAATCAAAAATGGTCTTTGAGAATGAATGAATGAAATTTGTAAGTTCTAATTATCTTATAACCTATAAGATCATTCATTTCTATTATCACTTCTAAAAACTGTTCAATACTTAGAATTTTGTGCTAAATCTTAAAAGGCTATATTTCATGACATGGAAGCTTGTTCTTTTTGAAAAACAAACTGATATTGATTCTTTTCCATATTTTAAATGCAAATTGGAGAAAATAGTATAATGAATACCAAATAATAAAAGCCAGTAATTATTATTTTACTAAAGAATCCTCTAGGAGTTTATTATGAAAATAGCTCTGTAGACATGAGGTCTACCTAAATGGCTTATTTGTACCAAAGCTCAGGATTACTTTTCTTCAAGGATAGTATACTTACAAGTTATTATAATAATACCATGAGTTAAAAAGCTGTCTCACTAGATGAAGATATTAGCCATCCAGCTTTAGGATCTGAACTCAGTCTGTAGGAATTACATAGTGAATGGAGACATATCTGCAAGTCATCCTCTGAGTTCCTCTTCCATGTCATGGAACATGTGTTCATATACACACACAGTCCTGATTGTACCATAGTAATAATTATAGGAAATCAATGTGAAAATTAAAGGATGGATTTCTTGATTTAAAAAATTCTAAAAATCAAGGAAAGCAAATTAAATATCAAATATATTTAACATAATAGTTATGCTAAAGTAATAAAAAATCAAGGAACAATATTATGTACTGCTTTTATTTCTATCATTCATTAAAGCAATTTCAGTGTTGCTGTGAGTCTGCATCCATTTTGAAACAGCTTAAGAATCTCACTGACAAAAGGCACAAAACTCAAAATGATTATGAGAAAACCACAGATGTCACAAATTATTTTCCAGGCAGTAATGCCTTGAACACCATCTGTATAATGTGATGTTTCGGTTGGTTTAAACAACTTGATGGCACCTTCATAAACTAGCATTCACTCTATGTGAATCACATTATAAACTCAGCAACAGATCTTAGTACATTTTTGCTGTGGAATCTGCATTCAAATCAACCACATAGTAAAATGCACTTAATGACAGCTACTACAAAATGTCTGTCCAAAACATCTGCCTCCTAAACCACCCTAGTGACTATGAAGTCAAGTAAAAAATAGAATTATGTCAGAGTTAGCTGAAAACATCCCTTCCAAGGTATTTAGTAGGAAAGTGATCCTCATACCAATAATTCTGACACGTAAATAGCTTTTCATCAAAAGCCACTGTGCCTGGGTAGAAAACTGTAGCTTAAGTCTCTTAGTTGTACATGTCAGATGAGAGAAAAAAGTTCTTAAGAGCTAGCACCTAGAGCTAGGAACATGGCCTAGCAATTAAAAGGACTTGTATCTCTTCTCAAGCAGCTGATTTGTTCTCAGCTCTCAACAAAGGTTTGGACATTTGCTTATGACTGGATGCAGAGGAACTGGTGCCTTCTTCTGGGTTCCCTGGACACCTTCACACACATGAATTCTAACACAAACACACACATCATGCACATGTGTAATAAACATATAAATTTTAAAATTTGTTAGTACCTATCTTTTCTTCATAGGCAGTTTTAAAGTAAAGCAAATGTCAGAAATTCTACACAAATATTAAGAACTTCATCAGTCTTCAACTCCATAGCCTTGCAAAAACTACTCTGCTACAAAGTAGTCAGTGCCTGCCCCACTCTCACTTCATTATCACTCTCCCCTTCTGCTTTGTTTTCCATTTCCTTTCCCCATTCCTCCCTCCCTCCCTTCCTTCTGCCCTACCTCACTCACTCCTATCTTCCTTCCTTATCTCCTCCCTTCCTCCTTCCTTATTCCTCCCTCCCTTCCCCTTCCTTCCTTCCTTCCTTCCTTCCTTCCTTCCTTCCTTCCTTCCTTTTTTCCTTCCTTTCTTCCTTCCTTCCTATCTTCTTCCCTCCCTTCCTCCTTCCTTTTCTCCTCCATTCCCCCTCCCCTATCCATTCTTCCTTCCCTCCCTCCTCCTCTCCCTTTCCTCTTTTCTTTCATTTACATTATTAATTTGAAGCAGTATGCTGTTGTACAGCCCAGGGTGGCTTTGTGCTCACTTTGTACCTTTGCACGACTTGAATTTGTAGCCATCCTCCTGCCTCAGTCTTCTGAGAAGCAAAATAAAAAGCATGAGTATCTGCATCTAACTTTCTCACTTGGAAAAAATCCTTCTTGTTCATTTTGAAATTTAATTTTAGCAATATTGAGAAGCTAACTCACATGGGTAATTTTTCAAAGTTTTCTTTTATAATTTCTTATAAAATCAACCATTACTGAAAAAATAGTTTCATATATTTTAGGTGAAGATACATTTGCTCATTTATTTCCAATCTACCTGTTCACTAAAACAACTGAGTATTTATGATCTGATAGGGAAGAAGAGACAAAGAAACTAGTTTCCAATGCACATTCTTAAGCAAGAAAATTCATGAATGAAATGAATTCAATTAAGTTGTCTAATGTATGCTGCCAAAGGCATGAGCAGACTACTGGAATCCTATCACTTACACTTAAGCTAAATTTAAGGGAAGGTGGAAAATGCTAGTGGACTTTCTGACTGTGACAAAATCTCAGAGATGAATAAATTTAACTTAAACAATATTTATTTTACTCAGATGTTTAGAATTTTTAGGCAGTGATCATTTTGGTATTTATAGACTTATTATAAGGCAGAATATCACTGTGGAGGAAGCATGATGGGGAACAGCTAAACACCTTATGGCAAACAAGAAGATGAGAACAGGAACTGGCAAGCTGATGTGTGTATCAAGGGCACACCAAGATGACATTTGCTTTCAGCTAAACCCCATACCCAAAAACACTCAGCAGCGCCACTAGAACATCTAGAGCTATGAACTAAACCTTCAATATATAAAATTTGGGGAAATTGAATATACACATTGTATCAAGCAGCTATGGAATATTTCAGAGGAAACAACAAGATATTTCAACTGGGTGTAGGTGGTTGCTATCAACCCAGAGGAATTGTGGTTAACCCTAAGGAAAAAAATGGTAGAAGAGAACTGAACAACCAGCAAGTTGTTCTTTGACCTATACACATGCACTTTGTGTGCCTGAGTACACATGAGAATCTACTTACACAAACACACACACACACACACACACACACAAATCTCTCTCTCTCTCTCTCTCTCTCTCTCTCTCTCTCTCTCTCGTGTGTGTGTGTGTGTGTGTGTGTGTGTGTGTGTGTAAAGAAAATGATCCAGAAGAAGAGATGGTTTAGTAGGAATGAAGACTGTCTGTAGATACACTATGTGGTATTTGAGAACAAGGTAATTATCACAAAGGAAACAGAATGGTCAAAGGTCTGCCAGTGCCTGACAAATACAGAGGTGGATCCTTGCAGCCAACCATTGGAATGAACACAGATTCCCCAGTGGAGGAGTTAGAGAACAGACTGGAGGAACTGAAGGGGTTTGCAACCCGAAAGGAAGAACAACAATATCAACCAACCAGATCCTTCAAGAGGTGGGAGGGTTGTCAAACTGGAAATGTATCATGTAGAATTTGTGATTATAGTCATTTTTGTGAAGAGAACAAAATGGGTCAAGAGGTTGTATAAAACTGAGAATGCTTGCTAAATAAATTGGGCAGGTTTTGTCATAACACTTTCAACACAGAAGCTGTAGATACATTGAGAAAAGAGGTCTGATGAATGTTCTAAACATTCTAAAGAATGTTTCCATGTTTGAATTAGAATCATAGAGAATGATGTGCAAAGATCCATGAGATCAAATCAAATTGACAGTGAGAGAATCAATATCTGTGAGAGAAATAAAGGTTTACTAGATAGGAAAAATGTTAATCACAAAGTTGGGAACATGCAGATAAACTGAGAGTTTATTGGAGACTTCAGCTAACTAATGATATGGACAAAAGAAAAGTTCAATAACATGTAATTTACTTATGGACGTAAAAGAGTTGACAGTAAGCTGAACAAGCAGTTGAAGAGAGGAAAGCTCTGTCCATTTTCAGTGTCTGTTTACTGAGCAGATTTTTGCATTTTCAATAATTTTTATACACTATTCTAACTCAAACTTGAAAATTCTTTGCTATTCTATCAAATGCTAAAGTTGTGAGAATCATGTAGATATAGACAGGTAATATAGGCTACTAGCATTGGAGTCTGGCAGGGTAGTAGACAAAAGTCACCTCCTCTTTCTTTTTAGTAAGATGCCTATAGTAAGCTGGCATCTTTGCAGCTAGCTCATGTGAAGAATATGAATGAGGAGGAAAAGAATAGAATAGAAAAGACGTGCATAGTTGCTGTCCCTCTGTAGTTAGAGATGAATGAAGACTTAAAGAGGTGGAAGCCCTGCAATCTTCACTAATCATTCAGTGAATGAGTTAATGAAATTTATGTTCTTAATTCTTGGTTTCTTTATTTCTTGAGACATTAGCGTTGTGAGGCCTAGATTATCCAAATCATTTTTTTGTGTGTTTATTTTTTGAAACAAAATCTTATTATATACATAAGACTGTTCTAGAACTCACTATCTTAATCTGAGAAGCTTTAATCTTACAGACTGCGTCTGCTTCCTGAATGCTAGAATTAATGCTGTGTCATAACTTAAATTTTGCCACCGAGCTATAAGTCAAATGCTTATTTTAGCAATCTTGTCACTAAGGCAAAAAGGCTCTTGACTCCTGAAAGGCAGTGACTAGTCTGTGGAGTGGTGTTGCATGAGATATCTATCCTAGTGATTCTAAATCCCCATTTATTTAAGAAATGTATCAATATTGTGAGAGGTGAAGCATATCCTGCTTCCTTTTATCCCCTTCTACTACAGAACATCTCAGTTATTGATAACATGCTTTGTTTGTTAAAACCAATGAGATAATCCTGAGAAATTATACAAGCTAGAGTAAAACAATAAACAAACAGTAATAAAAAAGAAAATCATGGAAAACACATGCAAAAAGCACACATACTCACATATGAAAACACAAAATCAGAAACTGTCTAATATAAACAAAAGATCAGTAAGCCAAAAACATCAGAAGTAATACAATAAACAAAACAAACAAAAACAAAACAAAACAGAAAACTAGCCAAACTAAAATAAGAAAACAACATCTCCAAAATACTTTTGACCGTTTTGTGTTTAACTTTTATGGCAGGAGAAGGGGCCTGCCTTTAATTGTGGTTTGAATACCTAGTTTGATACTATTTGAAAAAACAGTACTTTCTTGCATGAGTGGTTGTCAGTTGGAGGTACATTTTAGATTAAGCAGGAGAACTTGTTTCTACTTTTCCTCTTAACACTGGCACCATATCTAATTTTTGACCTCTGCAGGCACCCTGCATGCTGACACTGTCTCTGTGAATTTATATTTGTATCACTTTGTTGTGTCTAGAAGGCACTGCATCCTTTTTATCTTCCTTCACCACTACTGGCTCAGAGTATCTTATGTCTGCTTCAGCATAGTTTCCAGAACTCTGAAAGAATCAATTTGATGAAAACATCTCATTTAGGATTGAGTATTCCTAGGCCCTTTACTCTCTGCACATAGTCCAGTTTTGGGTCTCTATATTTGTTCCTATCTATAGCAGGAGGAAGCTTCTATGATAAAGGCTGAGGAAAGACACATATATGAATATAGCAGGATGTCTTTAGGATTTATTTTTTGCTCTGTTCCTTTAGCAAACTAGATGGATCTGTTTTTCTCCAAGGTCCATAGCCTATTTAATCTCAGAATCTGACCTACACAGTTTTAGGAATGGGTTCTGTTTCAGGAATATGTTTCTATTTCTAATGGGAAAGTGACTGATTGGTTAGTCCCATAACTTTTGTGCCACCATTGCTCCATTTTATCATCTAAGCAAGCCACAACTGATTAGTTTGTAGCTGAGTTGTCTACTTTTCTACTCTATTAGCATGTAAGGTGCCATCCAGTATGATAAGTAGTAATCAGTACTGGTAAAGATGCTATTTAGGCATAAACGTGACTTCTCTGTGATTAATTTCATTTGTAAGTGTTATCTATAGCAATAAGTTCTTACTTATCATGTTCTAGAGATGAACCAATAGCCTTGGTTATAATTGACAGAATGAATCATAGATGTGATTTGCCTAACTCTAAGAAGAGCATCCTAGGTATAAGAGGTGACTTAAGTGAACAGTAGAGAGATCAAGAGTTGGGAGAGGGAGGCAGGAGAGTGAGAGAGGGGGAGGGGAAGTGAGTAGGAGAGGGAGAGGGGGAAAACCAGGTTTACCAGGGCAGTTTTACAGAGACATGTTAGAGGTGAAGACAGAATGAGCCATAGAATAAGAAGGAGCCAGAGGAGTAGAACAGATTGCCAGAGTTAGTATGAGGGCAAGCAGAGCCTAGACAAATAAATTTAAGTCAGCCAGAACATGTGAGTTGAACCAGTCAGTTACAATGTAGAAAGAATTAGAAAGGATGAGCAAGCCTCTCAGACAGCATATCTGGTGAGCCAAAGTTATGTTTGCATATAAAATAATGCATTTAATATTTGTCCTTTTGGTTCTGGGCTACCTCACTCATACTGATTTTTTTCTAGCTCCTTCCATTTAGCCATATGTCTTAAGATGTTATTTTTTCTAATAGCTGAGTAATATTCCATTGTTAAAATTTACTATATTTTCCTGATCCATTAGTCTGTTGATGAGTATTTAGGCAATGTTTGAGTTTGTATATTATGTATAGAGTACCAATACACATTGATGAACAAGTATGTGTGTAATAAGATATAGAAGCTTTACAAAATTATGCCCAAGAGTGGTATAATTGGATCTTGAGATAATCTATTCTCAGTGTACAGAAGAACTTCCACATTGATTTCCATATTGTCTACCCTAGTTTACACAGTAAATAAGTGTTTTGCTTTCCCCCACACTTTTCAGCATGAGGTATCATTAGTGTTAATGACCTTGGGTACTCTGATAGGAGTGATAAAATGGCAAAATAGTTTTGATTTACATTTCCCAGATAATGGATTATGTTGATCTTTTCTTTAATGTTATCAGCCATTTTGGGAGGATCATTTAAGTTTTGTCCCATACCTTATATCTAAGTGTTTTATTTGGATTCTTTTTATGATTGTGCTATTGGTTTTTCTGTTCTGAAAGTCTTCTACAGTGTCAATGAATTCAAGAATACTGCCTTTCTCTTCTATTAGATTCATTTTTCCTGGCCTTATGTTTAGGTTCTTGATCTACTTAAAGATGTAATATATACAAAGGGATAAATATTGTGATAACTTTCATTCTTCTACATGAAGCCATCAAGTTTAAATAACAATTTGTTGAGATTCTTGTTGTTTTTCCAGTATGAATTTTGGTCTCTATGAATAGGCAGCTTTTCAAATGAGTGTCAAATTATGTCTTAGTCTTCAGCTTAATTGCATGATCTACAAGGCTTTTAAATGCAAGCAACATTCCAATTTGTAACTATAGCTCTGTAGTACAACTGCAACAGTTCTTTAATGATTTAGGATTATTTCAACTATTGTGTTTGATTATTTTCCTATGAAGACAAAATATTTCTATGAACAATTGTGTTGGAATTTTGATGGGGATTTCATTGAATCTGTAGTTTGTTTATAGTAGGATGGACATTTTTTACTATATTAATCCTACTGGTCCATGAGCATGAGAGATCTTTCGATATTCTGATATCTTCTACATTTGCATTCATAAATGTCTTAAAAATTTTATTATACAAGTTTTTAATTACTTTGTTAGATTAATATTGCGGTTACTGGGATTGTTTTTGTTGTTGGTGGTGATTTGTTTAGTTGTTTGGTTTTGCTTGTTTGTTTGAGCCTTTTGTGAAAGGTTTCTTTTCTTTCTAGGTTCATTAATCATTTGCATGTAATTAAAGCTACTGATTTTTATATGTCAATTTTGTACTGTATTACTTTTCTGAAAATGTTCATCAGTTGTAGAAATGTTTGAAAAGATTTGGGGGCATTTATACATAAAATAATATTGTCTGCTAATAAAGATAGATTGACATCTTCTTTTCCTACTTATATCTTCTTGATCTTTAGTTATGAAATTGCTCTAGGTATGTCTTCTGGTACTATATCAAATAAGTATGAAGAGAATGGATAACTTCTTGGTACTGGTTTTAATGGAAATGTTTTGAGTTTCTTTCCATTTAGGTTGATCAAGCATTGGGCTTGATATAAATTACCTTTTTATGTATACATATGTCATGTATATCCCTAGATATAATTTAATAGAAAATTTTACTTAAATGAATGATAGGAAACCACATGATATATTAATCTGAAATTATCAGAATTTAAGATTAGATTTTGTTTATAGACTAGATATTTGAATTTACTCTATGTGACTAAAGAATATATTCAAACTTAAAATTCAGAAAATAAAAATATTTCAAAAATTATAACCACCATTTATTTAAACTAAAAAATACATTTTTGTTTGCATTTTAAAGCTGATCTTGCGCTTAAGTGGCCAGATATTTGACCTGACGATTTTCATTTTTACAATTCCAATATCTATTAAAGTATGTGACCAACTACATTCAGGTACCTTAATTAAATTAATAAATGTACTTTGAGCCTTGTACATGAAATGAAAAATCCTTGATCAGTACACCTGTTTACTCAAAGTATTTTAAATGAAAGTTCAAATTAAGTTTCAAAGTAAAACCCATAACTAAAATATTTATTGTAGAATTATTTGTTTTCTATTTTAAGACATTAGTGGAAAATAGATATAAAAGGATTACTCTTCAAGGAACAGAAGAAAGTCATGTCAATTAGAAGTGTAATATTTTTGTTTGGAGATTTCTGCATTCTTACATGTCTTCAAAATCCTAATCAATAAATGGTAGTTATCCCATTTCTTTTTGTTTGAAAGTCTTTCATTCCATTATTTCATTTTGTTTGTCACCTATTAGCTAGTTTGACAATATCTGGAGGTTGGCAGCCAAATTGAAAATATTTTTATAATTTATCCTTGTTGCTAATATGCATGAAAAATCTTTATAAAATACAAGAAACATTCAGTTAATTTTTATTTTGAAATATGATTAAATTGAGAGTCTGGCCAAAGAGTTATCAAATAAGAATCAAAGTGCTAGAAGGGTGAAATTAAACCTGGATATGGTCTCCAAGCTGAGAAGAAATTCACACAAAGAAAGAGGCTACTTCTTACTGGACTCACTAGAAAGGACATTCCTGGGTCAACCTACACAGTGTATCAGGTTTCTAATTGATTGTGGAATCCAGAGAGTACCAGTTAGAGAAGTTTCTCCTGGGGATCTTTGGGTGCATAGTATAACACATTATTAGTTAAGACTCTGTGAGAAGTCCAGAAGTTATGATGTAGGTCTGCTATACTAGTTAGCTTCTCCTTAAATCTCCTAAGACTAAACAAATCAGTGTTACATTTGTTCTGGAAAAGTGGATTTGTTTCATGGGTTACTTTCACATTTCAGTAATTGTACACATATTCCAACCTTCCCCATTACAATGGTGACTCTATTATGCTGATATGTGGTTTTGATTTCCAATGCTATTCTCATGTTTCTTTGAGATTTCAGAAATAGGCCCCATGTAAGATAGTAAATTATAAATATTAAAGATGCTCTGCCACTTCCATGGACCAACTCTCTGAGTCCTTCTCTCCTCTGCTTGTATCACTGTCTTGAGACAGAAAGCTATTAAAATTATGTGAATTAGTAACTATACAATTCCTAAGTATTCCAATGAAAAAGAGAACAACTTTGAGTGCAGCAGTAAGAGTTAAGCTTAGTAAGGAAGGCTGTGCAAGCTAAAAGAGGGTGACCACTCAGCTTTGTCCACCAGAAGTCTAAGTTTGAAATTCAAAGAGAAGATTACTGAAGGAAATTACAATTACTCTTCTAATGAACATAGGAGGTTTGAAAGCAAAATAGCCTTATTGAAGAAACAGAGAAAGTTCTATTCATCTGGAAAGATCAAAATGAATATAGCATTCTCAAGCCAAGACATAAATTGGGGCCAGGTTCTAACGCTGTACAGTATAGGTAGGTTTGGAAGTGAGGAAGTTTCAGAAGAGAATCTGAAGCCAGAAGAATTTAGTTGATGTTCTTTGAGGGTAGACATCTTCACACAAATGTGCATGTGTGTGTTATAGGTGTTGATGGAGAAGCCACAGCCAGTCACTCAGAAACTGTGGCAGAGATCTACTCAGATGGTTACTGTCCCCCATCAGTGACTGTTGAGAGCATGGCCTCCAGCTAGTGGTACTATTAGAAGGTGGTAGGAATATCAGAAGAAATCTTAGTGGAGAAAACAATTCATAGAGTCCAAGGGGAAACTGAGTTGAGAAACTTTGGCTCCTATGTTTATGTAAAAGAATAAATGTGGCTCTTTGAGTGATTTATCAGTTGTCAAGTTTTTAATAAACATGGATGTATTAATATATATTAATATATTAATGTCTTAGGAATGAGTTTTTTCTGTGAAAAACCTTTTAGTTAAAAATCATATGTATTTTCTCAAATATTATATCCTGATTGTAATCCACTCCTCCTCCAGGTCCTCCCTATCTGTCCTCTGCTCTTTTCTGTCTCTCATTAGAAATCAGAGGCTTCTAAAAGATAATTATATAACTAGATAAAACTTAAAGAAAATAACACATTAGAATTTCACAAAACAAAACAATTGAATAAGAGATCGAAGAAGAAGCAGCATAAAAAGTATCAGAGACCTCCTTCTTCACTCAGTGAGGAATCTCATAAAACATTAAACTAAAAGCAAAAACATATACATAGACGACCTGGTACAGATCAAAAAAAGATATTATAGTTAAAAGTATCTTCATGGGCCAGACGTGGTGGCACACGCCTGTAATCCCAGCACTTGGGAGGCATTGGCATGTGGATTTCTGAATTCAAGGCCAGCCTGGTCTACAGGAAAGCCAGGACTACACAGAGAAACCCTGTCTCGGAAAAAAAGAAAAAAAGAAAAAAAGAAAAAAAAGAAAAAAAACGTGTCTTCATGGCTTTATTGGCATTCTTTCATGTTAATTTTCTTTTTCTTGATGGAAAAAAGGGTGACTAAAATTTGAAATACTTTGATGAAGCAACTTATTTGAGGATTTAGCAGATATTTCAGCAAACATAACAAAGACTAGACACGTTTATCATTAAATGCACATTAATTTGAAATAAAATTCAACAGGAGGGTGGCAAGGGTACACTCCAGATGCAGATGGAGAATCTTGCTTTCAATGCTATTATATATACAGGACTGGGCATTTTTTGCTTTCAGTTTATAAAGTGGCTTTACACACTAAATCTCACTTAGGAGTTAACTGTACCAATTGACCTCATTTTACCGGTGGTAAATAAGGAATTCCAAGAGGTTATCCGACTTTCTGAGATAATGCAGTTGAGAATGAGAAGAGACAGCCAGGATCCTACCCTAGCTTCATTAGCTCCAAAGCAACTGCCTTGTCTGCTTTGATCATACCCAGGTCCTGGCCTTTGCAACAGAAACTCCTGGATATCTGATTGAGGCAGACAGCAGTGAAGTACGAACACATCAGAGCTAAACTATTTCTCAGCTTCACAGCTTGACTTACCAGCTATTTCAAGGCAGTTCCACTTGAGAGGTTTGTGCTTCTGGCCTGCTGTGAGACACTAATGATATAATCCATTTTGGAAGGTGATGATAAAGGCTAGGTTATGATAACTCTGTTAGGAGTTTCTTATTATTAATTACTCGTTATAACTTTCTATTTGATTTTTATTTTGTTAAGAAGACATAATACCTGTGGCGAGTACCAAAACTCACACTCACACAGATACATACAGACACACATTCGTACCTAAATCATGGTCTCTTAATTCTTATCGAGTTTTATTGTCCAAAAGTGAACCTAAATTTCTGATACACCTGGATTCTTATTAACTTTGCCAAGTGAAAACAGGGCCTTTGTGAAGGGTCATTTTTCATTTTCAATTTTTCAGTTAAGACAATCTTTGAATATCAAAAATTATAATGAGCTTAAACTTTACCTTTGTCTCAGTTTGTTATTTTACAAAACGCAATTTAAGTTGCATTGAAATTGTAGTCATACCCCTTCACTGATAATCTGTAGGGCTTCAATGTCAGCTAAGAAGTACCACATGGAGTTTGTATGTTTGCATCACGTTCTACTCCTGTTGTCATTGTGAGACCCTCATGGGTACATTCATTCTGAACTGCTTACCCGTGCTCTAGGGGTAAGCATCACTCCTGTGATTCATAAATCAAACTGGCAGTGATCTACCCATCAATGACCTGGAAAGCAGATGAATTCTGAGTTGTGGATGCTGTTATTAACAACAAAGTCAGTGCAGGGCAGTGGTGTCACATGCCTTTAATCCTAGCCCTTAGGAGGCAGAGGCAGGTGGATTTCTGAGTTCAAGGTCAGCCTGGTCTACAGAGTGAGTTCCAGGAAAGCCAGAGACACCCTATCTTGAAAAAAGAAAAGGTAATCATGAGAATTTTCCAAGATTCCATACAGTTACATGAAAATATTTGAAAGTTTTTCTCAAAAAAAGGCATTTGACATTTGGGGGTCCCTGATAGAGGAGTTGGGAAAGGGATTAAAGGAACTGAAGGTTTGTAGACCCCTGGATGGAGCAACAGTGTCAACAGGCCAGAGCCTCTGGAGCTCTCTGAGACTGGACAATCAACCAAAGAGTACACATGGTACAACCCTTGGCGTTGGCCACATATGTGGTAGAGGATGGCCTTTTTGGAGGTCTGTGGGAGGAGAGACCTTTGGGCCTGAGGGTGTTCAATGCCCCAGTGTAGGGGAATGTCAGTGGGGAGGACAGGACAGGGTGGGTGGGGGAACACTGTCATAAAGGCAAGGGGAGGGAGAGGAGATAGAGTGTTTCTGAAGGGAGGACCTGGCAATAGGAAAACATTTGAAATTTAAATAAAGAAAATATCCAATCAAATAAATAAATGAATAAATAAATAAGTGTAAAAATATCATAAAATAAATACAATATATACTTCATATATTTTTTCTCAATACAAGTGTTTATAAGAAGCTTAACATTTAGTTCTCTGACTTTCAAAATTGTCCAATGAACAGAGCACAGAGGCTCTTTGAAAATTCAAAGCAATTCCAAGAGCAGGACAACATAAGAAGAAGATACATAGGCACGGAATCATTTAAAAGCCAGCTACCAACGGAACAATGTATTCCTCGACATCCCTTCTTCCATAAAGACTTCTGATAACAATCATGATTTCCAGAATAGTGGTGGCATTAGGTGACCAGGAAAAGGTTTGTTCTTTGCTATCTTTCTTTCTTTCTTTTTTTTTTTTACTACATTAAAGAAATGCCAACTTATTTTTAGCTGTATGTCAGTTAACACACATTTCATTCAGAGAGGTTTCAGTCTTGGGGAACCTTAAAGGTAATTTTACTATATTGCTGCTATTATATGAGAGAGCCTCAGCATGTTAAGCAGTGCTTTTTCATAAGTTTTTATAAAATCATAGGCAGGTAGTGCATGCTAATATAATAGTGTGTCTTTTTCCTGAGTAATGAGTAATGACCCCTGTCACTATGTTAATTCAGTTCAGTAGATTGTAAACTTAGGTTTTCCAGTCACTGAAAAGAAGCAGTAATCCAGATTAATGCAAATATCTTCTGAACAAATATATGGTATTAAGATTATAAATCAGCATTATGAGTGGCCTATTTTTTGAAGTTGTTTGGAGCATTTTATGTTACAAATAATGAGGTAATAGCTCATTGCATCTTTACCCTATTAAACTCTGTGGTAAAATCAGTGTACAGAGATCATATAACCTGGCTCTTAGAACATATCAAGAGATATTTGCTCTGTGTCAGAAGACATAGTCCTCTGCTGGGCTGGTGGACACATTTCCAGGACTCACTGGTTATAAAAGATGCTGGTTGTGTGACCAGAAAACCAGAAGGAAATAATAATTAAGTAAGTTTCATGATGGCATTTATAACATGAATGATGCTTTTCGTAAATGGTCCATTAATTTTAAAATGGCATGGGATTTTTAGGAAATCAACATATCCCATGCATTCATATTTAAAATAAAAATTTTAAAGTTAAACCTAAAAGGCATCAAGATAAGAAGATGTAGAATCAATGAAATATTTTAAAGTTGGCTTCTAATAGATTACTGTGTTCTGTGGCATTGCTTTTGTTTTCTTTCTTTTTTTTTTCTTCTTTCTTTTTTTTATTTTTTTGGTTTTGGTTTTTCCTTTTTCTTTTTCTTTTTTTTTAATTTTCTATATTCTATGATTACATTCCAAAGGCTTTCCCCTTTCCCAGTTCCCACCCACCATAGTTCCCATAGTTCCTCTCCCCCCCAACTATTCCCCAATCATTCCCCCTCCCCCCTCGGTTTCTTTACTAAACTGGATGCAATCTTTACAGGCCCAGGGTCCTCTCCTTTCTTCTTCTTGGGAATCATTTGACTTGCTATTTGTGTCTTGAGTATTTAGGGCTTCTGGGCTCATTAATATCCATTTATCAGTGATTGCATTTCATGTGCATTCTTTTGTGATTGGGTTAATTCACTCAGGATGATATTTTCCAGGTCTAACCATTTACCTACAAATTGCATGATTTCATTATTTTTAATTGCTGAGTAGTATTCCATTGTATAAGTATACCACATTTTCTGTATCCATTCCTCCTTTGAGGGATATTTGGGCTCCTTCCAATTTCTGGCTATTATAAACAAGGCTGCTATAAACATAGTGGAGCATGTGTCTTTATTGCATGCAGGGGAATCCTCTGGGTATATGCCCAGGAGTGGTATGCCAGGGTCCTCTGGAAGTGACATGCCCAATTTTCTGAGGAACTGCCAAACTGATTTCCAGAGAGGTTTTACCATTTTGCAATCCCACCAACAGTGGAGGAGTGTTCCTCTTTCTCCACATCCTTGCCAGCACTTGTTGTCTCTTGAGTTTCTAATCTTAGCCATTCTGACTGGTGTGAGGTGGAATCTCAGGATGGTTTGGATTTGAATTTCCCTGATGACTAATGATGTTGAACATCTTTTAAGGTGTTTCTCGGCCATCCAAATTTCTTCTGGTGAAAATTCTTTGTTGAGCTCTGTGCCCCATTTTTTGATAGGGTTATTTGGTTCTTTGCTGTCTAACTTCTTGAGTTCTTTGTATATATTGGATATTAGCCCTCTGTCAGATGTGGGGTTGGTGAAGATCTTTTCCCACTTTGTTGGTTGCCATTTTGTCCTTCTGACAGTGTCCTTTGCTTTGCAGAAACTTTGTAATTTTATGAGGTCCCATTTGTCGATTCTTGATCTTAGTGCGTAAGCTATTGGTGTTCTGTTCAGGAACTTTACCCCTGTGCCCAAGTCCTCCAGGGTCTTCCCAAGTTTCTTTTCTAATAGTTTCAGTGTGTCTGGTTTTATGTGGAGGTCCTTGATCCACTTGGAGTTGATCTTAGTGCAAAGAGATAAGAGTGGGTCAATTTGCATTCTGCATGTTGACCTCCAGTTGAACCAGCACCATTTGTTGAAAAGGCTATCTTTATTCCACCAGATGGTTGTGGCTCCTTTATCAAAGATCAAGTGACCATAAGTCTGTGGGTTAATTTCTGGGTCTTCAATCCTGTTCCATTGATCTGCTTGCCTGTTGCTATACCAATATCATGCAGTTTTTAACACAATTGCTCTGTAGTACTGCTTGAGGTCAGGGATATTAATTCCCCCAGAAGTCCTTTTATTGTTGAGAATAGTTTTAGCTATCCTGGGTTTTTTGTTGCTCCAGATGAATTTGAGAATTGCTCTTTCTAGATCTATGAAGAATTGAGTTGGGATTTTGATGGGGATCACATTGAATCTGTAGATTGTTTTGGCAAGATGGCCATTTTTACTATATTGATCCTGCCAATCCAGGAGCAAGAAATATTTTTCCATCTTCTGAGGTCTTCTTCGATTTCTTTCTTCAAGGACTTGATGTTCCTGTCGTACAGATCTTTAGCTTGTTTGGTTAGAGTTACGCCAAGATATTTTATGTTGTTTGTGGCTATTGTGAAGGGTGTTATTTCCCTAATTTCTTTCTCAGCCTGCTTGTCCTTTGAGTACAAGAAGGCCACTGACTTGCTTGAGTTAATTTTATAACCTGCCACTTTGCTGAAGTTGTTTATCAGCTGTAGAAGTTCTCTGGTGGAGTTTTTTGGGTCGCTTAGGTAAACTATCATATCGTCTGCAAATAATGATACTTTGACTTCTTCCTTTCCAATTTGTATCCCTTTGACTTCCTTATGTTGTCTAATTGCTCTCACTAGAACTTCAAGTACTATATTGAAAAGATATGGAGAGAGAGGGCAGCCTTGTCTAGTCCTGATTTTAGTGGGAATCCTTCAAGTTTCTCTCCATTTATTTTGATGTTGGCTACTGGTTTGCTGTAGATTGCTTTTACTATGTTTAGGTATGGGCCTTGAATTCCTGCTCTTTCCAAGACTTTTAGCATGAAAGGATGCTGAATTTTGTCGAATGCTTTTTCAGCATCTAATGAGATGATCATGTGGTTTTTTTCTTTCAGTTTGTTTATGTAGTGGATTACATTGATGGATATCCGTATATTGAACCATCCCTGCATCCCTGGGATGAAGCCTAGTTGATCATAGTGGATGATCGTTTTGATGTGGTCTTGGATTTGGTGAGCAAGAATTTTATTTAGTATTTTTGCATCAATATTCATAAGAGAAATTGGCCTGCAGTTCTCTTTCTTTGTTGGATCTTTTTGTGGTTTAGGTATTAGCGTAATTGTGGCTTCAAAGAATGAGTTGGGCAGTGTCCCTTCTGTCTCTATTTTGTGGAATAGTTTGAAAAGTATTGGTGTTAAGTCTTCTTTGAAGGTCTGGTAGAATTCCGCACTAAAACCATCTGGTCCCGTACTTTTTTTGGTTGGGAGGCTTTCTATAACCCCTTCTATTTCTTTAGGGGTTATGGGACTATTTAGCTGATCTACTTGATGCTGATTTAATTTTGGTATTTGATATCTGTCTAGGAAATTGTCCATTTCCTCCAGATTATCCAGTTGTTTTGAGTATAGACCTTTGTAGTAGGATCTGATGATCTTTTGAATTTCCTGGGTTTCTGTTATGTCTCCCTTTTCATTTCTAATTTTGTTAATTTGTATACTGTCTCTGTGTCCTTTGGTTAGTCTGGCTAAGGGTTTATCTATCTTGTTGATTTTCTCAAAGAACCAGCTCCTAGTCCTGTTGATTCTTTGTATGGTTCTCTTTGTTTCTACTTGATTGATTTCAGCCCTGAGTTTGGTGATTTCCTCTCTTCTACTCCTCCTGAGTGAATTAACTTCTTTTTCTTCCAGGGCTTTTAGGTGTGCCGTTAAGTTGCTAGTGTATGCTCTCTCCAGTTTCTTTTTGGATGCACTGAGGGCTATGAGTTTTCCTCTTAGCCCTGCTTTCATTGTGTCCCATAGATTTGGGTAGGTTGTACCTTCATTTTCATTGAATTCTAAAAAGTCTTTGATTTCTTTTTTTATTTCTTCCTTTACCAAGGTGTCATTGAGTAGAGTATTGTTCAGTTTCCATGTGTCCTGGTTGCAATATGGAGGCCTGCTGCTATTGCTGGTCCAGGAGCAGGCAAGCTGGTTGCTGCCCACTGCCTAGGTGCATGGCCAGAGGGCGTGGGGAAGTCCCACAGAGCCTGGGCCTTTCCAGCTGTGTCCTGGTTGCAATATGGAGGCCTGCTGCTATCGCTGGTCCAGGGGCCAGCAAGCTGGTTGCAGACCGCAGCCTCAGTGCACAGCCAGAGAGCGAGGGGAAGACCCACAGTGCCTAGCCAGAACTTGGCCTGCTTGGCTCCGAGAGCCTAGCAGATCCCTCTGTGAGGGTAGCCCTGGAAGGGGTGTTTACCTGGGCCTTTCCAGCTGTGTCCTGGTTGCAATTGGTTTTGGTTTTTCGAGACAGGGTTTCTCTGTATAGCCCTGGCTGTCCTAGAACTCACTCTGTAGACCAGGCTGGCCTTGATCTCAGAAATCTGCCTGCCTCTGCCTCCCAGAGTGCTGGGATTACAGGCGTGCGCCAAAACGCCCAGCTAGGCATTGCTTTTCCCTTAACCATTTTTGATAATGATTATGATTTTTAGAAGTGGTGGTGTTACCGGACTACAAATACCTACAATGACAATACACTTTTGAGAATATCTAAGATATATTTCAATGATAAGAAATAGGTATTATTTTATCATTTTCTGATAATACTCATGATTAATCTTGGGTCTAATTTTGAAACTAATGAAGTATGTTTATTTTTCTCTAATGTCCATGGACACTTGAAATGTATTTTTGGTCCTTTTGTGGTACAATAAATAATCTACTCTTGTATTAGTAAATGATTTGTCATACATTGTATAGACTGTCACAAGAACCTCAAACCTGTCTATCTAAATTATGCAAGTATATTCAGTCAATAATTTTATACTAGAATTCCAAGATACTTGTTATGGAAAGTTATGCCTCAAGGAAGTCCTTGTGACCCAGAATGTGTTTATGTTCTTTGAAAACTGTATGATTTCATTAACTAGTGAATTAAACAAATGTTGCAGAGTGAAAAGGCGGTTACTTTATTTAGGATGCAAGATATTATGGTTACTAGTGAAATGCTGGATTTAAAGAGACTACTAACTGAGGTCTTTCCTCCATTTATAGTTTTTTTTTTGTTACTATGCTATTAGAAAGCCTCTAAACATGTCCATTTTAAACTACATAGTAAATATCATAAATGTATGTATAGGAAAATCTTTAACAAAAATGCCTCCCTCTCAGGTCAAATTTATGATTGTGACTGTTGTATTATCATTCCATTAGTCATGAGGCAGGCAGAGAAGCAGTCCAAGAAGACAGAGACAGAGTTCTACATACATGTTTGTGTCGTTTTCATGCTCTGAGCCAATGAGCTATAAATCAAAGACACTAGGGGTGACATAAGTATTATTTATAGCATTATTTATAAAATATATACTATTTTTATTATCATTGTGTGTGTGTGTGTGTGTGTGTGTGTGTGTGTGTGTGTGTGTATTTGTGCATAGGTGGTGGGCTGGCAAGAGAGACCTATATGCATTCATGACCTGGCCAAAGGAGAATTTGATCAAAGTTCTAATGGTTGAGCTATAAACATATTCCCCTATGATTCATCTCTTCAGTCCCGGATACAGATTATTTTATATAGCAATAAAAGTTTAAATTATTCTCAGGAAAGAGTAGCTAAATGTATAGAGAGTTTGGTAGGATTAAGCAGGAAATGAGGGGGGAAAGACTGTGATCAGAATATACTGTGTGAAAATTTCCAATTTTAACTAAAAAAAGAAAATAAAACATCAACTATTGCATACATAAATTGAACAAAAGTTTTATAGACCTAACAGTATTTCTGTTTAGTAATTTAAACTTCATCCCCAGAATCAAACTAAAAAAATAGACAGATGATAGGTAGAGAAGTAGAAACACTGATACCTAGATAGATTTTGTATATAAAAAATATAGATTGTCATGTGTGTTTCAGTGGATATATATTTTTCTCCTCACATGTGTTTTTATCTTTGTTTATAATATGACAAGTTGAAGTTACATAGATGATATAGAAATATTATTAATATTTAAAATATTATTCTAATTTCCAAATTTAATTCAAACTATATATATATATATATATATATATATATATATATAGAGAGAGAGAGAGAGAGAGAGAGAGAGAGAGAATCCTTCTATGGTATTTATATGCTATTTTCTACTATTACAAAAAGTAAAATAATAATTATCCATTTCTGGATTTGGTATAATTTTACCTTAATAATTATGACATTATATTTTGAAGTTTATTTACATTCTTTTTTTCTTTTCTTTTCCTTTTTAAAACCAAACTATTTATTTACTTTCCAAATGTTGCCCCTTTCCAGTCCCCCCTCTCAGAATTCTTCAGCCATCCCCCCCTGCTTTGTCTCGGAGATGGTGTTCCCTCACCCTTCCTTCCCCAACTAACCCCTAGCATATTACTTCCCTGGAACATCAAGTCTCTACAGGATCAGGCAAGTCATCTCCCACTGTAGCCGGATAAGTCAGTCCTCTTCTACAGATATGCTGGTCAGAGTAGGGGTGGGGTGAGGAAATAGGGGTGGGGAAGGACCAGTACATGCATGCTCATTGGTTGGTGGCTTAGTCTCTAGGAGCTCTGAGAGGATAGATATGCTAAAATGAGTCATATATTTTGTACACTATCATCAATGATAGCTACAAGAAGGCTTTAAAAATATTCAAGATTTTAAAATTTAATAATGACACAAAAGTCTTTTATAAATTGCCAGCCATGTGCTATAGAAATTTTCATCAGAAATTATTCACAATTGAATAAATCCATACTCTGAAACCTAATAACTCATGAATAACATAACATAAGTTCAACACTATTATAAATAAAATAACATTAGCTATGGAATATCAGTGCTGTACATTAAGGATCCTACTTGGGATATAATGGAGAACATTTTTAAAAATGTTATTCTCAATTCTTGTTCATTGTTATTCTAAAATGAACACCTAAAATAGCCATTTCTATGTGCCTGTACTTAACTTAACCATGTCTTTCAATTTTTGAATATTTCCTTAATATGCAGGATACTCACATACATTTAATATCTGTGTTTATGACTCCCAGTTAGTTATTACTGTGTGGATTATAACTACACTGTAAACATGCAGGGTCACACAGGTCTCCTGGACAGTATGGGATGCCTATCAAACTGCCAAGATATTCACAAAGACATCAGAATATGGATAAACAATCCAGTGAGATGAACACATAAAAACTAAAATATTCAAAGAATATAAACAAAGGTGGCATTATGTTGTTTTACAAATGTGTTTGAAAAATCAAGCTAACAATATATGGTCACCAGTAGGCGTAATCAGGACAAGATAAAATATCTGACATTCAGATTGGTGTAAGCAAATAGTGTTTAGGGAATACACATCAATATATTAATTAATGTGTACAAGTTTCTTATAAAAACACAGAAGTATAAAATATAAGATTTCATATTATATTTTCCAATAATTATTTTGAACTGTTATTTTAATCACAGTACATATGAAAGCATGGTATTAATGGACTCTATCTCTAACAACATACCTTATAAGTCACAAATATATATGTTAAACAAGTTAATATATTTTATTTGGTAGACTCTGTGTTTATGGTCTATATTATGAAAAATAGATAAGGGGCATAGTAGGCTTACTTAAGTAGATTTTTGCCTTTTATGGTAATGTCTGAATCATGTGCATCTCATGGACACTATGCCCTCAGCTTCTCCGTTTCCAGACTTCAGTTTTCTGAAACAGTCTATTAAGCAGAGAGTTGAAATTGTTTATTGCTGTTAAAATTCTCACAACTGAATTGCCCCACAAATGACATTTTTTCATGGAAAGCACTGAATATGTTTTTAAAACTTGTTATAATTTCAAAATCTACATAAAAGAGGTTAATAAGCAGATATTTCTACATATATATGCTAACATTTCATGACCTACTAATGGTGTCTTTATCATAATAGTAAAGCTTTACAGTGATATTTTATCCCAGATATTTTTGTTGTTATTTGCTAGCTTCTCATATGAATTAGTAAAAAATTTCCAAAAAAATATTTTCCTTCACGTTGATCAAACACTTATGTTTATCTATGACATAGTCCTCTGTGTTAGTCAACACTAAAACTACTTTTCAAGTATTTGTTATTTCATTTTTTTCATAGATAAAGGTAGTAGATATGCAAAGGACTTGTAATTTTTGGATCCTTGCAAGGGACTTGCAAGTTTTTCTTAATACACCTCGCATTCCATTTACTATTGCCTAAACGCTGGGTTTTTCCATTTGAAATTTATATCATATCCCTCCCATACACTTCTGATTATTCTTGTTCTAATCTGTCCCATACTCTTCAATGTACATGTCAATTCTGTACTTCCCTTAGTGAAATACGTGTAGAACTCAAATTTACTTTTTTATGCTCATTTTTACTTCTAGCAATATTTACCAAATATATATAGCATTATTACATTTAGAAATACCCTCTGAGTTTGAATACTAACTAAATCAGAATAGTCATCAGACACAGTGTGGACACTCATTGAAACAAGTAAACTTACCAGTATTTAAACTTACTTAGATTGTATGATACGGCTCTTAATTTCCTATTCATTCCATAAATACTTCACAATTCTCTATTCTTTCAATAAATGAAAGGCATAAAAAAGCTATTGAATTTTGGAATCAGAACGAAATTCTAACACAACTTTTGTGGGTTCTACACTACATAAGAAGAAACATGAATAAGTATAATGGAATAGGAAAGAGACATTTTCCTAAAACTATCGCATCTCAAACCTGAGATTAGCTTTTGGCATATATCCAAACTTCCAAGCAGCTGTTGGAAAGACAGGCTGACACAGACACTGCCATTCTTAGCCATTTCTAGAATCTATGGGAGAAATTAAGACTCAGGTGGAAGGGAACTATTGAGTATGATATTGTATATCAGACTTTAATAAAGGGACATTTTCCTCTTCAAATAAGTACTGAAGATCATCAATTACCTATGTTGCAGTGGGAATTTCTACAGAGCAACATCTTTTGAATAAATGTAAATGACCTTGAAATTATAATCTTAAATAAAGTTTTAAGGGTAAAACACAGTTGGGAAGTCTCTAAAGTTCTTAGGTTAGCAACATAAAGAGATAGACTATGTTATGGTATAATCTTATGCAATGGGTAAGATTAAAACTTCGAGATGACCATGAGTAATAAGTAATCATAACAGGATGTTATGTTAACATTAGGAAACACATGCCAATAGCAATGGGAATTGAAAGTACAAACCCTGAAAGAGAAATGTTCTTGATGTGCTCCACTGTGTACATGTGTCTAGAACAAAAAAGGAAGCAAACTTGTAATAGAATTTAGGACCATATATATTTAAAGGGATAATTATATTCAGTTGTTCAGGTATGAAGTTGGCAAATGAAAAACAAAGAAAAGCACAGCAAGAGAAAACACATACAAACAAAAATTTTGAGTGGATCAAGGACCTCCGCATAAAACCAGACACACTGAAACTAATAGAAAAGAAACTGGGGATGACCCTGGAGGACATGGGCACAGGGGGAAAGTTCCTGAATAGAACACCAATAGCTTATGCTCTAATATCAAGAATTGACAAATGGGACCTTATAAAATTACAAAGTTTCTGTAAGGCAAAAGATACTGTCAGAAGGACAAAACAGCAACCAACAAATTGGAAAAAGATCTTCACCAACCCCACATCTGACAGAGGGCTAATATCCAATATATACAAATAACTCAAGAAGTTAGACCCCAAAGAACCAAATAACCCTATTAATAAATGGAGTACATAGCTAAACAAGGAATTTTCACCAGAAGAAATTTGGATAGCAGAGAAGCACCTTAAGAGATGTTCAACATCATTAGTCATCAGAGAAATGCAAATCAAAACAACGCTAAAATTCCACCTCACACCAGTCAGAATGGCTAAGAATAAAAACTCAAGAGACAACAGGTGCTGGAGAGGATGTGGAGAAAGAGGAAAACTCCTCCATTGTTGGTGGGATTGCAAGATGGTACAACTGCTCTGGAAATCAGTATGGCGGTTTTTCAGAAAATTGGGCATGACCCTTCCAGAGGACCCTGTCATACCACTCCTGGGCATATACCCAGAGGATTACCCTGCATGCAATAAAGACACAAGCTTCACTATGTTCATACCAGCCTTATTTATAATAGCCAGAACCTGGAAAGAACCCAGATGTGCCTCAATGGAGGAATGGATACAGAAAATGTGCTATATTTATACAATGGAATACTACTCAGCAATTAAAAATAATGAATTCATGCAATTTGTAGGCAAATGTTTGGATCTGGAAAATATCATCCTAAATGAGTTAACCCAATCACAAAAGAATACACATGAATTGCAATCACTGACAAGTGGATATTAATGAGCCCAGAAGCTCTGAATACTCAAGACACAATTAGCTAACCAAAAGATTCCCAAGAAAAAGGATGTAGAGGATGCTGGTTCGGAAAAGACTAAATCCAGTTTTGTAGGAGAGTACCAGAACAGAGAAATGATGGGGAGGGGGGTGATTGATGAATGGGCGGGGGGAAGAGCATTTATGGGACATATGGTGAGGGTGGGAACTGGAAAGGGGAAAGCCTTTGGAATGTAAACAAAGAATATAGAAAAAATAATAGCCCCCACCCACCCAAAAAGCAAGAAAATAGCATTAAAATCAATAGTAGTCTATAGTGATTCGGTTAATGATTTCTGGTAACTAGTTTAAAGTTTAAGAATAGAAAATGGTGAAATTAGATGGTAAGTGAGATACTGGCTATGCGATATAAAGTAATGAAGTTAGACATCATCATTTGGGTTGAAATGCTAAAGGAACATATGATGCTTCATTAGGTTGAGCACTTTTATGAGAGGAAAGGGTGGTTTTATAAGAAGTAATTGATGCTCACATTTAGATATGTTATGCTTTGTATATTATGTATTAAAGTGAAGATAAAAAATGTTAAAAGACAAATTATGGAGCTAGAGTAGAAGTTTTCATTGAACTTACAATACTTTTTTAAAGGCAAAGACTCTCCTTTAGGAAGTGATTAGGAGATTAATCACTTCCAAAATGCTGAACAGTATAACATCTTTTCTTCCCCTTAGGTCATACCTTCCCCTTAGGTCCCTAAGTATAGGATTTGTGGTTATAAACACACACACACACACACACACACACACACACACACACACATACACACACTAAAAACAGGTACCCTGCTTAAGGAGATGGAATGCATGCTTTATGCTATTAAAAACCACAGGGGAGAATCTATTACCATAATTAATAGTTTTTAACTGTTACCTGCATACTTACCTTTGAATTCATAGTTCAGTGCATCTTATCAAAAGAGGTATATTTTGTTTTACATGGTGATTAATAAGGGGACACAGACTAAGTCAACATATAGAAAATAGGAGAATATGGATTGCTCAATACTATGTGAATCATCAAAAGCATACACAGTTCACCTGAAACTTCAGAGATCATGACAGAAGACACATGAAGGTCATAAAAATGTATACTTTGGATATAAAAGAACCTCTCTACACATGAGCTCACAGCAGTTATGACTCTAGGCATAATACCTACTTAATATCACACCACCCAGAACACCAGCATGGATGATAAATTGGTTCTGGAAGTCTTCACCTAGCTGAGGAGATGCAATTGATGCCAATTGGAGTAGGAAGAGTCTGTTTTCTTCATGGATGTAGCCGCTAATAAGCTACGCCTATTCTAAAAATGACTTCACTCCACACAAAAGGTGGCATCACTGAGTGGTTTGCTAGGTTTTATATAAGAGCACCTGACCTAGTAGGAAAAAGTAGTGAGGAACAGGAAAGAAATTGGTGGATAGAAACTGAAGAATGGACTTGATAAAATACATTATATGCACATATGAAATCTTCACATGATAACTCACCCACATGCAAATAACAAAGAAGTGGCCAGAGAATTTTGGGGAAAAGCTAGGGCATTATAATGTCTTAAAATCAAAGAGAAAATTTTGTTTCAAATTAGAGGTAGCAACTGACAGGAAAATTAGTGTGTGTCAAGAAATATGAGGAATAATAATTGACTATTACATATAGCAACATAGCTGTCAATCATTCCTACACATTCATGTAGGAACCATTAGTGACCTTTGACAAAAGAATTTAACTGATCTTCTCATAATAAAACTCAACAGAAATGTAATTAAAATAACATGGAAAATAAGAGTCTAGCCATCTATTTCATGAACACTTTTAAAGAAAAAAAATAGACACTCCCATGAATAATGTCAAAATTTTTATACTTTAACCAGAAAAAAAAAACACCATGAGCACATACTGGAAGAACAAGAAGAGACAAAAAGAATCGACACTTGCATAAAGTAGGCAGGGGTGGTGGAAGAATAAGTTTTGGCAGCTTAGGAGATATTATGTAGAGCTTCGGAGGGCTGTGATTAGAAACATGGACAAATATCTGTACCAATAATGTAGATGGTAGAAAATAGCAGCATGAATTCAAGTGATGGGTAGATGCAGTGGTGAAATCAGTTAGAGGTTTTTGTTGTTGTGTTTTGGTTTTATTCTAATGGCTTACATTTTTTTTTAATCAATGAAAACTAGGAGTGGGGATTGACTATTTAAATTGAGGCAACATGAAATTATGAACTGTTAACATGCATAGTGGAGAGAAGTATAGAAAAGAAAATATAAAGTGATGGTGACAGAATTAAGGCCTACATAGACCTATAATAACGAATTCAAAGTCAGTTACTGCAGCAACATCACTGTGACTAGATCCCAAGTAAACATTCTACACCCTGTGAGTGTTATCCCCAGTATACAAGTTCATTCTATTTTGTTAATCTTATTTCTTCCTCCAAAGAAGGAAAGGGGTAGGAATGTGAGTATCATATGACAGATGTGCCATATTGTTCAAGAGAAAATCCATAATTGATTTTTTTTTTAAAAAATTGAAACCTTTACTAATATAAATCTCAACTTTGACTTTTTCTTGTTTGCATTACATGGTATTCTATGGTGGATGAAGGTTCATACTCAAAACTGACCTTAGAGCAGTTTTTTTTATCCCCAGAGAGTATATTTTATAATTTATAAAAGAACCACAATAAAACATAAGATACGCTTCAAGAGGTGCATATTGAAAATTACCTGAGACTATGTGGTAAAGCTGCAGAATGAACACATTCATTATATGTATATTCATGCATGCAAGATAAAATTCAATATATATTGACTCCTAACTACTTTTGGCATATTCATATGTTAATTCATGTGTATATTTTTTATTTTATAAGAGCCTGGGAATTTTTCCCATATTCTCTATTTAATGCATACAAGCTAATTGAGGACAAGACAATGTGCAACTTAGTTTTAACTTTCTCATTAAATATAAGTGGCAGAGAGCACTGAATGTGTCTTTTTAAAATCTAAAGTTTACATATAGATTTTGTTAATATGTTTCTGGTATAGATGGCATGTTATTTTATATAGAGTAATGATTAAAGTGCTATATTGTCTGGGAGCTTTGATATTGTTATTTGATGATAGAATACCATCTCATATAATACTGTGAGGACCTTCTTATCACATAATAGTGAAGTTGTCTCCACATATATCCACATGAATCATGCCAAGCAAAGCACAAACAAACTGAGGTAACAGAAAGAATGTTCTTATTTTCAAGGGAAAAGTGAAACAGACTCTCTCAATGCTCTGTATTAACATATGATACATTTGTATTACTATATTTGATCCTAAAATTATGAACACTATGTATGTTTTTCTTCTGTAAAGTTGGAGAGAGAATATATGAATAAAATTTCTTTTAGAATTATTTTCAGTGTGCTATGTTGCATCCAATTTGAAAACAATAATAAAATACTAAAAGTTGACATTCAAAGCCTAAATAAAAATTTCCTCATATACATATCAATTACCACTCAGATGTTTACAGATTTCTTCAGGGAGAAATTTTATGCTTCTGAGAAAACTAATTATGATAGACAATGAGAATTTCAAGACATATGCCAATGTCTCCCAGGTCAATAAATCTACATCTTAGTATCATGACTTAAATTATTTAAGTGTGAAATATAATTCTTCTACAGCAGAATAGGAATGTAAGTTGGCATTAGATCAACTCACCCTTCCCCAAAGACATTGTCATATGCACAGAAAATATGTCAACAGCAGAATAGGAAAAGGAAGAATTCTGAAATCAAATATTTCTTCAAGATTTTTCAAATATTATCAGAACTAGATATTTATCTGTTTTTTCCTGTTAACTGAATTTACAAATGGTATTTATGACACCATCTTTACTTTTTAAATTATACCTTTCTATGTTTAGTAAAAATGTACAAATTCTTACTGCAATGAACAAGTTAAGGACAAAGTAGAAACAAAAACCTCAGTGATTTAAAATGGTATATTGTACAATTATGCTGACATAATGTTAATAATTTTAGCATTGGGTTTGCAAAAGAGAAAAAGAAAATGAGAATATTAATTGGATTTCTGATCTATTTTACATATCTTTTCCTAACTTGGAAGGACTATAATTTTCATACTACTATCAAAGAGGCCAAAGTTTCTAAAAATAATAGTTTCAAAAGTAATTTGATCTATTCCATGTCGTTATAAGCAGAAATATTATGCCATCATAGTAAAGTAAGAGTTTCTCTCATGATTCATATTTATGCTTACAAAACCAGATAGACAAACCACCACATGTTTCTATTCCCTTGAACTTGAAGCTTTAAAAGTTATAGTTTGTAATCAGGTAGGAAGTACATATCTTTGATACCAGCACTTTGAAGGAGAAAGCTTTACTGTGATGAAGATTAATTCTCCACACCTTTTTTTTCTTTCATTGTCTATAATACTCTCTCAAGTCCCTATAGTCCCCCCTCAAGTGTGGGGCCACCATGAGCCTATTTTTTGAACATTTACATGACAAGGTCAATTGTCATCATCACTGTTTGACTGATTTGAGTAGCCATACTGTTCATATTTCAACATAAATACAACACATATTATTGCAGTAGATGATTTTATCCTCTGGTTCATCAATTTTTTTGCCCCCACTTCCCTATTTCCTGAGCCTCATGTATAGGAGATGTAGTATAGATTTATGATCTGGGACTAGATACCCTAAGATCAATTATTCTTTGCATTTTAACTAGTTTTGTATTTCTGTAATTGTCTCAGTCTGTGGTCAAAAACATCTTGGAGGAAGGCCAAAAATTAAACATGTTTATACTTATAGGGGTAAGTATTTATAATGCAAGTTATAGATTTTATTAGTTTAGGAAAGTGGTATTAACACATTTCTCCTCTAAGAAATGTGTTATCACTAGTCATGGGTAGCTGGATAGGTTTACAGTATCAGGCATGATTTTCATATTGTTGAGTGGGACACAAATTCAATTAGACAGCAGTTGGATAACACCCATGTTTTAGAGCCACTATGACACTTTTAGGAATCCTAGTGATAGTTGTGGACTATGGGCATCACAGATGTTGCTTTGCTTTATTTGCAGCTTGTATAGAAACTTCTGGCACCATAAAAGCTAGTACTCAGGAATGAGGTTTTTAGGTCTGATCCAGCTTAAATTCTCCAGGTCTGTATTGAAAGTATGAAATGTCTTGGCATCAGGGATTTGCCTTAAATTTCTGAGATACAACCAAAGAAACGATAGTAGCCTACATATTTTGGGAAGTCTCTTGAACCATTTGACAAAAAGGGATTTACAAACTCAACAAAATCTTAATAAAAGCCTCCACAACATTATTCAAAGAAATTGACTAAAACCCTAAAAATAATGTGGAACCACAGAAGAGTTATATACAAAAGAATAACTAGCAAAATGGGCAAACAAACAAACAAAATAATAATGTTGAAAAGATGACTCTTTCAGAGTTCAAGATGTATTAAAGAGCTAGAGGCAAATAACAAAATAAAAAGAACAGAGATCCCTCTGTTTTGTTCTATTCCTGCCAATTCCCATTAAAGCACATGACTATTATTTTTAAAAGTATTAAGTAGAAGTACATTTTCCATACTAGTTGCATCTAATTAAAACATCAGGTTAGTGCATCCTGAAGTGGCAGTGCCTGCAGGAGCTTATGCAGTGTTCCTGGCCAGGAAGAAGATGCTAGGAGGAAGGGCATTTGAAATTTTCATCATTGATAATTGGTTTAAAGGTAAAAATAAGAATCACATTAGAAGTCTGAATACATTTTGACACTTTGATAATGTAAAAACCTGAAAAACTTTTAGAAGTGTGTTAAGGTTCAAACATTGCACAGTAATTGCCAGCACAGAACCATGATACCTGAAGAAATAAAGGTAATAATGAAGTAATAAGATCATAGAAAATTAAAAAGCTCTGCCCACAAAGGACACACTTAGCAAAGTTAAAATTAAAAATACATAATAGAAAATAATACTTGTACAGCTATTCATCTATGATATGAAAATATCCTGAATGTATAAAGAAATTAAAAAGGGCTTAGAAGAATCCAATCAGTACTTTGACAAATGATCTGACAGATAATGTGTCAAAAGTACAAATGGCCAATGAATATATGAAAAATGGCTCATGATCCGTAGCTATAAGCAAAACTGAAACTAAACTTTCACTGAGATTCTACATCACAACAAGAATATCTGTTTTTTTGTTTTTGTTTTTGTTTTTGTTTGTTTGTTTGTTTTGCTTCTCATGGAAAGCATGCCCTTGCACTGAGAGGATTTATAGAAGATAGAACAATTTGATAGGAGTGTAAATTAGTATAGAATTCATGGAAAACCGGAGTGGTTCTTCATTACTGTGGTTCCTCCAAAAATTAAAAATCTATACAAATGTGAGACAAATGATGCCTGCATATAAAACTGAGACTCACAAACCTTATTTTTTTTGTGTGTGGCATTTTCACAAAAGTGAGACACTGAAATTATCTTGTGTATAGACAGATTAATGGCTTAAGAAGCATGGAAATTATACAAAACAGGGCTTGGCCAGAAATAAAGAAGCTGAGATCATGACAATTTAAACTGAAATCATATCTGTATATTATCAAAATTTTATATTTAAAAATTTTAAAAATTTAAAGAATGCAATTAGAAACTTTTCCAAATAGAAAGAGATTATCACATTAAATGAAATCAGCCAAACAAAAAGACAAATTGTGTATTAATTAAGTTGTTAGTTGAAACTATGGGAAATAAAAACAAGAGGCAGACTAATAAGGAAGGGGGAAGGGATTTTAGGGGAAATATTGAAATGGGTGGGAAAGAGATGAAAATCAGGACAGGAAGTTAAATAAAGCATCATGTATGACAACATTACAATGAAAATCATTAATTTGTCATGATTAATGTCATCAAATAATTGTCATCGAAAACAAGCACCATTAGATCTAGAAAATTAAGTATGTCAAATACAAATAAAAAGTGATTCATATGATAGATTTAAGCTATGTATTCACAAATAACAATGACCAGGTCCTACACTGCTAGACTGTGGTTATTAAGAAATCAATTCTATAATAGAAAATTTTATATTTCTTCATTTTTATGTGTTTGCAATTATATATTAAAAAATTGTTAAAATATATAAAAATATATAAAGATTTTATATATAAATATGAGATAGCAAACTGAATGTAAAAACTATAGAAATGAATGTTAAGTTTCAAGCTGCATGGAAAAAAATTATCATTTAAATTATTAGAGTACAGTGATTGATACTTGACAATTCCTGTTCTCAAAATCTACCACAGTGATGTAGTAATCCAAACAAGGTGATGCAGGCATAGAGCTAGACCACAGGAAAGAGCCTTTCATTTCAGATGTAATTCTTGGAGTCTTGAATTCTTACTGCATTGTATCTTTGGCAATAGGGCCCAGAGAAGTAATCAAAGGGCAGCATACATTTAGCTACTACAATTCATCAAAGTGACTATCAAAGAAATTGAAGTTTGACACAATACAGAGGTGAATGGATGATGAGGAGCCCAGACCCTAACAGGTAGGTACATCTGTAGATCCTGCATCTATGTTATATGATCAGGAAGTAACATGAAATGTAGAACAAAATTATTGCAAGAGACAGATCACCAGGAACTCTGTCATGTTACAACCTCTTTAAGAAATGGCTGCATAAACAAGACCAGAACAAAGGACATGTTAACATGGAAGGAAAAGAGTTTTGCAAGGTAATACACCTGACAAAGAACTACCAGCAATTAATGTCCGCTGGGAGAAAGAGAATTAGCATCATCCCAAGAATGAGTTCCCTTATTGGTTGTCCAATTTAGAATGGTTACCCCTAGGTCCACATACATACAAACAATAAAAATAGACCAGTGAGTTTATTTATATATATTGCACATATATTGTATTTATATATATATATATTGTACTTAATCTATCTGTGTGTGTGTGTATGTGTGTGTGTGTGTTTGTATGTGCATTTGTCTCACTAATTAAACAAACAAACCAAAAAGCCTATCGCCTTGAAGTATTAGAGGTCATGAAAGGAGTTTGAGGGGGAAAAGAAAAATATAATTTTGCTTTAATTAAAGACATATTCCCACCACCTACAGCTATAAATTATACAGAGATAGGAAGGATGCTGGTGGCCAAGAACTGGGACAGTGTGGTTTAATCATTTTATTTTATTTTATTTTATTTTATTTTATTTTATTTTATTTATTTTATTGTATTTTAATGTATTTTATTTTGAAATAGAGTATTATAAAGTGCACGCTTGAATTCATTTGGTAGTTGAATGCTCTCTTGAAGTGTCAATCTATCTTCTTCAAGCTCCCAAGTGCTGAAATGATAAATGGGAGCAACCATGCTCAGTACACACACACACACACACACACACACACACATGCATGCGCTCAGGAACAAATCTGCAAGAAGTCAAGAATTCTGAATACTGGCTACAACAGTTTAAATGTACCTATAGGGAGGTACATTTCTCTACTATTCTCATAGGCATGTAGCAGAGGCATTTAAACTAAACAATTAAAGTCATATCAGGAATATTCCACAGAAAAGAAGCATATCAGGATTTTTGTTAATAATTAAATCTTCACTTGATTATATTTTGTCATGGAAAGGAATGACAATATACCACAGTAAATAAAAGCAGTAACCTTATTACCTTTTAGAGATGTTAGACATGCCTAGTCTTCTTGGTTGTAGATGCCTTTTTGGCATGCCCAATCAGTCTCTCACACAACTTAAAGCCTGTAGAGCAAGTGAGGTCATTAAGAGAGTGATTCACTACCCACTGAATACCCACCACTCAAGTGCAGAATGCTTCTCTTCTGATAATGAGCGTGATAGAGCTTTTTAAAATTCTTAGGCAAATGGATGTAAGTAGAACATATTCAGTGAGTAATCCAATCACAAAAGAACACACATGGTATTTCCTCACTGATAGGTGGATATTAGCCCAGAAACCTGGAATACCCATGTACAATTCACAGACCAAAAGAAGCTCAAGAAAAAGGAAGACCAAAGTGTGGCTGTTTTGGTCCTTCTTAGGAGGGGTAACAAAATACTTACTCACAGGAGCAAATACAGAGACAAAGTATGGAGCAGAGACTGTACAAAAGGCCATCCAGAGACTGCCCCACCTGGGGATCCATACAGCCACCAAATCCAGGATTCTGTATGCCAAGAAGTACATGATGAGAAAAGCTTGATATAGCTGTCTCATGAGAGGCTTTGCCAGAGTCTGACATATACAGAGGTGGATGTTCGCAGCCAAACATGGAACTGATCATGGGGTCCTCAATGGGTGAGTTAGAGAAAGGACTGAATTTGCTAAAGGGGTTTGCAACCCCATAGGAAGAACAACAATATCAACTAACCAGAACTCCCAGGGTCTAAACCACCAACCAAGGAGTACACATGGAGGGACCCATGGCTCCAGCCGTATATGCAGCAAGTCTTGTTGGGCATCAATGGGAGAAGAGGTCCTGTGAAGTTTTGATGCCCCAGTGTAGAGGAATGGCTGGGCAGGGAGGCAGGATTGTATGCGTGGTTGGGGGCACCCATAGAAGCAGGAGGAGGGGAGATGGGATGGGGGTGTTCTGGGGGGAAGTCAGGAAAGGGGAAACATTTGAAATGCAAATAAATAAAATATCCAATAAAAATTTAAAAAAAATCAAGGTGTAATGCATCTGACCACAGTCCATCTTTGCCTCACATAGCTTACCTCCCCCTGCTGGAAGAGCTGCCTCTCTTGCTACTGCCAAACACATGGTTCTGTATTGAAACGCCCAAGAAAGTCATCTTTGAGTCATGCTGTTTCTGTTTTCATAACACTTTGTATCTTTGCAAATTGATACTCATCTAAAAACCAGCACTTAGTTTACTGTGAATATCCTTTTAATAATAAGCGATAATTGTGAAATTATTAAACAAAGAAAAGGGAGGGCGTATTATAGGAGTGGAAGATTATAATTGGTATTTTTAATGAGAGAATTTAATGTAAGACAAAAAGTATTCGGTAATATTTAATTTACACTGTTTATCTTAGATTTGTATCCATTTTCAAGTTGATTTTGTCCCTCCTTGAATGAGAGGTATACTATTCCATTACATTTGAAGTGTATGCACTAGGTTTAGGTGACTGAAGAGGAACAATGAATTTTACCTAAGCCTACTTTAATGTCACTTATGCTCAGGTAAAACTTATCTTGGTCATAATATTGACTCTTTGGAGATAACATTCTAACCTCTCCTTTAAACTCACAACTACTGAACTGTGATTGAAGAACACAAGAGATGATTTTATGTTTCACATGGTTTATAATTGTCATTAAAACAATACCAGCAAGTCAAAAACTGGCTTATGAAAGGAGACAGTGGAACAGTAGTTCAGTGTAAGTGAGATGACAAAGCATGCTCCGTGACAACATTGGTACTAAAATGTGTTCCCACTACATGCATAAGCAGGTTTGTACTTCTACTTCATTTGAAAGAATGCTTATAGGGTAATAGAATTACTCTCATCAAGGTAATACCCGAAGAGAGGTGAGCAAGGAGAAAGAAAGGGTGAGCTTATACATTGAGTAATGAAATTAATTCCACACATGAGTACATATGCCAAAGTATTAGAGAAGTCATTACTATTGTCACAGAAAAAAAATCCACCAGCATATGAGAGTTACAGTAATTCTCAAATTAAAAAGAAAAGATGTGGAAGAGAGATCAAAAATCCAATTAATATTCTCATTTTCTTTTCTCCTTTGTGCAGTTACTGCTACATTTATCATATTTTAATTGATGGGAAAGGCAAGCTATATGAATAGACAGGCACTCCTGAGATTGAGCACACAAAAACTTAGACTATGACTTTTTTTCCATTTTAGGTAGTAAATAAACTCTTTATCCTTTGAGAAGAACTAACTCAAAATCTGTATGCAATGGGTCTTCTCCAGTTAATGCCAGTCTGCTAGAGACTGTTTTCTATTTTTCACCATGCAAGGGTGAATATATAAGACGAAGTCATTTGGTCTAGAATATAAATAACTGAAATAAATTCCCTATTTCCTGATTTTGCCCATAAACTCTATTTAAATGCCAGCTACATTACAACCTTCAAATATCTCAATACCAGTACTTGAGAGTGCTGTTAATTTCTGCATTTAAGGAAATGCGAAGAGCTTTGCCATTTTATTTCAATTGCTTGCAGCTTTTAAAATATTCACTCAATAATAACTGTTAACTTTTTACTCCAAAATAATTACAAAGTATAGAAAAAGAAGTGGATAGCTTAAAGGTTTTCTTCAATCCAATCCAATCCAATAGCCAGAGGGCATAAAATAATTGCAAAGAATAATAGAGACTAGAAAATATTTTACATATGTATACCATTAAGAACTTAAGGGAATTAAGTATTTATCAGTGTTTTCCATTATGTGTGCTCATAAAATATCATAATTAGATTTTATACAATAATTTTGTCATTGCTCAACAGACCCAGTCTTATTATTTAGTTTTTTCTGAAGGCTACCTATATTAGTTAAACAATATGCTTTGCTGGTTGGCTGCCTGACTGATAAGTTGGCCCAAGCAGTGAAAGGAATCTGTGCCTCAGCAGAAGAATGAGTTGCTAAGAAGCAGAAGTGAGGCATGGAGTCAGGATTTAGAACTGCATGGCTTGGCTGCATGCTTAAAGAACAATCTCCTCTCTGTTCACTTGGCAATTTTTTTGCATAGTAGAATGGAACTCTCTTCCCAGCACACTGATTACCATCCGAGCCCGACTGTTTCTTCTACTTCCAGAAAACCCCATGACACATGTAACATTGGACTCTGAGTTGACATAGTCCAATGTCTCATTCTTATGCAAAATAACATCACTTATATACAAATAATGAAATAATTCTTTATTGTAGTACATAAAACATTTGGTCCTCCTATGGATTATTAAATGTATGGCATGACTTAGCTTCAAGGAATATGCAACTTGCTAAAACAAGCTCCTTATTAAAGAAACTTTCCTTCTCTAGCGTATACTCATTCTCACTTCTTTCATGTGTCATACTTAACAGGGAGCTGGTGATCAAAACAATGTACTTAGTATCACCGAATAGGTTTTCATCTTCTTCAATTATTAAAAGAAAAAGTAGATTAAAATGAACAAAATGACCTTTTTATTTTCTTTTGATTCAAAAGTATTTATTTACTAAGGTTATGAAACATAAAAAATATACATATTCTCAAATCATGTCAGTCTTAACTATTTTCAACTTCCTAGGCTCGAATTTTAGGGTTCTCTCTCTCTCTCTCTCTCTCTCTCTCTCTCTCTCTCTCTCTCCCTCGCTCTCCCTCTCTCTCTCCCCCCTCTCTGTATGTGTGTGTGTGTTTCTGTCTCTTATGTGTGTGTATGTGTTTGTTGTATGTCTCTATTTCTCAGTATCTGTCTCTCTCATGTGTGTGTATGTATGTCTCTCCTCTCTCTCTCTCTCTCTCTCTCTCTCTCTCTCTCTCTCTCTCTCTCTCTCTGTGTGTGTGTGTGTGTGTGTGTGTGTGTGTGTGTGTGTGTGTGTGTGTGTAAGTGTGTGTGTGTGTGTGTGTGTGTGTGTGTGATGTGTGTGTACATGTGTGAGCATATTTGTCTGGAGACAGATATCCATCTCAGATGTCATTTCTTTGCATCCTCCCATCTTGCATTTTGAAAATGGGTCTTCCACTGCAACTTGGGTCTCTATAATTAAGATAGGCTGGTGAGTCTATTGACTCCCATGAATGCACCCGCCTCTGTCTATCTTTGGGGATTGCCTCTCTTTTTTCATCCAGTATTGGGACTGAACCTGCTTGGAGCTATTCCTGGCCTTTTTAGATGGATCCTTGGGATGGAATTTTAACTCATGTGCATTAAGTCAAGCAGTTTATTTACTGAGACACCTCCACATTGTCAAGTCTGTAAATATGTTTTAGATTGATATTAAAGGTAAACATTATTAGTATAATTTTTAGATAATTTTGACAATTTATTATAAATAGTTTACTGTAACAAAATAGATACATGGAGGAATTTACTGGGTGGTTTATTTCTAAGTAGTAACTCAAATTCTTCACAGAAACAAGTAAAAGACTTTCAGCTAACTATGTTTATAAATTTTTTGCACATAACAAGTAATAATTTATCATTCTTATGGATAATTATTAATTTGTTATAAATATGGGAAATCCAATTTCTATATCCACGCCTTCTCTATTTCCATTCTGTACTTTTGAAGAAATAAAAATGCTACTTAGAGCTTAAAGCATACCCGAAAGGACTTTTACAACTGAAACATGTACTAATCCCTATGCCTTTATTATGGTACAATCATATAAAAATTGAAATTTCGCTAATGAAATCTAAAAGAAATTTTCTAGATAAAATGAATACAAAGTTATTTCTTGACTTTTAGATACGAGTTTGGAACCTAGACTTATAAGAATTCAGATGTAATTATTGGCTAATAGTGATATATTGAATCCCTCAGGAATCCATGTGACTGTCCCTGAGAAATTTTATGCAGAATGATTTGTCCAGGGTCTTCTGAAGATATCTTATCTCTGTTACTGATGACACACATTGTGAAATAAGAAAACATCACAACTGAAATTTATGTATTTCACTAATATCATCTTATAGGATGTTTATTAACTCTTGGGGTTTCATGTAACCATACCCATGTAAATATAGTACTTTATGTGTTTTTCTGGTAGTTTAAACTTTCCATTGATGCATGTTGAACTTTCCACAGTTTAGATATTTTCAAATATTTATTACTCCAACATCATAAATGCATATTTTGCTGCTGTTTTTGTTTGGTTTTGTTGCTTGTACTTTTCATCAACAAACATATCTCTGTTTCTCTCTTCAATAATTATAGATCTGTTACAAAATTCAGTTCATTTTATGACAGCTAGAAGTATGATTTTAAAAAATGCCTAGCTTTTCAAAATCAAGAAGTATGACATTTATACATTTTCCCACCATGCCTTATAAAACAAATAAATACATGTAGTACTGTGACACAATAATAAATAATATCTAAAGTACACAAAATTATTTTGAAAATGATTCACATGTCTTTAAAATGAAAACATCTAAATACATATAAGCAAATGCAAGCATGTATAATTAAATATAGCATATTAATTTGAAATTTATAATTATTGCATCTAATACTAAATATCAACTTTCTGAGCAACAAAGGCATGTATGGCCTATGATTACATGTGTCTTTCTTTCCTCTTCAGAGTACTCTAGACACACTATGCTCCTATGTCCAAGTATGTCTGTGACTGTCTAACTTGATCTATGCTCTTGTCAAACCTGAAATCCTTCTAGTTTGTTCTCCCATTGATGGAATTATAGGATATGGCACCATGTCAAAATTACAATTTTGTTAAAAGACACATTCCTGGCCATATAGAGTGATATGAGAAGTCATACATACAAACAATCTTGTGCTAATCACCAATCCTACAGTCTTAGTAATGCCTTTGTTTTATTCACAGCACTTTCACAAGGGAAAAGAATATACAAATAGAAAATAAAATATTGCTATTGCCCCTATTAATAAAACAGTCGATAATTAGTGAAAAACATTACTTCCATTAATAATGTCATTGCATGAAGATTATGACTGTGTAGCAAAACAATAAAATAAAATAAAAAAGAATCGCTGTCTATTTACAAGTACGTGTGAACTGCCATGTACTTGGGAATGTGACAACTTTGTAAAATCTCTGAATATATCTTCTGTGAATGCTGAGACTGTTTTAAAAAGACTGTGGTGTAGTAAAACTAGCACTAAATATTCTAAACTAAATATACTAAATAAACACATTTAAAGTATGTTTACCTATAAGAGCATCTTACAGTCAATCACATACATGACGAAATTTTCAATGTAAATTTATTTCAAATTATTACTTCTAAGGGAATATAAGTTCTATTGTTGATAACTGAATAACCAATTAAAATACCAGTATATATTTCTAAAGTCATAATAAATATTTTGCATGGTATGGAGAATTAGATGCAGGGTCTCAATAATACTAGGCAAGTGCATTACTACCAGGTATAAATGTATTTATTAGTAATAACATTTTAGGGTCAAAAAACTATGCAATAAATTGGCTAATTTTGTTCTGTTATATAATTTTTCCAAATGAAGCTTGTAATGTATTCTAAGGCAGTTTATATGCAAATAATTTATGAAATACCACGTTTGGTATTCAGAAATAATAAAACAAAAATGGCCCTATGTTTAAAAACCTATTAGTTCTTTGGAATCTTCAAAGCCTTTTCTAGTATGTGTTTGGATTATCTGCAAAGAAAATAATTCATAATTTTCAGCACATGTAAATAGAGTCATTTGTTGCATTTCACAGGCTGACAGAACCATTTTGGTATAAAATTCATATAGTCAGAAAAGAAATTGTAAAACATGGAGTTCGATAACACACAAGGTTTCACTGCACAGGCAAACTTACCCTTCTAATCTCACATCTGGCAGACTTCGGTTAAGGGCAATCAAGTCACTGGCCATGAGGTTAAACTGATTGATTTTAAACAACTCTTTCATTTTTTCTTGGTCATCTTTTGGGATGAGCACAGCCTTTCCCATTTCTCCTGGACCTTCTTGGTTTCTTGAAATAACAGCTGCAAGAAAAATAAAGGTACAAGCATATAGATATATAATCAAAAGAGCAAGCTCAGATTCTAAATAAAATTCTGTTCTGTATTATTTAATAATATAACATTATAAACTGTAATTTACAAATTACATGCTACACAAGGAAACTCTCTATACAATGTTTCAAGTATGAACATAGTAAATATGATCTAATCAGTTACTAATATTTAATAGTGAAACAACATAATGAAATGACACTTGGAGATTTTTATCAATATTGCACCATACTTAACAGAGACAGGTGAACTTGAGGAATAAGCAAACCGAACTGTCTTTGAAATATATGGCAGGATTAAATTATCTATAAATCCAATTAAAAGTTGATGTTTCAATTTACCTTTATAATTAGATATTTACAATAGCAAAAGAGATTGATAATATTTTGTCAAAGCATTTTAAATGGCTGAACAGGTGTTTCACAGTGGTGAAATATAATTTCAAGTGTTATGATAATTTGGTATTTCATATTTGAAAACTACAAAAATACCAAAATGTGATAGGTCATTTGCAGAACTAAACATTTGAGATACACACAAATACTCTCACCATTTCGTCCAAGAAATAATTTTAGTTTTATATGGTTCATCTCTTTATTTTTTATTATTTTCTATATTCTTTATATTCCAAATGATTTTCCGTTTCCTAGTTCCCCCCTCCCCATAAGTCCCATAAGCCCTCTTTCCTCCATCCATTCCCCAATCAGCCCCCTCCCACTTCTCTGTCCTAGCAATCCCCTATAAAGCTGTATCAAGCATTTCCAGGACCAGGGCCCTCTCCTTCCTTCTTCTTGGGAATGATTTGATATGTGAGTTGTGTCTTGGATATTCAGAGCTTCTGGGCTAATATCCACTTATCAGTCACTGCATTCCATATGTGTTCTTTTGTGAATGAGTTATCTCATTTAGTATGATATTTTCCAGTTCCAACCATTTGCCTAAGAATTTCATGAATTTGTTGTTTTTAAGTGCTGAGTAGTATTCCATTGTGTAAATATACCACATTTTCTGTATTCATTCATCCATTGAGGGACATTTGGGTTCTTTCGAGCTTCTGGTCATTATAAATAAGGCTGCTATGAACATAGTGGAGCATATGTCTTTATTGCATACCAGGGAATCCTCTGGGTATATGCCCAGGAGTGGCATAGCAGGTACTCCGAAAGTGTCATGCCCAGTTTTCTGAGGCACTGCCAGACTGATTTCCTGAGTGGTTGTACAATCTTGCAATCTCACCAGTTCTATGTAGGTATATACACACTGAAACATGTAGTTTAGAATAGTAAAAATGTTTATTATAATTATTTCTTGCATTTGCCCTAAAATCCCCAGAAATAATTATAATAAACTTTTTTAGTATTCTAAAATACATGTTTCAATGTGTATATACCTACATATACCAAGATATATAGATGTTAGATAGATAGATAGATAGATAGATAAATAGATAGATAGATAATTCATAAATGGATGGATAGATTGATGATAGAGATAGATGATAGATAGGTAGGTAGATAGATAGATAGATAGATAGATAGATAGATAGAAGACAGACATAGATATAGATGATAGGGGTTAAACAACAATAAAGCTAGATTTGATATGATGTTAAGGTTCCTTTAAGATACTGCTCACCATTGATATTATTATACTAAAATAAATTGGACTCTGACTAGGGAAACAGGAAGCCTAACTGAAGATCTTCATCTCCTGCTTCTCTTTCCCAAATACAATACTCTAGTCTCATCCCCTGTTTATAGCAGATGACTTGCAGCCTCCCTCTGCCAATACCCATTTTCAAGTGGATTGCTCAGATATTCCTCTCCATAATTCTTTTCCACTGCTTATTTTTATTAGATATTTGTTTTATTTCCATTTCAAATGGCATCCCCTTTCCCCTTTCCCCCTCCATAACTCCCCTATCCCAATTCCCTGCCCATATTCACCCTTCCCATCCAATTTCCTGGCTTGCATTCTCCTATTCTTGGGAATCGAGCCTTCACAGGACCAATGCCCTATCCTCTCATTGATGTCGGAAATGGTCATCTTCTGCTACATGTGTAGCTGGAGCCATGTGTCCCTCCATGCTCATTTTTAACCAAAGATATCAATTCCAGCAGACATTCCCTGGGATCCCACAGGCCACTCCAACCAGGGAATCATGCTACCTATTCACTATACTACACTCTCTATAAATCTAATCCTCAGCTCTCATGCTTGACTCTATAGAAGACCAACTCAGACTCCCCCATTCTTTATCACCATATCTAGTGAGCCAGGCAGATCTCCTTCACCACCCTTCCTCCCCACTTACACTGTATCTCAACTGAAATTCCAATGGTCATTCCCTATGATTATACCAGCAAAATGTGCTAGAAGAGCAAGTAGACCAGACAAGCAAGTAGAAGAACTTCATGTCTTTCATCTCCCTCCTCCTCCCCAACAAGAACACCTTGGAGTGGAACACCTTGTTTTCTTCCCAACTTGGACCCCTTGGCCACTCCCAGCCCATTCACATTCCTAAATGTCAGCACTCAACCTAGAAACTTATTTTACCCAGGATCCCTAGTGGGCACATTCTTCAAAATACCATGCACAGCCACCACACACACTTGTAAATTATCAAGGACAACAGAAACAAAGAACCCAACAAAACAGATCAAATATCAGTGCCTAGAATAACAATCTTCCCAAACACAAATGGCTAGATGCTTAGAATTCTATAACAGCTAGGACAACATGTCCCATAAGAGCACAGCAACCCTATTATAGTATAGGCTCTCAGGATCAAAGCATAGAAGAATCAGAAGACAAAGTCCTTAAAATAGCCTTTATATTATAATAGAGGTTCTTATGATGAAAGGAGAAAATCTCTTAAAATCTATGAAAACATAACCAGTGCAATGAAATTAATAAAATAGCTCAAGACTTGAAAGAAGAAATAGAAGAGATAAAGAAAACCCAAGTTGAGAAAAATCTGGAAATGAAAAATTTAGGAACACAAACATGAATCTCAGAGGCAACCCATACCACCAGAATAAAAAAGTAGAAGAAAGAAGCTCAGAAATTGGAGACACAACAAAAGAAACATACACAGGATGTTTTTAGATATAACTTTTTCTTTTTTTCTGTGTATATTTCTTTTGTTGTTACTAAACTTACAGGAAATCTGGAACAGTGAGAAATGACCAACTCTTATGACTCTATTCCAATAAGAATAGAGGAATAAGAAAGAAACCCAAATTGGAGGCAAAGAAAGTGTGTTTTAAAAAAAGTCACAGAAGAAATGTCCCTAACAAAAAGGAGATGCCTATGAAGGTATGAGAAGTATACAGACACCAAATAGATTTTACTGGAAGCAAAATCCCCCTTAGTATATAATAATAAAAACATTAATGATAAGAACAAAGAATGTAAAATCTGCAAGGAACACAGAAAAGCAGACACATTAGACTGACACGTGACTTCTCATTGGTGATTCAGAAAGTCAATAGGGCATGGATAGATGTTATAAAGACTATAACAGACCACAGATACAAGCCAACACTACATGACAACTATAACCAGCAATATTTCCCATAACCATATATGGGGAAAATAGACATTCTGTTATAAACCAAATTTAAGCATTATCTATTGACTAATTCATCCACACAGAAAGTCCTAGACGGAGTGTGTAATTATAAAGAGGTTAGCTACATCCCAGAAAACACAGAAATAAATAATTCCCTGACCAGCAAATCAAAAGAGGCAACACAAACACATACACACACACACACACACACACACACACACACACACTCTAATATAATAATATACAGGAGTCAACATACAATGCTCATTGATATCTTTCAGAACACTGGTATCAATTCCTCAATTAAAACATATAGATTATCCCCTTCAGCTACTTCAACATAAAATGCTCATTGATATCTTTCAGAACACTGGTATCAATTCCTCAATTAAAACATATAGATTATCCCCTTCAGCTACTTCAGTCCTTCCCCTTAGCTTGTTTATTGGGGTCCCTGGGCTCAGTCTGACTGTGGGCTGTGTGTATCTGCATCTGTATTAGTCAGGTACTTGCAGAACCTCTCAAGGGACAACTATACCTGGCTCCTGTCAGCAAGCACCTCTTGGCAGCAGCAATGGTATTTTCATGGAGGGTTCCATGGATACAGCTACATATGTAACAGAGGATGGCCTTACTTGGCAAAAGTTGGAGAGGTGGCTCTTAGTCCTATGGAGCCTAGATGCCCCAGCATATGGGATGCTAGAGTGGTGAGGTAGGAGTGAGTGAGTGGGGGAGTGGGTAGAGGAGCACCCTCATAAGGCAAATGGGAGGAGGGGTTCAATGAGAAATTTGTAGAAGGGAAACCAAGAAGGGGAATATCATTTGAAATATAAATGAATAAAAAGCTTAGTAATAATAATAATCACATAGAATAACAGAATGGAAGAAAAAATAGGATCCATCCTTCTGCAGCATCCAAGAAACATACTTCAACATCAAGGTTAAACATTAACTTAGAGTTAAAGTATGAAAGAGTAAATGGATGAAGAATCAAACAAATGGAGCTATTTTAATATCAGACAAAATAGACTTCAAACCAAAGTTAATCAAAAGAAATAACACTCATTGAAGAAATGAGTCTCCAAGAGGGCATTAAAATTCTTACAGTCTATGAACCAAATGAGCACACACTAAAGTTCATAAAAGAAACACCAATATAGCGTAAATGAATTATTGATTCTCACACACTGATAGTGGGAGACTTCCATACCCCACTCATACTAATGACAGGTTATTGAAGCAAAAACTAAACAGATACATGCTGGAGCTGTGGTTTATGCTATGAACCAAACGAACCTAATAAACACTTAGAACACAAGATGCCACCCAAACCGAGCATGTACCTTGGTCTCAGCAACTCATTTGACTTTCTCTAACATGACAGTTATAGTTTAACACAAAGTAAGTCTCCATAGAATCAAAAAAATTGAAGCAATACCCTTTATCCTGTCTGACCACTACTGTTTATTAACTGGGATTTCTTTCTTTCCCTCAAGAGAATGTTTCAATGATTATTTGGGAGTTTCACATCATGCATTTTGATCATATGCACTTCTGAGTTTTCTTCCAATATCCACTCTACCTTCTTTTTCAGGAAGAAGAAGGAGGAGGAGGAGGAGAAGAAGAAGGAGGAGGAGGAGGAGGAGAAGAAGAAGGAAGAAGGAGGAGGAGGAAGAGGAGGAGGAGGAGGAGGAGGAGGAGGAGGAGGAGGAGGAGGAGGAGAAGAAGAAGAAGAAGAAGAAGAAGAAGAAGAAGAAGAAGAAGAAGAAGAAGAAAGAGAGAGAGAGAAAGAAAGAAAGAAAGAAAGAAAGAAAGAAAGAAAGAAAGAAAGAAAGAAACCAGTTCTAAGTCGTGTTCTTCATATACTCACTGGAGGATTATCAAACTCTCTGTGACCAGCCCTTTAAAGAAAACAAGTATTTCCCGACTTCCAGTTTTGTCAGAAGCCATGAAATGTGAAGAGCTGCACATCAGCATCCTTAATAACATGTTTAAGCTTTCTTTTCCATTACTTTCTTTCTTTTTGTGGGGTGGGGTGTGGTGGGGATGAAGCAGGATAGGGGAAAGAGGTTGTTACACAAGCCGCTGTCTCTCATTCTCAACTGTGAATCTGTAGTCATCAATAAGATTGCAAAAAAAGCTGTCATGTCTTTTACATTCAGGGGCAACACAAATCATGGACTTCCATATGGTACCTGGTATTAACAAAGATCTACAACCTCAGTATGGTTTGTGGTAGCAGTGCAAACTATGGATATCCCTACGGCCCTAGACCACAGCGCTGACCTCAAACACCATCATCACCCTCTGTTACAGAGCAGGCCATTGACAAGGCCTTCAACCACATGAGTATAGGCAGCAGCACAGAAAAAAGACATGGTCTTTGCTGAGAACATAGGCCATGGTCATCAGCATGGCCTTCTGAGGGAATACAGGCCGTGGAATATTCACATGGCAGTCAGGGGTAGCACATAGTCAAAAGCCTGTGGCTTTAGTAGGACCACATACAAGACATCAACTTGGCTCTCAGGAATCATGACAGACCTTGTTGTTCAACATGATCTTAGGCTGCAGCATAGGCCATGTCCATCAATATGACCTCCAACCACGACATCAATATAACCTCTAGCCATAGCACAGGCCACAGGTGTCCACCTGGCCTCCATCAAGAGCAGGATCACAGACATAGAGATGGCCTCCAGCAGCAGCATAGACCATGGACTTCAGAATTAACAGAGTCTTGGGTAGGTAGAATGAACCACACATATTAGCATGTCTCTTGGCTTTGATAAGGATCATAGACTAGGCATGGATTTCATAGTTGGGCTTTCCCATGGCAGCTGTAATGCTCAAGGCAAGAGCAGGAATGGGGACCAATTGGTGATGGCAACTCTGATCTATACACAAAACTCAGCATGACTCCTATGGGTCCTCATCTTTGACCTGGTATGGGATACCTGGAGCCAGGAGACTCTGGGGAGACTTGATTAAATGTCTGACTCTAGACCACATGAAGCTATGTGACATCTTTTATCTGCTCTGTGGTTTGTTTTTTGTTGTTTTCTGTTGTTTATTTATTGTAGTTATTGTTTTATATATATCATATAATATATCATATATAATATATTATGTTATATTCTTATTATATTATGTATATTATGTATAATTATATATACATATATAATTACATAAATAAAATTATAAGGCTGGAGTTACAGACTGTTGTAAGCTTCCATGTGAGTGTTGGGAACTGAATCATGGTTATAATCTCTTAACCACTGATCTCCTGGCCCTTAAACATTTCAACATGTTGTCAATTTCAACAACAGAAACAACAGAAAGTTTACAAGCTCAATGAAAATTGAATAACTCACTAATGAAATAAAAATAGATCAAAACAGAAATTGAGGGATAAATGACCTTCTAAAATGGAAAAAAAGTTTTTATATCAAAGAAAATGTTAAATGACTTTCTATGTTTACTTTGGATTCTGAAGTAACAACATAATCTAGGTACAGAACACCTCACAAATACTCCTTATGTATTTTTTTACAACTTTTTACTGTAGCCTTATCAATACCAAATGGATGGATTTTATCCGATAAAAATATATCATTATGAAACAATATACTATAAAATTTTGGCATAAAATGTTATCCTGTTCTTTAAGTTGATAAAGCAAGTCTGGATTAACATTTTATGGAATATGGTTTGTAGGGGAGAAATGCTTCCTTTTACCTTCTTGGGTAATGCATACAGCCAAATAATTTAACATATATATGACATTCTAACAAGAAAGAAGCACACATTTCTTTATATGCATACATGATAGTATTTAGAAGTGAAAGAAGATAGAGACAGGGTAGTACTCCTTTTGAGGATGCTGTGGATATATAGCAGGAAAAAGAGCTTCGATAAGGAAGTCAATAGTAGAGCAGAGGCTATGAAACAGATTGCAAAGCTTAGCAAACTTAAGACATTGAACTGGTGTTGACTCTGGCTTTCTAGTTGTTGATACTTTTCTTAGTACAGTGAGCAAGCCACATCCATGACAGGCCGTTTTATGGCAACTTTTATTAAGTAAAATTTAGGATTAGAGGTCAACGGATGCCCTCTGTAAGTATTGTTTATTAAGTGCCTACAGTTCAAAATAATCAATATATCAAAGTGGCATATTTTAATATATTGCATTACTCTGAACCCCTGCACTCCTTCACTGGTGACAAAAATCTATTATAGTACAAAGAAAAATGTCCTGGTAAACACAAATTGTTCCTGGTTAAATAAGTAGGCACACATAGTTATTTTCCTTAGCCTTCTTAGTGTCTTAGTGGAGAAAATAGCAGCTTCCTATTTATTGAAATTTATACCTCCTCTACAAAAGTAAATGTATTTTCTTCATCAAAGATAATAAATGTATTTGATATTTCAAGAATGTTTTGTATGTGTATGGGAAGACTTACTGGTTGATGTTTCTCACCTTCCAAAAGGGGGGAAAAGTATAGTAAGTAATTTTAGTGTGGATTCAGAGGTTTTTTTTTTCTTCTTCTTTTTCTGGATTGTACCTGAAGGAATGCATCTTGCTAGTGGAGAAAAAAAAACAGAAAAATGAGAGAAGTGTTCCTCTAAATAGCATAGATGAGATGTGGGAAAGAATAAACAAATTGGTTATGTTGTTTATTTCTGACATGCTATACTTTTAAATAGTAATTGTTAGGTTTTTTTATCTATTTATTTGTTTACTCTTTATTGTTATGGGAATATTTAAAAAAAGACTCCAAGTTCCCGCACTACACCCAGCTACTCTCTGCCTGGTAGTGTGCCCCAGTTGGCAGTCTTCCCTTAGGTTTGCCTGTCTCGGAGTTGCTTGTACCTACTCAGCCATGCAACCCCTGTGGTCTGCAGTCATAATTCCCCTTAACCCACTAAATCAAAACTCTATAAGCTTATAATTAATCAGTCAGATTTATATATCAATAAATTCTCAATTCTCAAGAAGCCCCAAAAAATAATTTCCAAGCCAATTGATAATCATATACATTGCTCACCTAGATAAGACAAATTGTACTGTAATTATGCATCCCTTATAAGATAATTATAACTACCTGTGGTTATTTAAAGCCATGCAGAATCTGGATTGCTCTGTTCCTCCTCCATCTTTCTTCTTTCTCCTCTGTCCCAGTCTCTGAGCCTCTATGTTCCACCTCCCTTTTTCCTATCCAGTCACAGGCTTCTTGTTGTATTAATATTTAAAGTGATTGGACAGGGAATGTTCTGCTACTCTTTATAGCATGAGTACCACATACCACAAAATACAATTCTACACAGCCAAAGGACAAAGTCAAAATGAATTGTTATAAAATATTTACCCTTCCCATCTCCCCTAATAGGCACCACAATCAGCATGCCAAAGTGTCAGCTTTGGAGAGAAGGCAGCTAAATCTTTCTAGTTTCTCTATGATTGATGAATATGTGGACAGAAATGGTCTCATTGAAAGACTGGTTTAGATTACAAAAAGTAATTAATATGTGTATTACAAGTTACCTTTTGCTCATTCTATGGAAAATCATTAAGATGATTAACATTTAATTCAACATTATCTAAATGCCACAGAATTATCATAAGTGCATTATTATTTCATGATAATTTTTTTTAGCACTCTCATTTAATTTAACAAGAAACTACTTTTAGGATCAGAAGAAAACTGATTTAATCTGCTCAGCTAGATTCTCATAAGGACAAAATATAAGGAAATTAATTTACCAATATATCAAATTAATTACCAAATATTAATAGTATTATTTGTTCTTGCAGCCTGTATTATGGTCATCTTTTTATTTGTTCAGAATTCTGTCACAAATGATGACGTTTGGAGGAGAAATGGACTTTTTTCCCAGAAGATAGTGTGCAGTGAAATATATTAACTTTGTTTTAAGTTAGTAGCTTTATTCTATGAATGAACTCAGCAATAGCTGATATATATATTGATGAGCAAAATATTAAACAAAAAGCAAAACATATCACATATATCATGCTTTCAAAATACAGTCTTAAAAATTGTCACACCAAAAACAGCATTGTCAAATCTACTTTTAGTTTCTGTGTTTTGGAAATATTTATTCTCTTTAAAAAGGCAATGCCTCATTCACATCCATAACTACTAACATGAGAGTTATGATAAATTATAAATTTTAACTTTAGTCATTCTCATAGATATACATGCATAGTTTATTAATAATATATCAATTTTCTAAAGACAATATTTTTGTCGTATCTTTCATAAATCTGTTTTCAGTAGAATCTGAATGAGCACATCACTGGCTATTGTGTCATATCTCTGGCATCAGGAATGATTCATATTCAGCTAATTTATTATTGTAAAGGACCAAAGATTATCAGCAGAACACTTGCTAAATTGAGGTAAGTTAATATTAACCTGTTTTGCCCTATGTATCCTAGACACATATTTTGGCCTTTTCATTTTATTATACATAATATGTGTGTTGAAGATATGAGAGTAACATCCCAGAGTATGATACATTTTTATGATGAAGGCTTTGATATGAAGGATACCCAAGGTGTCTTGGACCTTCTGATCTTCTTGTCAACACTATTTCACTCCTCACAGTCTCCTAAGTCATAAAATGTGTTTCCTCTAAATGTCCATTTAAAGACCTTATGGAAGAGTACAAAATATACTAGGGGTGACACCACATATAATAGTTTAGGTCAATTCTGTAGAACACTACTGTCTGCTCTTTGGGAATACTCATATCATATAAAATGCTACCACTGTTTTCTTTTTTTTCATTTTTTTTATTCTATATTCTTTTTTTACATCCCAAAGGCTTTCCCCTTTCCCTGTTCCTAGCATCTCTTTTGCCTTCAAAGCTCAGGAATGACTTGGGAATCCATTTCAAACATAAATTCTTTTGAGAAAATAGATATTTTCTCACACATATATTTGCCTAGGCTATTAAAACAGTACATATACTTAGAGATAAGTTTATCAGCACACACACAAATATAATATCTTGTCTCACCAATTTATATTTATATACCAAAAATATTAACTAGGTCAAGGAAAACTGTATCATCTTTAAAATTGTACTGCAGAAATGTTTCATGATGTGGGAGAAAATAGTATTGTTCAAAACAGTATCAGAAAACAATGTTATAAAATAAGCTTATATTTGTAGAAAAGATTCAAATAATGTATATGTGGTAGGGAAAATTGGCAGAGGCTCCTAAAATTGGAGAGTCTCCTATTTTATACTATATTATAATCAGTATTTAAGTCTGTTCAACATTACCTAATAATGTAATATCAGCTATTTACTTATAAAATTTGCAAAAGTAAAAGTATCATTTTTCTTTTATAGTAATAAGCATAGAATGATGTTGGGATACATTCATGTCATGGAGAGGTTAATAAACTTGTGGACTTCAAAGAAGAAAACAAAAGTTTTAAATTATGCATCATAACAAAAAGAGAATACCTCAGATTTTTTTAATTTTTTAAATTATAAGTTAATTTCATTTTTCCCTTCTCTTTCTTCCCTCCAATTCTTTCTCTAAATAGTGGCCTTTTGAACCAGTAATTGTTATTGCATACACACACACACACACACACACACACACACATACACACACACAAACACACACACGTTCAATTCATATAATGTTATTTGTCTGCATGTTTGCAAAGCTGATCTTCTGACACCGGATATCCAATTAGTTTGCTTTATGAAAGACTCCTTCTCCAGTTTCCAGCTATCCTTAGTTGCCTCTAATTCTTTGTATAGGGTAGGCCTTATGGGCTTTTCTCTGTCCACTTTGCAACATCCTCTGGTTACATCATTGTTAAGCTCACTTTCGAGTGTTCATGATCATGAGACTTAATGGGTATACCTTGTTATAGGAAACTTCTCTACAAGAAATCATTTACCAACCAATTAGAAGATAGACATATATAATCAGTGCCATTCCTGCATAGCTTTTAGGGAAAGGATCTTATGTGGAATAAAACTATTTTTCCAATTATAATCATCCTTACAAAACATTCCACACATCCATTAATGTCACAACACTGGCACAATAAGAGGGTGTCTGGCACATGTTACCATCACAAATGTTTCCTGGAATCAATTGGCCAAACTCTTAAGTGTTCACTAATGTAATAAAATAATGATGAAATATGAAATCATTTCCTTCTGCATTAAGAATGAACTTCCTCATTCAAAAGCTCTAATCATGTAATAGTCATAGTAGCAGCTTTAATTTTAGTTTAAGTTGGAAATCTCATAACTCTAATCTATGTGAATAAATTAAAAAGTAGTCAAGAAAGATAAATCAGTTGTAAGGGAAAACTCCAATTTTGTTCATAAATGTTTGAAGAACCATTTTTCATAAGGATATTTCAAGCAGAACAGTAGTGAGTCTTATAGATCTCTTTATAAAAATTATTTTTATTTTTGAGCTATTTCTAAGATAGGCAAAACGCTTCTCTGGTATGATGTATTTACCTAGCAGTAATACACACTTTCAACCAAAAGAAAGAGAGAGAGAGAGAGAGAGAGAGAGAGAGAGAGAGAGAGAGAGAACTATGTCTGTGGGCCACATCTAGTAGATACATTTATTTAAATATATTCTGAGAGAAACATTTATTATGAAGGTGTATAAATTATCAGACCTGACTAATTTTGACAAATATTTGTCACAGATAAGTCAAGTGATATTAGATGACTTATAGTGACTTCATGTAGGAAATAAATATATGTGGCAAAATTTTCATTTAAAATGAATAAATTGATATTGAATAAAATAAATGAATAAGAAGGTTCCATGACAAATAAGTGATTTTAAATAGTAAAATTAAATGATTTATTTGAGGAAAAATATATTGAATATTTATGTTTGGCCCTGTCACTTGATTCTTATTGCCTCCAGACTGTTCAGTATTTTTTAATTTTGACCCCTATATTCACAGTAGTGTACCCCACCCCTACCCTTTGATCTATTATGAGTATGAGTCAGTAAAACTGAGATATCAAGGTTCATGATGCTTTTCTTTTACTTTCCCAAAATATCAATTTTTATTGATTATTTTGGAATTTCTCATCTAGCATCCCAGTCTTCCCATGTCCACTCTCCAAACCATGTAACTTCTCAAAAATGAAAAAAAATGTCAGCAGGGAGAAACCATTTTGTGTTTTCTGTGTTGTTCATATACATTCTGGTGCATGGTCCATCTTCCAGTGACCACCACACCAAGGGAAGCTGAGTCCTTCACCACTGCAACCCCCTGATAGAGCCGGAAGTTGTGTAAAGATATATACTTCAGCATCGTTATCACAATTTTTATGTGACATGTAAGGGTTTCATGAAAACCCTTCTATGTCCCCCTTTCTCAACTGTGCATCCCAAGTTATACCACTACAAAAATGGTTTTCTTGCCCTTTACAGTAAGTAGTATCATGCATCTTGGGCTTAGATATGGCATTTGGCAACAGAACAGACAACCAACATCCACATTGTCTTCAGTGTTAGCATGTATCAAGGACCTCCACTTGGTCTTCAGTGGCAGCATGGCCCATAGCCATCAACATGACACTTAGCCAAAGCACTGGCCACGGAAGGTCCATGATATCTTATCTGCCATAGCACATTAAACCTTGACTTTGAATTTTGAACTATTTTAAAATTATAAATGATTACAGGAAATTTTTAAGTGGGACTTTAAGTTTGGACTTACCCACTCTTATCTCCTTGTACTAAGATCAACTCCAAGTGGATCAAGGACCTCCACATAAAACCAGACACACTGAAACTATTAGAAAAGAAACGTGGGAAGACCCTGGAGGACATGGGCACAGGGGTAAAGTTCCTGAACAGAACACCAATAGCTTATGCTCTAAGATCAAGAATTGACAAATGGGACCTCATATAATTACAAAGTTTCTGTAAGGCAAAGGACACTGTCAGATGGACAAAATGGCAACCAACAAAGTGGGAAAAGATCTTTACCAACCCCACATTTGACAAAGGGCTAATATCCAATATATACAAAGAACTCAAGAAGTTAGACCCCAAACAACCAAATAACCCTATCAAAAAATGGGGTACAGAGCTAAACAAACAATTTTCACCAGAAGACATTCAAATGGCTGAAAACCCCCTTAAGAGATGTTCAACATCATGAGTCATCAGGGAAATGCAAATCAAAACAACCCTGAGATTCCACCTCACACCAGTCAGAATGGTTAAGATTAAAAACTCAAGAGACAACAAGTGCTGGCGAGGATGTGGAGAAAGAGGAACACTCCTCCACTGTTGGTGGGATTGCAAGATGGTACAACTGCTCTGGAAATCAGTTTGGCGGTTCCTCAGAAAATTGGGCATGTCACTTCCAGAGGACCCTGGCATACCACTCCTGGGCATATACCCAGAGGATTCCCCTGCATACAATAAAGACACATGCTCCACTATGTTTGTAGCAGCCTTGTTTATAATAGCCAGAAATTGGAAGGAGCCCAAATATCCCTCAAAGGAGAAATGGATACAGAAAATGTGGTATATTGATACAATGGAATACTACTCAGCAATTAAAAATAATAAATTCATGCAATTTGTAGGTAAATGGTTAGATCTGGAAAATATCATCCTAAGTGTGTTAACCCAATCACAAAAGAATACACATGAAATGAAATCACTGATAAGTGGATATTAATGAGTCTAGAAGCCCCAAATACTCAATGCACAATTAGCAAGTCAAATGATTCCCAAGAAGAAGAAAGCAGAGGACCCTGGGCCTCAAAAGATTGGATCCAGTTTTGTAGACCCAGAGCAGAGAAATGGTGGGGGGGATGATTGGGGAATAGTTGGGGGGAGAGGATTTATGGGACATATGGTGGGGGGGGAACTGGGAAAGGGGAAAGCCTTTGGAATGTAAACAAAGAATATAGAAATTAAGAAAATACAAAAAAAAAAAGATGTCCATGAGCATATGGAGACAGCAAGTAGAAATTTATTTCTTGATTTTATTAGATATATTCTTTATTTACATTTCAAATGTTGTCCCCTTTCATGGTTTCCCCCCTGAAAATCCACTAACACATCGGCCCTCCCTCTTTTCCCCAATCTACATACTACTGCTTCCCTGTTATGGCATTCCTATATGCTGGGGCATTAGTCTTCTCAGGACCAAGGTCCTCTCCTCCCTTTGCTGTCCAACAAGGCCATCAACTGCTGCATATGCATCTGGGCTATGGGTCACTCCATGTGTACACTTTGTTTGGTAGTTTAGTCCCTGGGAACTCTCGCGGTAGTGGTTGGTTCATATTTTGTTCCTCCTATGGCCCTGCAAGCCACTTCAGATCCTTAGGTTCTTTCTCTGGTTCTTCAATCTGGGACCCTGTGCTCAGTTCAATGGTTGGCTGAGAGTGTCCCCCTCTGTATTTGTCATGCACTGGCAGAGCCTTCCAGTTGACAGCTATATCAGACTCCTATCAGCAAGCACTTGTTGGTCTCCACAATAGTGTCTGGGTTTGGTAACTGTATATGGGAAGGATCCCTATGTGGGGAAGTCTCTGGATGCTTTTTCCCTCAGTCTGCTCCACACTTTATTTCTGTATCTCCTAGTGTGGGTATTTTGTTCCCCCTTCTAAGAAAAATCAGAGTATCCATACTTTGTTCTTCCTTCTACATGAGCTTCATTTTGTCTATGAATTTTATCTTGGGTATTCCAAGCTACTGGGCTAAAATCCATGTATCAGTGAGGGCATACCATGTGTGTTCTTCTGTGACTATGTTACCTCAGTCAGAATGATATTTTTCTATTTTCATCCATTTGCCTGAGAATTTCATGAACTCATTGTTTTTAATAGCTGAGATGTATAAATGCACAACATTTCCTGTATCCATTCCTTTGTTGAGGGACTTCTGGGTTCCTTCCAGCTTCTGGAAATTATAAATAAGGCCACATTGAACATAGTGGATCATGTGTCCTTATTACAAGCTGGAGAATCCTCTCAGTTTATGCCCAGGAGTGGTACAGCAGGGTCCTCTGGTAGTATTGTGCCTAATTTTCTGAGGAACTTCCAAACTGATTTCCAGAGTGGATTTTACCAGTTTGCAATCCCACCAGCAATGGAGGAGTGTTCCTTTCTCCACATCCTCGCTAGACTTGCTTTATCCTGAATTTTTGATCTAAGCCATTCATACTGGTGTAAGGTGAAATCTCAGGGTTGTTTTAATTTACATTTCCCTGATGATTAAAAATGTTGAACATTTCTTTAGGCACTTCTGACTGTTCAATTTTCCTCAGTAGAACATTCTTTGTTTAGCTCTGTACCCCTGTGTCTCTGTTTAGTTTGTGTTTCCCTGATGTGTCTATTGATGAGAGTGGGGTGTTGAAGTCACCCACAATTATTGTGTGAGATGAAATGAATGCTTTGAGCTTTAGTAGAGCTTCTTTTATGAATGTGGATACCCTTGCATTTGGGACATAGATGTTCAGAATTGAGAATTATTCTTGGTAGATTTTCCCTTTGATAAGTATAAAGTGTCCTTCCAAGTCTTTTTTGATGTCTTTTGGTTGAAAGTCAATTTTATTTGATATTAGAATGGTTATTCCAGCTTGTTTCCTGGGAAAATTTGCTTGGAAAATTGCTTTCCAGTCTTTTACTCTGAGGTAGTGTTTGTCTTTGACACTGAGCTGCATTTCCTGTAAGCAGCAAAATTCTGGGTACTGTTTCTGTATCCAGTCTGTTAATCTATATTTTTTTATTTGGGAATTGGTCCATTGATGTTGACATATTAAGAAATACTGATTGTTGTTTCCTGTTATTTTTATGTTTGTATGGTTATCTTCTTTTGGGTTTGTTAAAAGATTAGTTTCTTGCTTTTTGTAGGGTGTAGTTTCTCTCCTTGCGTTGGTGTTTTCCATCTATTATGCTTTGTAGGGCTGGATTTGTGGAAAGATATTGAACAAATTTCATTTTATCATGAAATATCTTGTTTTCTCCATATACAATGATTAAGAGTTTTGCTGGTATAAGAGTCTGGGCTGGCATTTACATTCTCTTAGGGTCTGTATGAGACCTGCCCAAGATCTTCTAGCTTTCATGGTCTCTGGTTATAAGTCTGATGTAATTCTGATAGGTCTGCCTTTATATGTTACTTGACCCTTAATTATTTTAATATTCTTTATTTATTTATTGCATTTGGTGTTTTGATGATTATGTGATGGGAGGAATTTCTGTTCTGTTTGGAGTTCTGTGGGCTTCTTGTATGTTCATGGGCATCTCTTTCCTTAGGTCAGGGATGTTTTCTTCTATAATTTTGTTGAAGATATTTACTGGGTCTTTAAGTTGAAAATCTTCACTCTATTCTATACCTAAAATCCTTAGGTTTGAACTTCTCATTGTGCCCTAGATTTCCTCGATGTTTTGGGTTACAATCTTTTTGCATTTTGAAATTTCTTTGACTGTTGAGTCAATGTTTTCTATGTCTTCAGCACTGGATATTCTTTCTTCTATTTCTTGAATTCTGTTGTTGATGCTTGCATCTATGACTCCTGATTTCTTAACAAGGTTTTCCATCTCATTCTCTCCCTTTGTGATTTCTTTATTGTTTCTACTTCCATTTTTCAGATTCTGGATGGTTTTGTTCAGTTCCTTCAGTTGTTTGTTTGTGTTTTCCTGTATTTCTTTAAGGGGTTTTTGTGTTTCCTTTTTAAGGGCTTCTACTTGTTGACCCATGTTCTCCTGTATTTCTTTAAGGAAGTTATTTATGTTGTTCTTGAAGTCCTCTATCAACATCATGACATATGATTTTAAAAGCAGATCTTGCTTTTCTGGTGTGTTGCTCTTGTGGGAGAACTGGGTTCTGATGGTGCCATGTTGTCTTGATTTCTGTTGGTAATGTTCTTGCATTTGCCTTTGCCATCTGATTATCTCTGGTGTTAGCTGGTATTGCTGTCTCTGACTGTGGCTTATCTGTCCTTCAAGCCTGTGTATCTGTACTCCTTGGAGATGCATCTCTCTGGGAGGAATTTAGGTATGGAGAGCTGTGATACAGGGTCAGTACAGGTGTGCACAAAGAATCCAGAAGGATCCTGTCCCCAACTGATCTTTGAATCCTGTGTCCTGATAGCTCTGGGTAGGTCCCTCTTGAGCCAAGAATATGAAGAGATGTGGTGGTCTTACCTGTGCACACATGTATGTAGGCATTCCTGGGAGACCAGCTCTCTTGTTGTGGTATTTGTGCATGTAGCTCTGTGACCCAGGATCAGCTCTGGGTGCAGAAGGAAATTGGGAGACACCTGTCCTAGGCTGCACCTGGGCTCATGCATCCTCAGGGTTTCAGGCTGGTTCCTCTGAGCAGCAGGGGTGGTCCTACCTGAGCTCTCAGGCCTTTCTACACTCCTGGGAGTTTAGCTATCTCCCAGTGCCACCTGTATATGGCTATGGTGCTCTGTGGAAGAAGATGATCCCTACCCTGAGACAGAAACCAGAGGGATCCCACCTGAGGGTTCCGGACAGGATCCTCTAAGCAGCAGGGGTGGTCCTACCTGTGCTCTCAGGCCTCTCCATACTCTTCGGTGGTTAACTACCTCCCTGCAACACCTGGATATGGCCAGAAATTTATTACTTAAAACTGATGAGTTTGGGTGTCAAATACACAAATTTCAATTGTTCCTATTGGTTTTAAATTTAATGGGATAAAGAGTCACATAGATGACTAGCTTCTGAAGTTGTCTATAAAGAATCATCTACATTAAGTGAGGCAGGTTAGGACCAAATGACTTACAGAGAGTACAGGGCCAAAGTCTTGGGCTGAAGGAGACTCAGAATTAAACACAAGCATTTATTGGATTTTGTTCCCTGATTGCAGGTTCAATATGATTAGATATCCCCCATTCATGATTTTCCAACTCTCATGCAGTAAATTCTGGAAATATGATCCAAAATAAACTCTTTCTTCTTTGACATGCTTGTGTTCAATTTACATTGTTTTTCCACATCAGGGAGATAAATAACTAATAGTGTCCTTAATGTAAAACCATACTTCTATACTCTCTAAGTTCTGTTTAGACCTGTGTAAATACATAGTGCATTACAACATTGACAGTTAATTGCTTTGACTATATTTTTTTATTTTTCTAATTATGATAGAGTTTTAAAGAGCATTTGGGACCTGTAATGAATTTCCCACTCATATGGCAAAGGCTAGTTAAATCCTTCTAGTAATAATCCATTATTATTTCTTTCTGAGTTGGATACCATCTTAAGTCTATATATAGTTTCTTGACATTGAAACTTCTAGTTTCTTTGGAAAGTTAGTTATGTCAAATGATTTTAGAAAATTTAAAGGAAAGTTAAACAATTTTATTTTTTTACTAGTTTTATGTCTCCTTGAGACACTTGTTTCAGCTTTTGGAAATCCGTGAAAATAAAGGGATGACATGGTATTGCTCCTTTTTTTTAACTACATTTTACCAACTGTATTTCATTGATTGTTGTACATACCACTCACTCTAACTGTTGATGTTAGTATAGAAGCAGACTTCTTTATTAATCTTGGTAGCTTGATATGAAGAAAAGAGAAACATGAGGATAAGATTACTATGTTCTATAGTGTAGATATAGTGTAGATATTAGACAAGATTATTATCTTTGCTAGTAATCTCACTGTTCACCTTCTGTGGCTTGTATTTTTAAGCTATTGTCTATAGGTATGTGTTATAGTGATATGGAGTCATGGGTGAGCTGACAACAACAAACAAAAAATAGAAGGGTGATTTGAGATGTGGGATGCATAAGAAGAATCATGAAATATACATTTGATAATTTTATTATCAATACCCATGAGAATTGGAATGCTTTTTTTGAAGTATGTTATAGGAAAAAAATAACAAGGCTAATAGATGTTTTGATGATGTGCAGTACAGAATTACCAGATACAGCTGTGAGAAAGCACTCCCATATCTCATTAGTAAATTCAGAATCAAAATTTTTACAAATTTGTTATTTTAAAAGCAAAAATAACTTGATTTCCATCTATATTTGTTTCCTTCTATCTTTAGTTTCTGAAGATATTTTTAAAAGTCCTTGCAATAATTTCAATTTTTCAAAATAAACTCTAGGAAGTCTGTTACATTGACACTGTAAAAAGATATGTTGCTCATTTATAAATATTTTACATTGGAATGTTTTTCTAGTGTAAAAATGTATGATAATAGAACTGCTAAGTTTAGAAATGAAATACCAAATCATCCCAACTGTGACCATCCACCCTTCCATGTATGTTCTGAGTATTTCAACTGTTAATTGGTCATCCTCATAAACCAGCTGCCTTTCTGATATGTACTCATTGTTTCAAAATCTTACCACTTGTAATTAATTTATATAAAGTATTCTATTTTTCAGGCCTGTAAACATTTTCTAATAGATAATGCTTATAATAGGAACTTGGGAGTTGTTGGAGGGGAAATGAGGACGGGGGAAAACATTTGAATTGTAAATAAAGAAAGTATCTAATATAAAAAAACAGGGTAAAAAAATCAACATTCTGTAATAAAGTATAACTATTTAATGGTCAAAAGAATTAAGTAGAATGAGATACACTGAAGAATGCAAACTTACAATAAACTTTTAGTAGTGAGTTATATACAGGCTCAATCTTCTTGAAGAACCTGAATCTAAGAGCTTAAACATTCTGATCCCACAGGGTCTACTTCAACATACTCATCTCATAAAGATCCAAGTATATATGCTAATTTGGAAATCAGATTATATTTGAAAGAGTTATAGTCTTGCAAGGGAAGTATATAGGCTGAAGGCAGATATTCACCTTTGTTTTCACACCTTCAATTCTAATCTGACAGACACATCCTAGCTATGCCTCAGGCCACTTGTGGCTATTGCTTCGCTGCTCTCAAGGCCAATGAGTCATTCGGACCTTCTCCTACAAACTTCCTTTCTTACATTAGTCACTTTTCCTCAACCCCAAGTCTATCAGGCATTCTGTAAAAACATAGAGGCCATACTGTCCCTGGAATGCCAACACCCAGCTGTCCAAACAGGGAGGTTACAATGAGGTTCCCTACCTTCACATCCCACTTCTTGCTTCCCTTCTTCAAATCTAGTCTCCTCGTTTCACCCACAGCTGCTTAGAGGACTACCTCTTCAGTCTCTCCTCTCTCTCCGCGTCTACCTACAGAGGATCCAAGCAGATGTTCTCTGCTAACTATTTTTCTTCAATTACCTCTTTGTCTCAGCACAACAGTCATTACACGGAAACACATCAAGCAAGCCTACCAGAGTAGTAGATAGGCCAGCAAAATGGACAAACTAGCTTGAGATCTTCATTCTCCCTTCCCTTCTCTAAATTTAACTTCCCAGTCTTATCATGGCCTTTGTATCAGTCTACCTACATATTGGGACCACTCTAATCATCTGCTTCTATTTCCAGGAAATAAGGAGATACTGACAGAATAGACTGTTTCCCTCCCCAATGTGTACTGCTTCAACCCAGACTTCCCATCCCCCAGGACATTCCTATCCCAAAGTGTCAGTTCCTAACACCTAGAAATATGTCTAACCCAGAACCCTGAAGCCTCATCTAGCAAAATCTCAGAATAATTCCCCATCAGATAATATTCAGTCACCACATCCTCCTAAGAACAAGAAAGATACCAGAATCCAAGAATCAAAACACCCACCCAACAAAGATAAGACCAGATATTAGCACCTATAACACATTCTTTCCAAACCCAGATGCCTAGACACTAGCATAAAAACTCAATAACAGCCAGGAAAATATGTCTTCACTAGAGCTCATCAACCCTATTATGGTATGCCGTGAGAATAGCAACACAGCAGAATCACAAGGCAAAAAGCTAAAAATAGGCATTATAAATACAATGGTGGTACTTAAAAAAGAAATGAATAGACCTCCTAAAGAGATCCATAAAAACACAAACAAACAATGGGGAAAAGGGTCCAAAAAATTCATGACCTGAAATTATAAATCTATATCTGGTTCTTGTGATCTTTTGGGGCTTTTTTTTCTCAATCATTTGTTTTTATCTATTCAATGTGCTAATTTTTGTTTTTTTTAATTATATTTTATTATCCCTTACTAGTGTGTTTGTTTTCTAAATAGATATAGAAAAAGGATGAATGAGGTCAGAACATGATATGAAATCGAGTTAAGAGAAATAGGAATTTGGGAAACCATAATTATAATGTATTATGCCAAAAAGAAAAAGTGATTTTCAATAAAATGTTTAAAGTGTGATTGTACAAATTAACAAAATAGGTAACAATGGGTAAAATTTATGATCTAATGACTCTCTATAGTTTAGCTCATCCCATCAAAACAGAATATTGTTAAATACACTGTACACTGAGCATCTACAATTAATTTATATAAAGAAGTTTTGCATATCTCATAATATGAAGGTCACATTGTGGGTGTTTATATTGAAAGCTATAAATTAAAGTAGAAATCTGATATAAAATGCATTATATTTAGTCTTGAGAATCAGGAAAATATTTTGCTCTAATTTCTGTATTGTTGTCTTTAAACCCTTAACATGTCCTATCATTTACAATCAATGCATTTCATATGTGCATTTACATTTCCTAAAACATAAATATATGTAATATAGACTGAGCATTAATTTTCAGTTATAATGTCTAAATGACTTTTATTGGTACTGCTTTTTAATAATGTTTCACCTTTTTAATAGCCATTTATAGAAGTACTTGATTTTCTTTACATGTACATCTAGTTTTAATCCTATATTAGCTGTTTTATAATCAATTTAAATTTGTTGTTACAGACTGACACTGAAATAAATATTCAAAGTAACTGTAAAGATTTTGTAGAATGTTTTGTGAAAAATTATTTTGGCTAAAGAAAAAAAACCCAGTTACTTCAGGCATACTTGACCTCAATATTTAGTAATATACTGAGATTTCAACAGAAACAATACCAGCAGTAACTTTAGAGAATTGTTTTATAGCCTCTTTTACAATGGAAGTTAATGTCACTCAATATGTAATTTTAGTGCAGTTTAAGGTTAATAGCTTTGTATTCTTATTTCTGAGTAGGATGGATTACAATACATATCATTAATCTGTTTAAACTTCAACTTATTCTATAGTTACTTCCATTTAATCTTACTTGATTTTTTATTGTGTGCTTTAAAAGCTTATGAAAATATTTTGATGATCTCAAAATTGCATTTTTGTGAAGTGACCATTAATATTATTTATCAATCAAATATTACTTCATGACAGAGAGCTCAGCTGCGGGTGCAGACTACCGGCCAGGACCAGCTCTCTGAGAGGACTAGCAGTGAGGGGCCACCGGGCCGCCTCAGGGCACAGCTCAGAACTCTAGCAGCTGGAGTCAGGGGCCTGGACTCAGAGCGAGCATAGTCCAGCACAGACAACGCAGCCAGAAGGGAGCAGCAGAGCCGGGTACCAGTGGCTCAGCCAAGGTCACCCAGTGCCTTCAGCTGGAGCAGCCATCTTGCCCCAGACCTCCCGCGCGCAAACAGCGGGCACACTGGGCGCAGTGAGCGGCTGGAATCAGGTGCGTGGCCAGAGTTATAGCTTAGCTTAGTTCTGCAGGTGATCCGGGCACAGAGAGCTCAGCTGTGGGTGCAGACTACCGGCCAGGACCAGCTCTCTGAGCGGACTGGCAGCAAGGGGCCACCGGGCCGCCGCGGGGCACAGCTCTGAACTCTGGCAGCTGGAGTCAGGGGCCTGGACTCAGAGCGAGCATAGTCCAGCACAGACAAGCTGCCAGAAGGGATCTTTCTCCTGGGGACAGGCGTGCTGTGCTTTCAGCAGGGCGCCATCTACAATAAGACCAACTAAAGCCAGAGATAAAGAGATGGCAAAAGGCAAACGTAGGAACGTTATTAACAGAAATCAAGGCAATATGGCACCATCTGAACCCAATTTGCCAACCACAGCAAGTCCAGGATACCCCAGCACACCAGAAAAACAAGAGTTAGATATAAAAGCACAGGTCATGATGCTCCTAGAGGAACACAAAAAAGACATCAACAAATCTCTTAAAGAAATGCAGGGGAACATCAATATGGTAGAAGCTCTTACAATCCAAACACAAAAAACACTTAAAGAACTCCAGGAGAATATGGGCCATCAGACAGAAACCAATAAAGAGGAAATGAGAAAATCAGTTAAAGAAATGCAGGAGAACTTGAAACAACAGGCAGAAGTCATGAAAGAGGGAGCACAAAAATGTATTAAAGAATTACAAGAAAACACAAACAAACAAATGATGGAACTGAGCAAAACCATCCAAGATCTGAACACAGAGGTAGAAACAACTAAGAAATCACAAAAGGAGGCAACTTTGGAGATAGAAAACCTTGGGAAGAAATCAGGGGTCGTAGATGCAAACATAAACAACAGAATACAAGAGATAGAAATAAGAATCTCTGATGCTGAAGATAACATAGTAACCATTGACTCCACAGTCAAAGAAAACGCAAAATCCAAAAGGCTTGTAACCCAAAACATCCAGGAAATCCAGGACACAATGAGAAGACCAAACCTAAGGATTATAGGGATAGATGAGAGTGAAGATCTACAACTTAAAGGGCCAGCAAATATCTTTAACAAAATTATGGAAGAAAACTTTCCTAACTTAAAGAGAGAGATGCCCATGAATATACAAGAAGCCTACAGAACTCCAAACAGACTGGACCAGAACAGAAACACCTCCCGTCACATAATAATCAAAACCCCAAATGTACTAAACAAAGAAAGAATATTAAAGGCAGTAAGAGAAAAGGGCCAAGTAACATATAAAGGAAGACCTATCAGAATCACACCAGACTTCTCTCCAGAAACCATGAAAGCTAGAAGATCCTGGGCAGACCTCATGCAGACCCTAAGAGAAAACAAATGTCAGCCAAGACTACTATACCCAGCAAAACTCTCAATCAACATAGATGGAGAAATCAAAATATTCCATGACAGGACCAAATTTACGCAATATCTTTCCACTAACCCAGCTCTACAAAGGATAATAGGAGGAAAACTCCAACACAAGGAAGGAAATGGCACCCAAGAAAAAGCAAGACAGTAAACTTCTTCCATCAAACTCAAAGGAAGATAACTACTCAAAAACAAAAATAACATCAAAAATGTCAGGAAGTAATAATCTCTATTCCTTAATATCTCTTAACATCAATGGACTCAACTCCCCAATAAAAAGACATAGACTAACAGACTGGATACGGAAACAGGACCCTACATTTTGCTGCTTACAGGAAACACACCTCAGAGTCAAAGACAAACACTACCTTAGAGCAAAAGGATGGAAGACAATTTTGCAAGCAAATGGTCACAGGAAGCAAGCTGGAGTAGCCATTTTAATATCAGATAAAATTGACTTTCAACCCAAAGTCATCAAAAGAGACACAGAAGGTCACTTCCTGCTAGTCAAAGGAAGAATCCACCAAGAGGAACTCACAATTCTAAACATCTATGCTCCAAATGTAAGGGCACCCTCATTTGTAAAAGAAACCTTACTAAAGCTCAAAGCACACATTGCACCTAACACAATGATTGTGGGGGACCTCAATACTCCACTATCTACAGTAGACCGACCAGGAAAACAGAAACCAAACAGAGACATGGAGAAACTCATCGAAACTTTGGAGCAATTGGATTTAACAGATATATATAGAACATTTCACCCTAAAGCAAAAGACTATACCTTTTTCTCAGCCCCTCATGGTACCTTCTCCAAAATCGACCATATAATTGGACACAAGACAGATCTCAACAAATATAAAAAGATCGAACTAATCCCATGCCTCTTATCAGATCACCATGGAGTAAGAGTGTTCTTCAATAGCAACAAAAACAACAGAAAATCCCCATACGCTTGGAGGCTGAACAATATTCTACTCCATGATACCTTAGTCCAGGAAGAAATAAAGAAAGAAATCAAAGAATTCTTAGAACTTAATGAAAATGAAGGCACAACATACCCAAATCTATGGGACACAATGAAAGCAGTGCTTAGAGGAAAACTCATAGCCCTGAGTGTCTCCAAAAAGAAACAGGAGAGAGCATATACTAGCAACTTAATGGTGCACTTGGAAGCTCTGGAACAAAAAGAAGCAATTTCACCCAGGAGGAGTAGAAGACAGGAAATCATCAAACTCAGGGCTGAAGTCAATCAAGTTGAAACAAAGAGAACCATACAAAGAATCAACAAAACCAGGAGCTGGTTCTTTGAGAAGATCAACAAGATAGATAAACCCCTAGCCAGACTTACTAAAGGGCACAGAGACAGTATTCAAATTAACAAAATTAGAAATGAAAAGGGAGATATAACAACAGAAACTGAGGAAATTCAAAAAATCATCAGATCCTACTACAAAAACCTATACTCAACACAACTGGAGAATCTGGAGGAAATGGACAATTTCCTCGACAGTTACCAAATACCAAAATTAAACCAGGATCAAATAGATCGTCTAAACAGACCCATAACCCCCAAAGAAATAGAAGGGGTCATAGACAGTCTTCCAACCAAAAAGAGCACAGGACCAGACGGTTTTAGTGCAGAATTCTATCAGACCTTCAAAGAAGTCCTGATACCGATACTCTTCAAATTATTCCACAAAATAGAAACAGAAGGAACACTACCCAACTCATTCTATGAAGCCACAATTACCCTGATACCAAAACCACACAAAGATCCAACTAAAAAAGAGAACTACAGGCCAATTTCTCTTATGAATATCGATGCAAAAATACTAAACAAAATACTTGCCAACCGAATCCAAGAACACATCAAAACGATCATTCACCATGATCAAGTTGGCTTCATCCCAGGGATGCAGGGATGGTTCAATATACGGAAATCCATCAACGTAATCCACTACATAAACAAACTCAAAGAAAAAAACCACATGGTCATCTCATTGGATGCTGAAAAAGCATTTGACAAAATTCAGCATCCTTTCATGCTAAAGGTCCTAGAAAGAACAGGAATTCAAGGCCCATATCTAAACATAGTAAAAGCAATATACAGCAGACCAGTAGCCAACATCAAGGTAAACGGAGAAAAACTCGAAGCAATCCCTCTAAAATCAGGGACTAGACAAGGCTGTCCCCTCTCGCCATATCTCTTCAATATAGTACTTGAGGTACTAGCTAGAGCAATTCGACAACAGAGGGAAGTCAAAGGGATACAAATCGGAAAGGAAGAAGTCAAACTATCACTATTTGCAGATGATATGATAGTTTACTTAAGTGACCCAAAAACCTCCACCAGAGAACTCCTGCAACTGATAAACAACTTCAGCAAAGTAGCTGGCTATAAAATCAACTTAAGTAAATCAGTAGCCTTCCTATACGCGAAGGATAAGCAGGCCGAGAAAGAAATTAGGGAAATGACACCCTTCACAATAGCCACAAATGATATAAAGTATCTTGGAGTGATGCTAACCAAACATGTGAAAGATTTATACGACAAAACCTTCAGGTCTCTGAAGAGGGAAATTGAAGAAGACATCAGAAAATGGGAAAATCTTCCATGCTCGTGGGTTGGCAGGACTAATATAGTCAAAATGGCAATCTTGCCCAAAGCAATATACAGATTCAATGCAATCCCCATCAAAATCCCAACTCAGTTCTTCATAGAGCTAGAAAGAGCAATTCTCAAATTCATCTGGAATAACAAAAAACCCAGGATAGCTAAAACTATCATCAACAGCAAAAGAACTTCTGGGGGAATCAATATCCCGGACCTCAAGCAATATTACAGAGCAGTGGTATTAAAAACTGCATGGTATTGGTTTAGTGACAGGGAAGCGGATCAATGGAATAGGATCGAAGACCCAGAATTGAACCCACACATCTATGGCCAATTGATCTTCGACAAAGGAGCTGAAAACATCCAGTGGAAAAAAGATAGCCTTTTCAACAGATGGTGCTGGCTCAACTGGAAGTCAACATGCAGAAGAATGAGAATTGATCCACTTTTATCTCCTTGCACTAAACTCAACTCCAAGTGGATCAAGGATCGCCACATAAAACCAGACACACTAAAACTAATAGAAAAGAAACTGGGGAAGACCCTTGAAGACATCGGCTCAGGGGAAAAATTCCTGAACAGAACACCAACTGCGTATACTCTAAGAACAAGAATAGACAAATGGGACCTCATAAAACTACAGAGTTTCTGTAAGGCAAAAGACACTGTCAAAAGGATAAATCGGCAACCAACAAATTGGGAAAAAATCTTCACCAACCCCACATCCGACAGAGGGCTAATCTCCAATGTATACAAAGAACTCAAGAGGTTAGACCCCAGAAAACCAAATAACCCTATCCAAAAATGGGGTACAGAGCTAAGCAGAGACTTTTCACCTGAAGAAATTCGGATGGCTGAGAAACACCTTAAAAAATATTCAACATCACTAGTCATTAGGGAAATGCAAATTAAAACAACCCTGAGATTTCACCTCACACCAGTCAGAATGGCTAAGATTAAAAACTCAGAAGACATCAGGTGTTGTCGAGGATGTGGAGAAAGAGGAACACTCCTCCACTGCTGGTGGGAATGCAAGCTGGTACAACCACTCTGGAAATCAGTATGGCGGTTCCTCAGAAAACTGGGCGTGATACTTCCGGAGGACCCAGCCATACCACTCCTGGGAATATACCCAGAAGATTCCCCAGCATGCAATAAGGATACATGCTCCACTATGTTCATAGCAGCCTTATATATAATAGCCAGAAGCTGGAAAGAACCCAGATGTCCCTCAACAGAGGAATGGATCCAAAAAATGTGGTATATATACACAATGGAGTACTATTCAGCCATTAGAAACAATGAATTCACAAATTCTTAGAGAAATGGATGGAGCTGGAGAATGTCATACTAAGTGAGGTGACCCAGTCTCAAAAGAATACCCATGGTATACAGTCACTGATAAGTGGATATTAGCCTAGAAGCTTGGAACACCAAATACACAAATCACATATCAAGTGATGTCTCACAAGAAGAAAGGAGTGGACACTGGTGCTAGAATGGACCAAAACATCATTGTGGGAGAGTACAAGAACAGTAAAGTGGGAAGGGGTAGATGGGAGAACAGGGGGAGGGAAAAGGACACGTGGGACCTTTGGGGGTGGGGAACCAGAAAAAGGGAAATGAATTGTAACTATAGAATATATACAATAAAAAAAAAGTTTAAAAAATATTACTTCATATTCAAAGGCACCAGATCAAAACATTTAACTCTATATCAGATACAGGTTATGAAGATGTCTTCCTATAAGTTTTGCTCACCCAGGTCTCATTTCTTCTGTGTGCTGTACAATTTCATGCATGCTCATATGAGAAACCAAATGAATGGAAACAATCGATTTGGTTAATAACATGTGTCATATGTTAAAGACTGGATTATATTCCTCAAAACCCAGAAAACTTCATAGCTTGTTGGAAAATATAATCATAGTCTCTATAATGGTTCTTTAGGTTGTTTGGGAGTTATTAATTTGTGGATAATATACAAAACTTTTGAATAGGAAATAATTTAGAGCATTTATTTCTATATGTTGTGCATAGATGCTGCTACAAATTAGAGTTTGGCAGAAAAACAGTATTATAAATTAATCTTCATAATCTTGACAATTTACTGTAATAAGTTAGACACTAAAAATATCTAGTCATAGGGAAAACATATCAAGAAATGGAGAGTGAATGGTTCAGAAAAGTAACTTTAAATTGAGAATTATGTTCAGATCAATAGACTCACAAGGTTAAGAGCACATCCTTCCTATTTGGGTAACTGACCTTATCTACTCCCCACATTAGGATCAGGAAACATTTCAACATGTATGTTGTCAACGAGAGAAGTAACACTGTAAGAATCCAAAGATCAATGAATTTGCTATGAGATTATGTTTCCTAGTTATGTCAGAAGATACGTGCATTAAAATTTTAGCAACAATAAAGACATATGCTCCACTATGTTTATAGCAGCCTTATTTATAAAAGCCAGACATTGGAAGGAGCCCAAATATCCCTCAAAGGAGGAATGGATACAGAAAATGTGCTATATTTATACAATGGAATACTACTCAGCAATTAAAAACAATGAATTCATGCAATTGGTAGCTAAATGGTTAGATCTGGAAAATATCATCCTAAGTGAGTTAGCCCAATCACAAAAGAATACACATGAAGTGCAATCACTGATAAATGGATATTAATGAGCCCAGAAGCCCTAAATACTCAAGGCACAATTAGCAAGTCAAATGATTCCCAAGAAGAAGAAAGGAGAGGACCCTGGGCCTGAAAAGATTGGATCCAGTTTTGTAGACCCAGAACAGAGAAATCGTGGGGGGGGGGATCATTGGGGAATAGTTGGGGGGAGAGGAATTATGGGACATATGGTGGGGGAGGGAACTGGGAAAGGGGAAAGCCTTTGGAATGTAAACATAGAATAGAGAAAATAAAAGTTTAAATAAAAAAAAATTTAGCAACATGACTGTCTAACCTTGATCTGAACAAGGACTATAATAATAGACTTTGGTATTGGTTAAGGATTTACTTCTGTGAACAGACACCAGAACTAAGGAAACTCTTATAAGGGCAACATTTAATTGGAGCTAGCTTACAGGTTAAGAGGGTCAGTCCATTTTCATCAAGGCAGAAACATGGCAGCATCTAGGCAGGTATGGTACAGGAGGAGCTAAGAGTTCTACATCTGAAAGCTACTAGCAAAATACCGGCTTCCAGGCAGCTAGGATGAGGGTCTTAAAGCCTATACTCACAGTGATACACCTCCTTCAACAAGGCCACACCTACTCCAACAAGGCCACACATTCTAATAGTGCAACTCCCTAGGCTGAGCATATAGAAACCATAACACCATACTAAAGTGGATGGGATAGACTGTAAGGCCTCAATCCTACAAAAAGAACTGCCTGCAAATTTGGAATGCTGGGAGTGAGAGGAATAACCTTTCCAGTGTAGAGCAAACCAACATCAATTGGTTGGCTTTTCAAACATACATCCAAGCAAGATTATATAGATTTATGTAATATTTAATAGTATATATGCATATACATATATGAACTTAACAGCAATTAATGAAAACAGAGTCCGTGAATTTGAAAGAGAACAAAGATATATGAAAGAATTTTTAAGGAGGAAATGGAAAAAGAGAAATGATGTCATTTCTCTTTAAGTCATTTACATTAAGTCTCAAAAATAAAATTAAAATAAATGAGCTGTCAGTAAAGGAATGAGTTTTTACTACAATTGTTCAGTGACCTTCATTCTTATTGGTCATATTTAAATTTTGTGATAAGAAAAATAAAAATTGGGAAATGGAAAGATTATTAAGCTTAACTGGAAAGGTTCAAAATTATATATTGCCTCATACAGTTCAAATTCCAAAAGATTATTAACATTTCCCTAAAATTTTCCATTTATTCCTATTTGTTTCTCATCTGATATGAACTATTGAATGTTGCCTTCTCTTTATTCTTTCCAAATCCACGGCATATTTTTGTATAGTCTTTTTGTGTCAGTACAATATTCAAGGATTTCCTTTCTGACATTTATGGTAATCTTTTGCCAAACAGTTCTAAATCCTTCCTTTATGTATATTAAGCAATTATAACTGTTGAGGTAAAAATAGACATTTAGTTCTAACTTTGGAGTATGATAAACCATCTCAGTTCAGCTCAAGCATTCACTCACTCTGACTGAATCTATAAAGATGCTGAGGTGTTAGTAAATGCACAGTTAAAATATTTGAAAGAATTAGTGACAATGTCTTATGCTTCTTAGAATATTGTCAATTCCATAGCTGTAAGTTTTAAGCTATGTTTAAACTTCCATTTACTCTGATGATAATCTTTTTTCCTAGCAGCACTAGATAAAATTCAGGGGTCACTTGTTTTATCCAAGAAAACTACATGTAAAATGCTAACACATTATGCTGTGCTCATTATTCACCCAAACTGTTTTTGATTTTTTTGTTTGTTTGTTTGTTTGGCTGACTGGTTGGTTGCTTTGATTTTCTGAGACAGAATTTCTCTGTTTAACAAATCCTGTTTCTTTCTGTATACACGAGGCTGGCAAGAGATCTACCTATCTCTGCCTTCTCAGAATGGGGATTGAAGTTATGGCTACTATACTCAGCTTGGGAACTCATTTAAGCATTATGACAACCCTAAGAGGTGGGTACCTTTTATAATGTCCTAGTCCTAGCATACTAGAAGATGATGCACAGAAACAGTATATAAAACACTTCCAAGCTTTCCCTGATAAATGGTCAGGAATGTATGTTATTTACTGTTATCTTTCTAGAAGCTCTTTAGTAAGAATTAGGAGCAGTGACTTTAATATGAGTACATAATTGTGAGCTCAATAGCTGGCTAAACTCAATTCAGAATTTTGAGTCTAATTCAAATATATCACGTACTTATAAATCAATTAAAATCATCAAGCCTAATTATGTAATTCTCAGAGAAGGGCATTTCTCATTTTCTTCAATAATTTAACTTAATCTCGTTTTCTTTGACTTAAAATATCTCCCTTTAATACCAGACTAGTAATTCTTCATGTTAAAATGGGAAAAAAATCACATTAGTTAAAAATAATTAAATATTACCTTCCAGTGAAAGATATAATGTATTAACAAAATATGGTACATAATTTATTATTCTATAATTCTATGACTCTTTTAAGTTTTGATAAATGATAGGCTGCACATTCAAATATTTCAACAGGAAAAGTGATTTTTCATAATAGTACAATTATTCCTTTAGGAAGCACAAAATTCTATTCAGTATTGGAATTGTCTGCATATCTTTGATTACACATAGACTTATATCAGAGAATCAAAGAATGACCTTTACTGCATGAGAACATACAAACCATGTTAATATGCAATGACAGAGATAATGATTCTTATTATGCAACTGCTGTTCTAGCCTGTAAATGCATTGCTCCCACAAGACATAAGAAGACCCTGGGATTTCTCCTTCCCTTTAAAAAGTAATGTGTAAAAGGGAGTATAAATGTTCCTAATCTATTATATCTTACTTTATTATAATTTCATAAATTATATTCATCTCTGCTTTATTGCCTAGCCTTTTCCTTTGACAATGAAGTAAATTCTAATTATTCTCCTTTTGGGGAATGAAAGACGAAAGTGAAATCTGATATATTTCTCATTTTATATACTTAATTTTTGTGATATTGAAGATCAAACCAAGGGATTTTTCCATGTTTAAAAAGAAAAATTTACACTACTTTTATTTCAAATTTATAGCCCTACTGCTTAATAATAATTTACTAGACATATATTTTTAGGTGTTTTACTTAATCAAAATAAAATACATCAATACAATTAAATGTATTCAATAGTTTCAATAAATATATAAATTTATGTAAGCACTACAACGGAGGATATATGTCATTCTCTAGAAGAAACATTGTGCTCTTTTCTACAATTGGCCCACACAGGTGTGTCTCTGTAATCATACTAAGACTCACTTCTTCCGAGTAATTATAATCATATACAGTGTTAGTGCCTGACTTCTTTTTATCTGCATATTGTTTTACCTCTTTGAGCATTTTATACAACATGCTTTGATCAAATTCATTGCTCTCTTGGGCCAAATCTTCTCAGATCCATGCCCCTTTCATAACTAACAAACTTCGTATCCATTTTTAGTTTGTAAAAGCCCCCGAGACCAATTTGACCTGCTCAAAATATCTAAATATTCTCAAATAATGTGTCTTTTGATGGACCACGTTTGTCTTATCAAGGAGCTACAAGCTGGCAGATCCCTGCTATGTCTAAAGTATACACCTTTTCTACCTCTGGCACTTACATTCTTTTCAGTCCCCTCTTTGGAAATAATCTATGATTCTTAGAAAAAGGAATGACATATAAATGGTCCCTTTGCATCTGAACCTTTTAAAATACTTATTCTCTGAGTATTGTTTTTAATATTTTAATTTTATTTATTGAGAATTTCGAAGGATGCATTTTTATCATATTCATTGTTGTTCTTCAATTCTGTCACATATTCTCTATACATATCCTTCCCTATCTGCCAACTTAGATGTCTCTTTTCTCAACCCCCACATCAAGTCCATTTGTTTAACTACTCTTGGGAGTAGGGACTGGAATGTAGTCCACCTACCAGTCATCACATTGCTAAAACTGAACCTGTCTCCTCTTACAGCTATCAAATACTAATAAGTTTCAAACATCTTTGACTCTATTCACAGAGAATTGAGGTCAGGAATTTAAGAGGATTTTGGAGTGAGAAGAATTGGTTTAGGGACAGTGTGATATAGAGTACTATAAATATAGTATTCATGTGAAAAAATTTCCCCAAATCCCTGTAAGAAACAATTTATGTGTGTGTGCGTGCATGTGTGTGTGTGTGTGTACATATACATATTTATGACTGAAGGTACATGCTGAGGCCAAAAGGAAGGGTTATTATGAGTTGCCCAACCTAGATGTTAGTAACTGGTTTGGCCTCCACAAGAGCAGCAAGTGCTTCTGAGTCATCTTTCCAACACTAGTTGCAATGCATAAAAAGTTAACTGTTTGTATGTTCTACATTCCTAAGAACTACTGTTTTACTACCTAGATATGCTACAAACCCAGTTTCAAGAAGGGCCAATGAGCATGTACCTCTTAGTAATAATGTTATGGGTATAGATGAAAAAGCACTTCACATAAATCATGATTCTACTTTCTCAGAATGTAGAGGAATTTTAACCCAGTAACATGGCTCTACACTGGAAAGGAATCACATCAAAACACTGTGGTCTGCTGGAAATGAGACACATACTTTGTACATACCTTTTTAATCCCAAATGACGGTAAAGTTAGTGTGTAGAAGTAAGCAGCCATATTTGAAAGTGATCTCTAATTTAGGGGCAGACAAAGGGCCAAATCAGAGAAATATTTGACAGAATGAGTCAGAGATAGGAGACACCCAATTTTCACAGGAACAGACAAGGAATTGGAGGCTACTTGAAAGCAGCATAAAGAGAGTTGAGTTCAGTGAATCAGTGCAGTGGAGATAAAGTCAGTGCAATCCATTGCAGGTCAGCAGAGGAAGTTGAAGCCAGAGAATGACAAGGATCCAGAAGATTAGAATAAATTACCATATATTGTTTGAGGCACAGCAGTGGATCAAGGACCTCCACATAAAACCAGACACACTGAAACTAATAGAAAAGAAACCGGGAAGACCCTTGAGGACATGGGCACAGGGGTAAAGTTCCTGAACAGAACACCAATAACTTATGCTCTAAGATCAAGAATTGACAAATGGGACCTCATAAAATTACAAAGTTTCTGCAAGGCAACTGTAAAAAGAACAAAACAGCAACCAACCAATTGGGAAATGATCGTCACGAACCCTACATCCAATAGAGGGCTAATATCCAATATATACAAAGAACTCAAGAAGTTAGACTCCAGAGAGCCAAATAACCCTATTAAAATATCGGGTACAGAGCTAAATAAAGAATTATCACCTGAAAACTTCAAATGGTTGAGAAACACCTTAAGAATTATTCAGCATCACTAGTGATTAGGGAAATGCAAATCAAAACAACCCTGAAATTTTACCTCACACCAGTCAGAATGGCTAAAGTTAAAAACTCAGGAGACAACAGGTATTGGCAAGGATGCGGAGAAAAAGGAATACTCCTCCACTGCTGGTGGGAATGCAAGTTGGTACAACCACACTGGAAATCAGTCTGGTGGTTCCTCAGAAAACTAGGCATGACACTTCCAGAGGACCCTGCTATACCACTCCTGGGCATATACCCAGAGGATTCCCCGGCATGCAATAAGGACACATGCTCCACTGTGTTCATAGGAGCCTTATTTATAATAGCCAGAAACTAGAAAGAACCAGGATTTCCCGCAGTGGAGGAATGGATACAGAAAATGTGGTATATTTACACAATGGAATACTACACAGCAATTAAAAACAATGAATTCATGAAATTCTTAGGCAAATGGTTGGCCTGGAAACTGGAAAATATCATCCAAAGTGAGGTGACCCACTCACAAAAGAACACACATGGAATGCAGTCACTGATAAGTGGATATTAGCCCAGAAGTTCTGAAACCCAAGACTCAATTTGCATATCAAATGATTCCCAAGAACTAAGAAGAGGGCCCTGGTCCTGGAAAGACTTGATGCAGCATTGTAGGGGAGTGCCAGGACAGAGAAGAAGGAGGGGGTTGATTGGAGAAAGGCCAAAGGGAAGAGGGCTTATGGGATTTATGTGAAGGGGGAAACTGGGAAAGGGAAAATCATTTGGAATATAAACAAAGAATATAGAAAATAAAAAAACTATCAAACATCAATAATAATAATGGTAATAGTAATAATAATAATATAATAATAATAATAAATTGGGAGTACTATAACAATTAAAAACAGAATAAAAAGACTCCTCACCAAAAGAAAAAAAAAGAAGAGAAAAAGAAGAAGAAGAAGAAGAAGAAGAAGAAGAAGAAGAAGAAGAAGAAGGAGAAGAAGAAGAAGGAGAAGAAGAAGAAGGAGAAGAAGAAGATAAAAGAAGTCAGCTAAGTTAAACCAGCCAGCCACAGTTCAGGGAAAAAAAAGAAAGAAAGAAAGAAAAAACAAAAGACCCTGAAATATTGATCTCATACTCAACAACAAGTTTCAAAGATGACAGTTATATCTGGAAAATAAGAGTTATTTTTAATCCAAATATGCTTTATGAGATTGACAAGAAAACTTCTACTTCTATTCCCACCTACTTGCATTAAAATTTATAAAGATCATCAAGATAATCCAAGGAGTATAAATATTTGCTTGGTGACCTGGGTAGATCCTCAAGAACAAAATGATGATAGGAGAGAAACAGTAAGAGTCCTCAAATCTCCACATGTTCCACATGTATGCCATGACATTCATGCAGTTATACACACACACAAACACACACACACACACACACACACACACACACACACACACACACCAAATATATACAAATAAAGTACATAAAAGTTTTCAAGTAAAAATTGCTGAGGAAAAAATTTAAGAGTGATAAAAACTGATAATTTTGAACATAAAACTATTTTTATTTCTGCCTTAACAAATGTAAGATTTAATTGAAACATAGGAGCATTTAAGACAATGCTGAATTTCATAAAAATGAGGCCCCTGACACATATACAGCAGAGGACTGCCTGTTCTGGACTCAGTGAGGAAAGATGCACTTAACCCTCAAGAAACTTGGGGGCCTAGGGAGTGGAGAGGTCTAGCAATATGGGGTAGAGGAGTGGGGACATCCTCTGGAGATGGGCAGAGGTACAGGATGGGCAGCATTTGGGAGTGGACTAGGAGGGAGATGAGGACTAGATTGTAATATAGGATTAAGGAATAACAAAAAAAATTACTTATGAAGTTGAAAGTTGGTATTCCACAATAATATGGTATATAACTACTCAGAATTAAATTAAATTCTGAGAGCTTCTTGAATAAGGACAAGATGCAGCTGAATTGAATACAATGTAAAATATTCACCAATCAAATGGAAAATTTAATATTTATTTAGAAGAATAATTTATCTAAATTAGACAAAACAATAGAGTTTATCTAACATTACAGATTTGTAGTAAGTATTATTACTGCTGAGATGGCTTTTACTCACTTGGTACTCTAATGTATTATTGAATTAATGTTGATTTTAGTCAAAAACTCTCGCATATTAATGAATATTTAATACATTTCAAAGCCACCAACCTTAGTACCAGGATTTTGAGACAAAGTACAGGCTCAGATAACCAGACACTACCCAAATTCTCCTTTCTCCTTGAAACTTCCATCTTCTATTTGGGAGAGAGTTGTGCTTCATTGCGCTGGAAACTGCATGGTGACTTATATTTATTAAAGGACCTTATCTAGTTGGCTTTAACAAATTGTTTAACAGCACAGAGTTTTAAACAGAAGCAGCAAGCCGTGGAAAGACAATAATAATGATTTTTCTATATAGATCCTCTCTCCAGGTTTAAAAGTTCTTTACTGCTATATTCAATAAGGTAGCTCCTTAGAGAACATCTTTAAAAATTAAGATGTCTAACTCTTAGCATTGAAAAGGTTGATAGACAAACATAATTTAGTATGACAGAGGATCTCTCTCATCAAGTCAGTTTGCTCATTGAATCATATACTTATGGCTTTAATTATCTTTTATTCAGTTTATTCACAATAGCAATATTATGATAAGACTGAGTCAAGTTGCTTATTATGTTATGCTGGATGATTACTGACATACATGTGCACTGGGTAAGAGCATAAATACATTATCAATGAGAATAATATATAAAGAAATATATATGATATCAACTTAATTCATATGAAATATTTTAAAATTTCCAAGAATATTTGCTCATATCTTGAATATAACTATTACACTTGTTATCCCACATAAAATAAAATTTAAAAATACCTTGTCTTCTATGTGGTGTCATGATATCCTCAACTATCTATTGAAAATACAGTTATGTACAGTCTGTTTTCCTAATCGAAGAAAGAGCATTGCAGAGGTGCTAAGTATATATTGTGGCACTAAGTTACACTAAAAGTTTCAAAATATAAACATCAGTATTTTAGTTTTCTGTGTATAATTTGTAATCATTACTGCTCAAAATAATAAAAACAACCCCAAAGAAAAAAGATAAAATATCTAAAATAAAAATATTTGTAGAAATCCAATCTAAGTGAAAAAAATTTCAGCCCATCCTAATTTTTCCCATCTCATTTTTCTACATTGGTACTAATCTTTTTCTTCTACAAATGAGAATGGATTGAGAAAAACTGGGCTACATCATGCTCACTTAATAGCACACATAATTTGTTGAGTGATTATATGTAAGGAATTGAACTCATAATGAATTATTTTCAACTTATAAATTTAAAATATATGTTTTACAGTTTTTACATTAACTTTTCTATTGAAAATTCTTTCACAGAATATCTTCTGACCGTCGCTTTCCCTCCCTACCTCCTATGAGATCCACTCAGCCAAACCAACCCACTTTGACATTCTCTTTAAAAACAAACATATAAACCAAAAGATAAACATAAAAATCAAGAACACACACACACACACACACACACACACACACACATACACACTTAAACCCAAAATGTGTGAAATCCTCAAATCAGATATTATAATATACAACCAAAAGGCCACTAAGGCAAGAAATGTCTCCCAAAACAATATTACACAAAATGTCTATAAATGTCATTGAGTTCATTTTGTGATGACCATCTGCTATTGGTCAAGGGACCTACCCTAAAGCATGATTTGTACATCCATTGGGAATATACTGGGAAAACTAATTTTTATTTTGAAAGCAATTGTCAAAGGCACTAGCTTTGGTTATGGGTAGGAGTCCATGTTTACTTCCCCCTCTAGTTTCTGAGACACTTTCTTGCTTGAACTTGCTTGTGAAGACTCTGTGTGTTGCTACAGACTTTGAGTTCATATGTGTATCACTTCTACTATGCTTGAAGGGTTCTGTCTCCTTTGTGTAATCTAGTCCCCTGGCTTCTGCAATCTTCATATCTTATCTTTCACATAGCACCCTGAGTCCTTAGGGAATATGGTTAGTAGAGACATATTATTTAAGACTAAGTTCTCAAAAGTGGCAGACTCTCTGAACATTGTCCACTTATTGGTCCTTGTAGTAGAAATGATATACTGAAATGTGAGCCTTCTTTGATCATGGCTGAGTGAAGCACTGGCATAAGGGTATAGCAAAATATCATTAGGAGTTATTATTATATTCTATAGGCAGCACATTAGTATACAGTTATTCTCTATGCACACAGCCTCTAAAACCTAAGGTTCTTGGTCACTAAAGCAGTGTCAGGCATGGGCGACCATCTCACATGCTAGGTGTTAAATCCATTTAGAGAGTAATTGGCTATTCCTACTGTTTGTGACACTCTATGACCCAGGGTATCTTCCTTGTAGGTCACCACTTTAGATCACTTGGTTTTTAGCTAAGTTAATGGCTATCTTTCTTCTCTGTTATGATTCAAGAACACTAGTCAGTAGGAGTGAATGTAATAGTTAGGCACTGACTCAACTTCTCCTTCTTCAATGAATCAGTGTTATCATCAGTAATAGGGTATTACAATCAGTTCTTAGAAAGTAGGTAATAGCCTCGGAAAATGATTTCTGATGAGCAGAGAAATGCATGTGACTCTTATGGCCAGTGACTCAAGTAGTTATAATCCATTGTGGTAATGTAGGTCTCACATAGTAGAAAAGAAAATCATCTAGTTAGGGTATTTATTACCTTGCCCCTTGTTTGATGACTCCATTTATATTTTTCACACATGTGTATTTTCTATGAATAATCTATAGTAGTAGGTTAGCAAATTGTCCCTCAAATAATGCTTACTATTAGTTCGCCCACAATTCCTTCCTTATGCCTATCTTCCATTCCAATAATTAATCCTCCTACTTAAATCTCTCCTGTTTCTCTATAAATATATGTCCTATTACCTCTTCCTTCGGAGATCCTTCCCTCTCCTGCAGTCCTTTACTTGATGTCTAATTTCTGTACATATAAATATTTTATCAAGCCTATTAAAGGCTTAAAATCTAATATCCATACATATAAGAAATTATATAATATTTGTCTTTTTTAACCTGGTTTACTTCCCTCAGGTTTTTCTCTAGTTCCATCCATTTACCTTCACAGTTTGTAACAAGTGAATAATATTAGATCATGTAAATGTACCATATTTTCATTATCCATTGATTAGTTTATGGGCATCTAGGATGTTTCCAATTCCTTGATATTATAAAAGGAGACACAGTGAAGTGGATCTAGGATGTCTGTAATTTCCTGATTTTATGAAAAGGAGCCACAGTGAAATGAATCAGTATATATCGTTAACCTATGATGTAGAGTACCTTGGGTAGAGCCCCAAAAGTGCAACAGTTGGATCTTAATGTAGGTTTATTTCCACCTTCCTGAGGAAGCAACACTGATTTCCATAGTGGCTGTAAAAACTCACACTTCCACCCTACTATACATTATCCTCACTTTGAGCTGTCATTTATTTGTTTCAAGATTTATTGATCTTGACCATTCTGAATACTATGTGATGAAAGCTCAAAGTAGTTATAACTTGCATTCCTCTGATGACTAAGTATCATCCACATTCTTTAAGTGTTTCTCAGCCTTTTGTGTTTCATCTTTTGAGAATTCTCTGCTTAGCTGGGTTCCCCCTTTTTAATTTTGTTATTTATTTCTTGATAAATATCCTTTAAATCATGTATAAATGATCCATACTTTTCCAAAATGATGATGTCCTTTGTTTTGCATAATCTTTTAAGTTTCATGAGGTACTTTTTCTTAAATTTTGGTCTTATTACTAGTGTTATGAATGTCTAATTCAGAAATACTTTTCATGTGCCTTTGAGCTCAAGCCTATCCCCCAATTTTTCTTTGATCAGATTAAGTGTAGTTTTATATTGAGGTTCATAATATATTTGAAATTGAGTTTTGTCCAAGGTGATACATCTGGATCTTCTACATACTGCATTTTTCTACATCCCGTTTAACTACAATTTCTTTCAGATGTCTTTTCTCAGATATATATCTTTTGTTTCTTTATCAAAAATCAGATTTCCATAGCAAAACAGTTATGTATATATATTCCATTAAATTCTATTGATCAATTTATATCAATACCATTCTTCTTTTATTCTTTTTTTTCTGCTTTTCTTCTTATGGCTTTGTTGTATACCTTGAAATCAGGAATGGTGATAACTCTAGAAGTTCCTTAATTATTAAGTATTATTTTATCTATCCTGGATTTTTGTGTTTCCTCATGAAGCTTGGAATGTTTTTTTCCCAAATTTGTAGGAGAAGTTGTATTGGAATTTTGAAAGGGATTATTTTATCCTATTTCTATGATTGATAGTTTTGGTGGATGGCTGACATCTGCCTTCTCTCAGATTTTGGGGAAAACCCTTCCAGGCATTTCTGGCTTTCAAATTCTTCATTAACATCAAGTAGATCAGCTAAATAGCCCCATAACCCCTAAAGAAATAGAAGGGGTTATAGAAAGCCTCCCAACCAAAAAAAGTACAGGACCAGATGGTTTTAGTGCAGAATTCTACCAGACCTTCAAAGAAGACTTAACACCAATAATTTTCAAACTATTCCACAAAATACAGACAGAAGGGACACTGCCCAACTCATTCTTCGAAGCCACAATTACTCTAATACCTAAACCACAAAAAGATCCAACAAAGAAAGAGAACTAAAGGCCAATTTCTCTTATGAATATCAATGCAAAAATACTAAATAAAATTCTTGCCAACCGAATCCAAGAGCACATCAAAACGATCATTCACCATGATCAGGTAGGCTTCATCCCAGGGATGCAGGGATGGTTCAATATATGGAAGTCCATCAATGTAATCAACTACATAAACAAACTAAAAGAAAAAAACCACATGCTCATCTCATTAGATGCTGAAAAAGCATTCGACAAAATTCAGCATCCTTTCATGCTAAAAGTCTTGGAAAGAGCAGGAATTCAAGACCCATACCTAAACATAGTAAAAGCAATCTACAGCAAACCAGTAGCAAACATCAAAATAAATGGAGAGAAACTTGAAGCAATCCCACTAAAATCAGGGACTAGACAAGGCTGCCCTCTCTCTCCATATCTTTTCAATATAGTACTTGAAGTTCTAGCGAGAGCAATTAGACAACATAAGGAAGTCAAAGGGATACAAATTGGAAAGGAAGAAGTCAAACTATCATTATTAGCAGATGATATGATAGTTTACTTAAGCGACCAAAAAACTCCACCAGAGAACTTCTACAGCTGATAAACAACTTCAGCAAAGTGGCTGGTTATAAAATTAACTCAAGCAAATCAGTAGCCTTCTTGTACTCAAAGGACAAGCAGGCTGAGAAAGAAGTTAGGGAAATAACACCCTTCAAAATAGCCACAAACAACATAAAGAACCTTGGAGTAAATCTAACAAAACAAGTGAAAGATCTGTAAGACAGGCACTTCAAGTCCTTGAAGAAAGAAATCGAAGAAGACCTCAGAAGATGGAAAAATATTTCTTGCTCCTGGATTGGCAGGATAAATATAGTAAAAATGGCCATCTTGCCAAAAGCAATCTACAGATTCAATGCAATCCCCATCAAAATCCCAACTCAATTCTTCATAGATCTAGAAAGAGCAATTCTCAAATTCATCTAGAGCAACAAAAAACCCAGGATAGCTAAAACTATTCTCAACAATAAAAGGACTTCTGGGGGAATCAATATCCCTGACCTTAAGCAGTACTACAGAGCAACTGTGTTAAAAACTGCATGGTATTGGTACAGCAGCAGGCAAGTAGATCAATGGAATAGGATTGAAGACCCAGAAATTAACCCACAGACTTATGGTCACTTGATCTTTGATAAGGGAGCCACAACCATCCAGTGGAATAAAAATAGCCTTTTCAACAAATGGTGCTGGTTCAACTGGAGGTCAACATGCAGAAAATGCAAATTGACCCACTCTTATCTCTTTGCACTAAGATCAACTCCAAGTGGATTAAGGACCTCCACATAAAAGCAGACACACTGAAACTATTAGAAAAGAAGTTTGGGAAGTCCCTGGAGGACATGGGCACAGGGGGAAAGTTCCTGAACAGAACACCAATAGCTTATGCTCTAAGATCAAGAATTGACAAATGGGACCTCACAAAATTACAAAGTTTCTATAAGGCAAAGGACACTGTCAGAAGGACATAACGGCAACTAACAAAGTGGGAAAAGATCTTCACCAATCCCACATCTGACAGAGCGCTAATATCCAATATATACAAAGAACTCAGAAAGTTAGACCGCAAAGAACCAAATAACAATATCAAAAATGGGGTACAGTGCTAAACAAAGAATTTTCACCAGAAGAAATTCGGATGGCCGAGAAACACCTTAAGAGATGTTCAACATCATTAGTCATCAGGGAAATGCAAATCAAAACAATCCTGAGATTCCACCTCACACCAGTCAGAATGGCTAAGATTAAAAACTCAAGAGACAACAAGTGCTGGCAATGATGTGGAGAAAGAGGAACACTCCTCCACTGTTGGTGGGATTGCAAAATGGTAAAACCACTCTGGAAATCAGCTTGGTGGTTCCTCAGAAAATTGGACATGTCACTTCCAGAGGACCCTGGCACACCACTCCTGGGCATATACCCAGAGGATTCCCCTGCATACAATAAAGACACATGCTCTACTATGTTTATAGCTGCCTTGTTTATAATAGCCAGAAATTGGAAGGAGCCCAAATATCCCTCAAAGGAGGAATGGATACATAAAATGTGGTATATTTATACAATGGAATAATACTCAGCAATTAAAAACAATAAATTCATGCAATTTGTAGGTAAATGATTAGATCTGGAAAATATCATCCTAAGTGAGTTAACCCAATCACAAAAGAATGCACATGAAATGCAATCACTGATAAGTGGATATTAATGAACCCGGAAGCCCTAAATATGCAAGGCACAATTAGCAAGTCAAATGATTCCCAAGAAGAAGAAAGGAGAGGATCCTGGGCCTGTAAAGATTGGATCCAGTTTTGTAAAGAAACCGTGGGGGGAGGGGGAATGATTGGGGAATAGTTGAGGGGGAGAGGAATTATGGGATGTATGGTGGAGGGGGACTGAGATAGGGGAAAGCCTTTGGAATGTAAACAAAAATATAGAAAATAAAAATAAAAAAAAAAGAAATCAAGGTTTTGCCGGATGTGGTGGCACATGCCTTTAATCCCAGCACTTGGGAGGCAGAGGCAGGCAGATTTCTGAGTTCAGGGCCAGCCTGGTCTACAGAGTGAGTTCCAGGACAGCCAGGACTATACAGAGAAACCCTATCTCAAAAAATCAAAAAAAAAAAAAAAAAAAAAAAAAAGAAAAACATGTTTTATTTGAATTGGCCTGCCTTTATAGGTTACTTGGTCTTTTTACATTACAGTTTTAAATGTTCGTGCTTTGTTCTGAATATGGTATTTTTATTATTATATGTCATGAGAAATTTCTTTCTGGTCCTTCTATTTAGTTGTCTCTATGCTTCTTGAAATTTGACAGGCACCTTCTTCTTTAGGTAAGAGAAATTTTCTTCAATGAGTTTGTTGAAATAATGATCTGTGTAACTTTGACCTTGGTATATTCTTTTGTTTCTAATATTCATAAATTTAGCATTTTAATCATGTCCTGGTATTTCATAATATTTTGTGGCTGATTTTCTTTTGTAGATTTAGCATTTTTTGGATATAGGTACTCATTTCTTTTATACTGTCTGAAGTTTAACTCTGAAATTTTTGTTTAACATACTAAATTTTTTATTTTCCCGTTTTGCTTTGATTTAGGTTTTCTTCAGTGATCTTATTTATCCTCTAATTCTACTTTTATGTCTTGAATAGTTTTCCTTATTTTATTCAGGTATTTGTGCTTTTGAGTGTTTTATTGATGCATTTATTCACAGACTATTTGTGTTCCTTGAACATACTCATAATTGTTGTTTGAAGACCTTTTCATATGTTTAAACTATTTTATAGTCCTCAGAGTTTATATTAATGGGTTTACTGCTGGAGGAATATTGTCTTGGATATTCATGTTTATCATTTTGTTATAGTGTCTAGGCATATGAAGATATGCAGTAATTCTATGTATTAAATTTGATGTTATCTTTTTGGTTGCATTTTTTCTTTGCTGTTACTCTAAATTCTATGTAAGAATAATGGCTGTGTGGTTAGAGGATCTTTAATGGATGGTCAGCTAACAGAAAAGAATGGAGATGGAGTAAAAGGAAAGGCTGAGACTGTTGTCAGAAAGTATTAACTTACTTAGTTTTGGTTTTTATTGCTATAAAAACATACCATGACCAAAACTATTCTTATAAAGGATAACTTTTAATTCGGCCTGACTTACAGATTCTGAGGTTCAGTTCATATCATGGTGGCAGGAAGGATAGCAGTATACAAACATGCATGGAACTAGAGGTGATAAGAGTTCTACATTTTATTCTGAATGCAAACAGGAGAAGTTAGGCTTCTAGGCAGCTAGATGACATTTCAAAACACAAACCCACAGTGACATACTTCCTCCTACATGGCCATATCTACTCCAAGAAAGTCACAACTCCTAATATTCTCACTTCCTAGAGCAACCATATTCAGACCAACACAAGAGGATATTTGGGTCCACACAAAAAGGTGGAGTCCACTGTGAATAGAAGGGGGGTAAGAAGAGGAACTCCTGTAAGCAGCTTGCAATAGGATTAAGACTTAAGTCTGAAAGAACAGAACAGAAAACCAAAAGGATAGCAAACACCACTTACCTGCCATATTAGGGAGATAGGTGACATTCTGCTCAGATGCTCACTGGGTAGAGAGAGTATCTCAGAAGATTTGACCAGAATCTGAACTGAAAAGGTCCTTCCTACAGCCTAGCTTTTGTAGTATCAAAAAGTACCCATAGATGACAAAAATGACCAGCATGGCAAGACATTCCTAAAGGAGTAATAGTGACACTCAATATATTCATGATAAACAACAGCTATGTAATTGTACTTAAGGTCCACTCAATAGGGAAGGAAATAATGCTTGGGACTAGGCAATTGCTTTGATCTAGTGAAGTCATGGACCTTAGAAGAGAACCTACTGCCAGGCGGTGGTGGCTCAGACCTGTAATCTCAGCACTCTGGGAGGCAGACTCAGGCAGATTCTGAGTTTGAGGCCTGCCTGGTCTACAGAGTGAGTTCCAGGACACACAGGACTGTACAGAGAAACCCTGTCTTGAAAAATCCAAATCCAAAAAAAAAAAAAAAAAAAAAAAAGAAGAAGAGAGCCTACTACTACCACCATGTTACAAGACCAGAATAATTCCCAACTAGATTTTAGAAATTAGCCTTTCCCCCCAGATAAGTATCTTTTAAACAATGGTTTAAAAGGTGCATAATTCTTACATCAAAAGCAATCTCAATAAATTCTCATTAAAATAAATTACAAAGTTTCTTTAAGGCAAAGGACACTGTCAGAAGGACAAAACAGCAACCAACAAAGTAGGAAAAGATCTTCACCAACCCCACATCAGACAGAGGCCTAATATCCAATATATACAAAGAACTCAAGAAGTTAGACCACAAAGAACCAAATAACCCTATCAAAAAATGGGGTACAGAGCTAAACAAAGAATTTTCACCAGAAGAAATTCAGAGAGCCGAGAAACACCTTAAGAGATGTTCAACATCATTAGTCATCAGGGAAATGCAAATCAAAACAACCCTGAGATTTCACCTCACACCAGTCAGAATGGCTAAGATTAAAAACTCAAGAGACAACAAGTGCTGGCAAGGATGTGGAGAAAGAGGAATACTCCTCCACTGTTGGTGGGATTGCAAAATGGTAAAACCACTCTAGAAATCTGTTTGGCGGTTCCTCAGAAAATTGGGCATATCACTTCCAGAGGACCCTGGCATACCACTCCTGGGCATATACCCAGAGGATTCCCCTGCATACAATAAAGACACATGCTCCACTATGTTTAGAGCAGCCTTGTTTATAATAGCCAGAAATTGGAAGGAGCCCAAATATCCCTCAAAGGAGGAATGGATATGGAAAATGTGGCATATTTATACAATGAAATACTACTATTCAGCAATTAAAAACAATGAATTCATGCAATTTGTAGGTTAGATCTGGAAAATATCATCCTAAGTGAGTTAACCCAATCACAAAAGAATACACATGAAATGCAATCACTGATAAGTGGATATTAATGAGCCCAGAATCCCTAAATACTCAAGGCACAATTAGCAAGTCAAATGATTCCCAAGAAGAAGAAAGGAGAGGATCCTGGGCCTGTAAAGATTGATTCCAGTTTTGTAGACCCAGAACAGAGAAATCGTGGGGAGGGGGATGATTGGGAATAGTTTGGCGGGAGAGGAATTATGGGACATATGGTGGGGGGGGCTGGGAAAGGGGAAAGCTGTTTGAATGTAAACATAGAATATAGAAAATAAAAATTTAAATAAAAAAAATAAATGAGGTACTCATTCATGACCTCACTTCAATTAAAACTGTTCACGTTGATTTTTGATATAGGGTATTTTGTTACAATTGTAAATATTGCTAAGTATTACTAGGGTTAAGTACCATCTAAATTTTAAAAAAGTATATAGATTTAAAGAATTTTTTAAATCTAGAAATAATAATTATTTTTTTAGTGTTTGGCTATTCTAGTACAACTCCAACTGTGACAGTTTTCAGTAATTAAGTAAATAGGAAAGATATTTTCAGCATTAAAGATCACAGCATTAAAGAACACCCTAAAACATGTGTTTTAAATTGGATAGTCAATTTAAACTCCCAAAGATCCAATTTATTTATAACAGGCATTTTGCATATATCATGTTGTCTAGCAAAACATTTTCAAAAATTGACAGGGCTTTCTAATACATGCAAATGTTAAAGGATTCCTCAGATTTTCTTCTTAATAATTTTAATTAGTTCTTTTTTTATTCTTTATTCTTTGTTTACATTCCAAAGGCTTTCCCCTTTCCCAGTTCCCCCCCACCATACATCCCATAAGTCCTCTCCCCCCCAACTATTCCCCAATCACCCCCCCACTGTTTCTCTGTTCTGGTACTCTCCTACAAAACTGGATCCAATCTTTTCAGGCCCAAGGTCCTCTCCTTTCTTCTTCTTGGGAATAATTTTCCTTGCTAATTGTGCCTTGAGTATTTAGGGCATCTGGGCTCACTAATGTCCACTTATCAGTGATTGCATTTCATGTGTATTCTTTTGTGATTGGGTGAACTCACTTAGGATGATATTTTCCAGATCTAATTGCCTACAAATTGCATGAAATTCAGATGGCCGAATTTAAGAGATGTTCAACATCATTAGTCATCAGGGAAATGCAAATCAAAACAACCCTGAGATTCCACCTCACACCAGTCAGAATGGCTAAGATTAAAAACTCAAAAGAACAGGGAAGAGGGAAGGGGTGGAAGAGGGAGCAGGGGGAGGGAAAAGGGCATGTGGGACCTTTGGGGGGTGGGGAACCAGAAAAAGGAAAAGGAATTGTAAATATAGAATATATCCAATAAAAAATATATTTGATTAAAAAATCAAAAAAAAAAAAAACCTCAAGAGAGCTGTTGAGGATGTGGAGAAAGAGGAACACTCCTCCACTATTGGTGGGATTGCAAGTTGGTACAACTGCTCTGGAAATCAGTCTGGCGGTTCCTCAGAAAATTGGGCATGTCACTTCCAGAGGACCCTGGCATACCACTCCTGGGCATATACCCAGAGGATTCCCCTGCATACATAATAGACACATGCTCCACTATGTTCTTAGCAGCCTTGTTTATAATAGCCTGAATTTGAAAGGAGCCCAGATATCCCTCAAAGGAGGAATGGATACAGAAAATGTGGTATATATATATATACAATGGAATACTATTCAGCAATTAGTTCTTATTTTTAATCTATTTGTTCATTTGCTTTATATCCCAATCTCAATCTCCTCTCACTTCTCTTCTCTAAGTCTTACCCTTATACTTCATTTACTCCATTCCCCTTCATGACACATTAAGTTGCAGCATGACTAAGTGCATTCTATTCCTCTGAGGCTAGGCAAGGGAGCCCAGATAGGGGAAGCAATCCAAAGGCAGGCAACATAAGCACCTGCTCCAATTGTTAGGCAACCCATATGAAGACCAAGTGTCACATTTGCTATGTATATGGAGCCAGTCTACATCCAGCTTAGGCATGTTCTTTGGTTGGTGGTTCAATTACCCAAGGGCCAGGTTAGTTGAGTCTTTAGGTCTTCTTTCGGTGTCCTTGAAATCTCAAGTGACAGCAAATGCTGGTGAAGATGTACAGCAAGGGAAACACTCCACCACTCTTTTTGTGAATGCAATCCATTTTGGAAATCAATTTGGCAGTGTCTCAGAATCATTGAGAACAGTTCTACCACAAGACCCAACTATACCATTCTTGGACATTTACCGAAAAAAAAAATGTTCCACTATCCTAGGAAACTTGCTTAAATATCAACTATGTTCATGGCAACTTTATTCATAGCTAGAAACTAGAAACAACTGATATTGCCTTCAACTAAAAATTGGATAATGAAAATGTAGCACATTATTCCATTAGGGATACTCATAAGCTATTAAAAACAGGGACATCATGAAATTTGCAGAGAAATGGACAGAATTGGTTCTTATTTTTAAAGTTCAATTTGATACAAGAAGATTAATGCACAATAATTTTTACCAATAAAGACAAAAGCTTTCAAGAACGACTGCAGGTAAAAACCTCAGATTTCATTACTTTTCACAGTAAGACTCATGGGCATGAGCAGCTAAAACTTGCCATGTATAAAGCACTAGCATAAAACCATTGGCAAAACTGCATACACCTAAACTATAAACTGTGTCAAAAACCATAAAATTCCTTTGTAGACACCAAGAGTTTCTATATTTAGCTTGGGTTACGAGGTCACCAGATAGAGTTCTGTCTTTCTACATTTCTATAATATGGTCTCCAAGACACAATCCACATATCAAATGATGTCCAAGAAAAAGGAAAGAATGGTCCCTGGTTCTGGAAAGGCTCAGTGAAGCAGTGTAGGGGAATACCAGAATAGGGAAGTGGCAAGGGGTGGGTGGGGGAACAGGGGCAGGGAAGAGGGCTTATGGGACTTTCAGGGAGCAGGGAGCCAGGAAAGGGGAAATCATTTGAAATGTAAATAAAGAATATAGCAAATAAAAAAGGAGCCATTAAAACTTGGGGCTTTGATCAGCCAAAAAAAAAAAAAAAAAGCCAATCATCAAAATCAGTCCTGCACACAAAATTAGCCATTAGTTATGGACTGTACAGTCTTATAGTGGTCACGGGTTTGTTTAATCAATCCTTTATTCATATCTTATGTCTCAATGAATATTTAGAATTATATTAATGTAGTTAGTATAAAATAAAACAAAAATAGGTCTGCATGCAATTTTATAAGTGAAATTTGAAAATATAAATATCTTTTAGAGAAAATGTATTTGTGTGCAAATGTGTGGATTTGCATTGTACATGTTGGGATCAGAAGGTAGTGGCTTGTGTCTTCCACTACTCTCCATCATAATTTTTGCGACAAGATTCTTAATATAACTTGAATCTCTTGGATTTGAGATGAACTGGCCATGGGCTTTAGGAGCTTTCCATTCTTACCATCTAGACTCCAGATTATAATTGCCCAACCTTGTATTTGGATTTGAATTTTGTGCTGAGGATCCAAGCTAATATCCCCGTGCTTGTGTCACAAACACTTTACTGACTGAGCCACTTTTCTATACAAATCATTTATAATCAACACAATAAGGTTATGCTATAAAATATACTTGAAATAAACATTTTGATGTCCCTCAGTTCTACTTAAAACTGCCATTGTAGTTAGTGTTTCCAGAGTTCTTCTACTCCCTATTACCAGCTTTCTTGGCAGGTATCCCATGGCTCTAGCATCTTTTCTGTGATCTCCAACTCTGAAGACTCTTGAGCCAATGTCTGGGATCCACACATGATCTTCTGGGATCCCCAAAAGTATTGGGGCCACTTTTCCAGCTCGTCCCTATGTAACATTCTAGGCCTCAATTGACTCAACAATTGACCAAGGTAAGTCTTATAAAGGACAGCATTCAATAGGGGCTAGCTTACAGGTTCATATATTCACTCCAGTATCACCAGGGCAGGAAGCATAGAAGTGTCCAGGTAGGCATGTAGCAGGAGTAGCTGAGAGTTCTACATCGTAGGTTATTTTTTCCTTAGATATTTTCTTTATTTACATTTCATATGTTATACACTGTCATCATTTCCCCTCCGAAACTCCCTATCCCTTTCTCCTCCCCCTGCTCACTAACCCCCACTTCTGTTTCCCTTTCCTGTCATTGCCCTACATTGGGGCAACAAGCCTCACAGGACCAAGGGCCTCTCCTCTCTGCCCCATCTGGGGATCCATCCCATATACAGTTACCAAATCCAGATACTATTGTAGATGCCAACAAGTGCTTGCTGGCAGGAGCCCAATATAGCTGTCTTCTAAGAGGTTCTGCCAATGTCTGACAAATACAGAGGTGGATGCTTTCAGTCAACCATTCGACTAAGCATGGGGTCCCCAATGGGGGAACTAGGGAAAGGACCCAAAGAGCTAAAGGTGTTTGCAGTCCCATAGGAGGAACAATAATATTAACCAACCAGTACCCCCAGAGCTTCCAGGGACTGAATATACATCTTTTTTTCAAGGCAAACAGCAGAACACTACTGTATTAGGCAGCTAAAAGAAGGATCTCAAAACCCACACCAACAGTGGCATACTTCCTCCAATAAGACCACACCTATTCCATCAAGGCCACACTTCCTAGTAATACCACTCCCTGGGCCAAGCATATTCAAACCACTACATTTTACTGCCTGGCCCTCATAGGCTGGTTTAAAGCAGTAAGTCTGTGGGAGCCATACTTTGTCATAACATAATGCAAAGTACATTTACTCCAACTTCCAAACTCCACATAGTCTACAACACTATCAACAATGTAAAAAATACAAAGTTCAAAGTTACCTCTGAAATTCATACAATCTCTTAAAAGTAATCTCCTATAAAATTAAAAGCAAAAGCAGATCATATAAATACAACATTATAGGATATACGTTACCATTCCAAAAATGCCATAGTGAGGAAATATTGAACCAAAGCAAGGCAGGAAACCAGCTGGGCAAACTCCAAACTCCCTGTCTCAATGTCTGATGTCCTATGCCTGTCAGTGTTGATGACTGCAAGAAACTTCTTTGCTTTGGGTTGGTTCCACTACTTCTTAGTGGTGTTCCTCAGCATCTCTTAACATTTTGATATGTCCAAGACAATTTCAATTTTATAGATTGTTGTTCCAATGTCTGGGACAAGCTTCTGTTCTTCCCAAAGGTTTTGGGTCACTTCTTCAGCTCTGCCCTCTATTCCACTACTGCTGCTTTCCTTGGTGACAATCACATGGTACTCGGATCTCCAATTCAATGGAGACTTCCACAGCAATTAAACCTCACCAATAGCCTATAATAGGTTCTATTCACAGTGTGACGCCTCAGCTTCTCTTCATGACCCCTTCATGCCTTCCAAACCACTACCATCTGAGTGATTCTTACATATAACTAAGTATAGCTACAACATGCTGTACATCCTTGGTTATCTCTGGAATACTGCTTCTTTGTGCTTTCAGAAAACATCTCCCAGAAGATTTCACCTCAGTGGAGTTGGTCTCTTCTTAATCACTTCTAAATTCTTAGCTCCAGCTAACCAGCATCAGCTGTAGCAGGAACTTCTATTCTTGACTCTAAAGCTGAAACCACATGATTGAAGCTGCCATGCTCTGCTGCTTGCTCAGGATGAAATGTGTCCCTTATTCTATTACATTACACTAGCTCTCTTTATTCTGTTTTCCAATACCTTCACTGACTAAGTGTGGCTATCCTGGAACTCTCTCTGCAAACAGAAATTTAACACAGAGATATACATGGCTTTGTCTCCTGATGCTGAAATTAAAGGCACATACCACCATGCATTGACCTTTGATTTTACCTCAAAAATTTTCTGTACCAGGTTGGCCTTGAACGCAAGAGATCTGCTTGCTTCTCTCTTCTGGGTTTAAAGGTCTGTACAACCATGCCTAGCCCTAAGCTTTTCAGGGCCACTATTTTCAAGATTTGTATCATAGATTTGCCTCTTTTTTTATTTGATATATTCTTTATTTATATTTCAAGGGATTTTCCCTTTCCTGGGCCCCCCTCCCCAAAAGTCCCATAAGCCCTCTTCCCTCTACCTGTTCCCCAATCCACCCATCCCCACTTCCCTGTCCTGGTATTCTGCTGCTGCACTGAGCTTTTCCAGGAACAGGAGCCACTCCTTCTTCTTGGGCATCATTGATATGTGAATTGTGTCTTGGGTATTCTAAGTTTCTAGGCTAATATCCGTTTATCAGTGAGTGCATACCATGAGTGTTCTTTTGAGCCTGGGTTACCTCACTTAGGATGATGTTCTCCAGTTCTATCCATTTGTCTAAGAATTTCATGAATTCATTATTTCTAATGGCTGAATAGTAATTCATTGTGTAAATAAATCACATTTTCTGTATCCATTCCTCCATTGAGGAACCTCTGGCTTCTTTCCTGCTTCTGGCTATTATAAATAGGGCTGCTATGAATATAGTGGAGCATGTATCCTTATTCCATGCTGTGGAATCCTCTGGGTATATGCCCAAGAGTCGTATAGTGGGGTCCTCCAGAAGTATTATTCCCAGTTTTCTAAGGACCCACCAGACTGATTTCCAGAGTGGTAGTACTAGCTTGCAACCCCACCAGAAGTGGAGGAGTGTTCCTCTTTCTCCACATCCTCACCAGCACCTGTTTTCTCCTCTGTTTTTGATCTTAGCCATTCTGAATGGTGTGAGGTGAAATCTCAGGGTTGTTTTGATTTGCATTTCCCTGATGACTAAGGATGTTGAACATTTCTTTAGGAGCTTCTCAGCCATTAGATATTCCTCAGGTGAAAATTCTTTGTTTAGCTCTGTACCACATTTTTAAGGGGGATATTTGGCTCTCTGGAGTCTGCCTTCTTGAGTTCTTTGTATATCTTGGATATAAGCCTTCTGTCAGACAGTGTTGGTAAAAATCTTTTCCCAATTTGTTGGTTGTGGTTTTGTCCTTTTGACAATGTCCTTTGTCTTACAGAAAATTTGTAGTTTTATGAGGTCCCATTTGACAATTATTGATCTTAGAGCATAAGCTATTGGTGTTCTGTTGAGGAAATTTTCTTCTGTGCTCATGTCCTCCAGGGTCTTCCCCAGTTTCTTTTCTACTAGTTTCAGTGTGTCTGGTTTTATGTGGAGGTTCTTGATCCACGTGGACTTGAGCTTAGTACAAGGAGATGAGAATGGATCAATTTGTATTCTTTGCATGCTGAACTCCAGTTGAACCACCACCATTTGTTGAAAAGGCTATCTTTTTCCACTGGATGGTTTCAGCTCCTTTGTCAAAGATCAAGTGACCAGAGGTGTGTTGGTTCATTTCTGAGTCTTCAAACCTATTCCATTGATCCACCTGCCTGTTACTGTACCAATACCATTCAATTTGTAACACAATTGCTCTGTAGTACTGCTTGAGGTCGGGGATACTGATTCTCCCAGAAGTTATTTTACTGTTGAGAATAGTTTAAGCTATCCTCAGTTTTTGTTATTCCAGATGAATTTGAGAATTGCTCTTTCTAACTCTATGAAGAATTGAGTTGAGATTTTCATGGGAATTGCATTGACTAAGTAGATTGCTTTTGGTAAGATGGTCATTTTTACTATACTAATCCTGCCAATCCATGAACATGGAAGATTTTTCCATCTTCTGTGGTCTTCTTCGATTTCTTTCTTCAAAGACTTGAAGTTCCTGTTCTACACATCTTTCACTTGTTTGGTTAGAGTCACACCAAGTTACTTTATATAGTTTGTGGCTATTGTGAAGGGAGTTATTTCCCAAGTTTCTTTCTTAGCTTGTGTGTCCTTTGAGTATAGGAAGGCTACTGATTTTCTTGAGTTGATTTTATATCCAGGCACTTTGGGGAGTTGTTTATCAGCTGTAGGAGTTCTCTGGTGGAATATTTTTGTGTCACTTAAGTATACTATCATATCATCTGCAAATAGTGATAGTTTGACTTCTTTCTTTCCAATTTGTATCGCTTTGACCTCCTTGTGTTTTCTAATTGTTCTGGCTAGAATTTCAAGTACTATATTGAATAAATATGGAGAGAGGGGGCAGCCTTGTCTAGTCCCTGATTTTAATGGGATTGCTTCAAGTTTCTATTTAGTTTGATGTTGGCTACGGGTTTTCTGTATATTGGTTTTATTATGTTTAGGTTTGGGCCTTGAATTCCTGTTCTTTCCTAGACCTTTGAGATGAAAGGATGCTGAATTTTTTCAAATGCTTTTTCAGCATCTAATGAAATGACCATGTGTTTTTTTTTCTTTGAGTTTGTTTATGTCGTGGAATACATTGATGGATTTCCATATATTAAACAATCCCTGCATCCCTGGGAAGAAGCCTACTTGATTATGGTAATGATTGTTTTGATGTGTTCTTGGATTTGGTTGACAAGAATTTTATTGAGTATTTTTGCACCAATATTCATAAGGGAAATTGGTCTAAGATTCTCTTTTTTGTTGGATCTTTGTGTGGTTTTGGTATCAGTGAAATTGTGGCTTTATAGAATTAGTTGGGTAATGTTTCTTCTGTTTCTATTTTGTGGAATAGTTTGACGAGTATTGTCATTAGGTCTCCTTTGAATGTCTGATAGAATTCTGCAATAAAGCCATCTGGTCTTGTGCTTTTTTTGGTTGGGATACTGTCAATGACCCCTTCTATTTCTTTAGGGGTTATGGGACCATTTAGATGGTCTATCTGATTGTGATTAAATTTTGGTAAATGGTATCTGTCTAGGAAATTGTCCATTTCATCCAGATCTTCCAGTTTTGGTGAGTTTAGGCTTTTGTAGTAGGATATGATAATTTTTTGGATTTCCTCAGTTTCTGTTGTTATTTCATCCTTTTCATTCCTGATTTTGCTAATTTTGGTACTCTCTGTGCCCTCTTATATCTGAATTGTAGCTCATTTCAAATTAAAATTAACTAACTCTGATTCAACTGCAAAAATATAAACAGTAAGTTTAACTGGATGGGATTTTGCTTTGAGGTCACCACTCCCTTAATTCCATTTAATATCCTTGTACATGGGGTTTAGCTCCTTTGCATGGTATGTCTTTATTCCTTGAGCCATATATTTGTATTTTTCCTTTCTGATATTGCTATGTTTGATCAAAATGCTTGTCAGGAGAGTAAACCATAGGACAAAGCCTATGGTGGGCTTTTTCTGAGACTTTCCTTTTCAATGCAATTAATTAAAATCTCCTTAACTTAGTCTCGGGCAGACTTTTTAGGTAAGGGCAAAAAGCAGCTGCATTCTTCACTAAAATGTTACAAAAACAGACCACATACTGAAATTATCTCCACTTAAACTTCTAGCGCCTAGCATCCACAGATTAAATAATTCCCAGCAACAGTCTTCCATATTCTTAAGGATAGTCTGTTAAGCCCCACTGCTTTCCATATCAAAAATGATAAAATCCACATTCTTCCAAACAAAAATGTGGTCATGTCTGTTACAGAAATAACCCATGCTCAGTTCTAACTTCTGTCTTAGGGTTACCATTGCTGTGAAGACACATGGTCAAGGCAACTCCTATAAATGACAACATTTAATTGCAGCTGGCTTACAGGATCAGAGGTTCATTATATTATCATCATGACAGGAAACATGGAAGTATCCAGGCAGGCATGAAGCTGGAATATCTGATAGCTCTATAGCTTGTCCTAAAGGTTAATAGAAGACTTCCAGGAAGCTAGAAAGAGGTACTCAAAACTCATACCCACAGTGACACACTTCCCCCAACAAGGCCACATATATTCCTATAAGGTCAAACCTCCTAATATTGCCACACCCTATGCCATGCATATTCAAACCCCACACTGCCAAAATCGTATGTTTCATGATAAAAATATACACAATACACGAAATACAATTATAAAGCATACTAACTCATCTATGTCTTAGTATATATTTGTGATACTTAATACAGATTATGCAAGCATGATTGCCTTTATCAGGTTTTGATTATTTTTCTTGAAAGTGGTGCAATTGCCATGAGAGGAAATATTTCCAATTGGTTATTTTACATATATATAATATTTCATGTTTTTTTATCTTCACACAAATTAGTGTCTATTATTATTATTATTATTATTATTATTATTTGTTGTTGTTGTTGTTGTTGCTGTTGTTGTTATAGTCTTTGGCTCTTAAAGGGAACATTTCCTCCTCACGTGAAAAAAATGATTTAAACTATATATGTATATACTGACTTATTGTTATATATTACATAAATTATATGTATAATATATTTATATGTAATATACATTATTACATAATAAATTGCATATATTATAGGTCTTATAGATACCAATAGTATGATTCATTATGACTTCTTTTTTTTTGCTTTGTTTTTTTTTTAATTTTCTATATTCTATGTTTACATTCCAAAGGCTTTCCCCTTTCCCAGTTCTCCCCTCCCTATGTCCCATAGTTCCTCTCCCCCCAACTATTCCCCAATCATTCCCCCTCCCCCCACAGTTTCTCTACAAAACTGGATCCAATCTTTCCAGGCCCAGGGTCCTCTCCTTTCTTCTTGGGAATCATTTGACTTGCTAATTGTGCCTTGAGTATTTAGGGCTTCTGGGCTCATTAATATCCACTTATCAGTGATTGCATTTCATGTGTATTCTTTTGTGATTGGGTTAGCTCACTCAGGATGATATTTTCCAGGTCTAACCATTTACCTACAAATTGCATGAATTCATTATTTTTAATTGCTGAGTAGTATTCTTAAGCTATTGCTGAAGACAATGTACCTGAGACATAGGTCCCAAAGGCTTCTGGACTTGAAATGGTCTGAAAGACACTTCCCTAATAAATAATATTTATGGTACCAGAAGGAGCCTCACAAGCTTCCAAATGAGGGAACACTTGCAGCCTAAATCAAAGTAATCATTTCCAATTTTATAAAATGAGCATCTTGGATATTTATTACACAGAGAAATACAAGAAGACACCTTCTGTATGTATCAATGTATATATGCTTTTAAAATCATCTTTAGTTTAAGTAGAGTGTCAGTTGCAAACTTATGAGTGTTGAGAAAAATTTGTACATTTTTTACCCGTGCAAAATCAAATGATATGAAACAAAATTTCATTATAAATTATCCTTGTAGTTTTTACCAAACAATATTTGTACAAATATTCATAAATTCAGTATATCTGTCTTTTACAAACATGAAATTTTGAAACCATTAACCTCTTCAGACCTTGTACATTTTGCATATAAAATTTAAATAAAAAGTTGTATGTTTCTTTAGTAAATACTATTCAAATACACAAATATAATTTAATAATTTTAAAGATAACCCAATTTCAAATCAAATTTAGTTCAAAATTCTTATGTAATAAGACAAAAAGACAGTGTGCATGAAAAAGAGGAAAACAAAATCATTACTTGTATATAGAGCTATGCTAAACATATCTGTAACACATATGCCCACCACTAACAAAAAAAGAAATGATATCAATTTCATATTGTTTAGTCAAATGGCCACTGAATATAGGCAATGACCAGAGTATAATAATTTTCAAGTGCATATTGCATTTGTAATATTAACTACAAAATAAAAAAAGTTGTTATGAAACTATTATGCCTACAGATGTATAATTTAATAAAAAAATCAGAAATTTAGTTGTAGATGCCACTTGTGCTTATGCTTGATATGTATTTTAACACACAGATTCATGGTAATTCTATTGCAGAAGCAAGGAGTTTAAAGGATAAGAAAGTAGACAGCCTTTCTGAACCTATTTCAATACATAAGGGAAAATAAATCAAATCTAAGACTGGAGTCTGAAGCCATTTGCTACATTTTTAAAAGACAAACAAAAACAAAACAAAAACAAACAAACCGACATGGGAAAACCCAACACTCATTATGATTCTAGTCTAACCGATTTTGGCAATTTACTTGAATGAAGTCTTTACCCATGTTTTCCCCAGTTGTAACACAAGGAGGTAATTATGTGTTTATGTGGTTCTATTTCCATTGTTTTGCCCAAAGAGAATAAAGACCTACACAGCTGAGAATGAGTATTCAAACACTACAATTATTGCTTATATTTAAATTATGTTTCTACTTTCTTTGAATCAGAAATGAAATTAGTATCAATTCATAGTTTTCAATTGCTATAATTTCAAACTTTTATAGGAATTTACAAAACACATTTTTTTCTTCAAAGGATTCATACAAATTGAAACTTTTTTCAATTTAAAATTGTTTTATGAGTGCAGAATTATTCCTAGCATATATTTAAATTTCCCAGACAAACAAAAAGAGATTGGATAACTTATACAACTCAGTAGGAAAATAAATAGAGATTAATTGGAAGGAAATATGTTTTCTGATATTTTCATTATAGAAACACCTCTTTTAAAAGACACAAGACCAATGTTGAAATTCTGAAAAAAGCCATTAATCATGAAATAATATACAAAGAATGGAAATATAAACGTTTCAATTTTGAGTCTATAAGTTAAAGTAATTTCTGAAACTGGCAATCATGACCAATTATCCAATTTATGAAAATATTTCTAATGATTTCAAATGAACTGCTACTAAGACATAATGTATGTATCAAACAGTTCAAAAACAGAAAGAATAAAAAAGAAATCTTTGTAATATATAAATTGTTTCTTCAGCAGTACTGTTCATATGAAACATAATATGAATATTAACAATCAGTTTTCCATTTAGTCTAGCCAAAAAAAGATTATAGGTAGCATAAAGTGGATTTCCTTAACATCTGTGGTGAAACCATTTGTAAGTAGTTCCAGTACATAATATACCTCCCAAAGCACACATAAATAATATAGAAATTTAGAGATTATATTATATTCAACATAAAAACAATGTCATGTAATTTTGTGGCTAAAATTGGAATAATGATATTGTCGTGTAGAAAACGCATTACTTGTAAAATTTGCTTTTCATAGTCAAGGTATGTTAACTTTTAAAACTCAGGTAGAACTGACATATTAGACTTTATGTAAGATAAGAATTATGTAAGAAAAAGTGTATAATAAATAATATGTATAGTGCAACCAATCAGGAAAATAAATGTAATAAAACAATAAGATTATTTCATAACTTTTTTACAAATTACAATAAAAGTGACATATATTAAAAATATCGTGTTTTAAGCATTACAACTTTGTCCTCAAATATGGCAAATGGTTTGTATTGAAATCAAAAGTAACTCACTCCCACTTGTCAGACAGAAAATGGTAACCCATTTATTCTTTCAAAAGATAATCATTTAAACCATGATATCATCTATAAAAAAATCATGTTTGAATCATTTTGATCACTTGAACAGCTCACTTTGCAGTGCTTAACTCCATTGTCAATCACCTTGTAGTACGATGATATTTGCAGTCACCAGAAACCAGAACTCTGCTGCATTCTTCTCTGAACCAGCAATTGTTTCAAGAAGAAATGTGGTTACCTTATGAGACAATGCAAAATTCCTGCTTGATTCTCAGTCAATGTCATTTTAATAAGTTTAGTTTTTTTTAGAACACCCGCATAGAAGCAGGGGGAGGGGAGAAGAGAAGGGGATAGGGAGTTTTCCAGGGGGTAGTGTACTAGGAAAGGGGATAACATTTGAAATGTAAAGAAAATAGCCAATAAAAAATGAAAAAAATGTTGTTTTAAAGAGGTTGCCATAAAATATTCTTTTCTAAGTATAGACGTTCTCATTCAAAAGTCTCTTAAAAATAAAAAATAAAATAAAAAAGCCTGTTCTATCTTCCTTTGGCTTAAAGAAATAAACTGATTTCTATCATATCTAGCCCTGCATTTGATTTTCATCTTTTGTCCATTGAGGAATGATATCATCACTTACATTGTATGACACTCAACAGGAGAAAGCTATATCTAGTTATCTTTACTGAGAAAACTCAAACTTTTTAAACAAAAATCAATTCTCAAATTTATTTTCAAATTTTATGAAATGGATATGAATTTTTTCGTGTGGACATATCTGCTGCTCTAGTACAATTGATTTGGTTGCTATTATTTGGATAGCATAAAACAGTGTGCCAAATTTCATCACATTTTTGTCTTTGCTTAAACACATAAGGGAACTTATAACACATTGGTTTACTTTTTGCAAGATTTTTAAAGGCATCATATGGGTCATACCTCTTAAAAATGAGAATTCTTTTAAGCAGTGTATTATAATCACCAAGTTCTCATGATTTCCAGTACTCTTATCAATACTTGGACATACTGAAAATTATATATCTAAGAATATATTCTATTGACACTGCTAAACCAGAAGTGAAATATTAGTGCAGTGTTCTAAAGTACATTCATATATCCCTGTGATATTTGAAGAATCTATGGTAATAAAAGGGAAATTGCTCAAATTATAGCCTAGAGACAAACCAAGATTCAAGCACAGTTTTACTGTGGTTCAAACACAAGTATCCATTAAAGACTAAGGCAAATTATACTTTTAAACACCACAGATAATATCAAAGCCTTAGTAAGATAAATCAATGGGTATTTGAAATTGACTACTGCTCAAAGCAAACTATATTTCATTCAGATCTCTGACTGCATTTATACTTAGAACATGTTCTTCTAATGTATGAGAATAAAACACAGTATGCCTTAAAAGAGAATAATTTTAATGTGAAAAGCCAGAAGAAATATATCACAGTATATTTAAGGTGTGTGACTTTAATGCTGTCTAAGAGTCACTTAGAAATTGGTAGTATCTACCATAGCTCATTTTTCTTATGTTGCTCACTAGTCTAAAATACTAAACTTGCGTTTCAGTCCTTGTCACATTGAAGACGATAGGACAGATATGAAAATTCTAAAAGGTAATAAACATATGTATCACATTAATAGAAAGCATAGCTTCCAATCTAAAGGAATAATAGTTTCTACTTTAAGAAGATAGGCTCAATAGCTAATAATGTGGTAGTTTAAATTAAGGAAAAATTATTAAGCTAAATAAAATGAAATAAATTAAAGTTGAAGGTTAGTGTGAAAAATGAGGCAGAAGCTTACCTGTTCACCTAAATTCCAGAGATTCCTCTTGTAAAGCTTATCTGAAAAGTTTATAGATCTTGGAATAATGGCAGTATATAACACAATATGAGGTATTGAAATGGGACTAAATAGCACAGTAATATCACAAAAGAGGCCGCTAAGAACATGACAAACAACTTACTTCAAATCTGTGGCCTAGTTACTGTGACTCCAGCTTACACATCTTTAACAGGAATCACTGAGTTTACCAAAGGGACTACAAAGTATCTTAACTCTATATGACAAGGGAAATGTTCTTTAATTAACATGAAATCAGAATTCTATGTCATAAGGTCCGCCCTACCCATAAAGTCTCAATAACATGACTACGTAAACAGAAGCTGAGCAAGGATGACACCAGTGAGGCTGTGGATATGAATGGGGAATCAACACAGGGTATCAACTCAGGGTATCAACTCTACAGTGAGAAATATAGGCAAATAAGGAATGCTGAAAGAAAAGAGAGACAGTATTCCTCAGGGAAGAACACAACAATTGGCTCTCTGATAACAATTTCTTAGTTCTGAGTAAGAAAAATAATTAGAATCTGAGAGGTTATAGTAATATATTAAAGAACACGCACACACATTTTTATTACATTTCACTTATCTGCAGTTATTTCAGGTTATAGATTCACATCTGAAAACAAAAGAATATAAGAAACACAACAGTGGGAGAGAACATGAGACTGTGCTCCAATACATTGGAAATTAAAAAGAAAATGAATAAATTTGTAGAATCATCCAAACTATCAACACTTTAAATAGAACACTGAACAAATAAAGAGCTTAAATTGAATTAAAAAGCTCTCTAAATAAATGTCCAGTCCCATAAGAATTGCCTCAAAAGTTCTATTAGACCTTCAAAGAACTATAAGCAACATCTCTTGCATTATTCAAAAATAAAAAAATAAAATTGACAGAGCTCTTCTAAACTCCATCAATGAAACCAATGTAATCTTAATAGCAAAGTAATGTATAGGCAAAATAAAAAAGGAAAATTCTTATCAATACCTTGATTAACACAGGCAAAAAGTCCTCAATTAAATACTTTCAAGTCAAATGTAACTGCATAGGAAGATTATGTGACCCAATGTTAGATTAACAAGTATAATTTAATTTATATAATAAATTATATGAGTGGGCTTTAACATAAACATCAAAGTATCACCTAAATACATGAAGAAAATTTATTTGTCCAGTGGCAATTTGTGAAATGAATAGGATTCAACTAAAACTTTTGAGCTCTTTCACAAAGGTTCTTTTTACAACACTGAAAGGAAAATACTGTACAGTAAATCTATCACTCTGTTAACTTAAAGGTACTTCAGATAATTAAAGAATGAGATAACTGTCCAATATTTGAGTACTGAATATATTCAACTCCAAACTTACTATGAGAACTTCATAGAACGAATGTTCTGAGGAGATAGGTTGCCTTTCGTTAGAAGTTCTTACTAACGGTCTATTTACTGGAACTTCCATAGCAAAGAAGTTAAGGGAGGTGATTTGGCCTTCAGTATCCAGAACTCCTGAAGTCATTCTAGTCTAAGACAAGGACATAAATGTCCTGGAAACTCAGAAAAATGAAATAAACCATGCACCTACCTCATAGAAGTGCCCTGAACAGTAATGTAAAAAATTAATGAGGACCCACTAAATTGACTTATGGTAACTTGGTAAATGTTACCTTCATGACTATCAGCTTAAGTATACCATATAGTTTAGGTTCTGTCCTACAGGGCATAATTGTTTTCATTTTGTATTTTTAATGTACTGATTTTTATACATTAATAAATTTTACTTCAAAAATAAAAAAAATAAAGGAAATTGACTCAAGGTTGAAAAAATAAAAAAAGAAGCTCTTACTACTCTTGCAGAAGATCAAGGTTGTATATTCAGCAATAACATAGCTGATGACAGACCTCTGTAACTTAAGTTCTAGGAGTTTTGATGTCCTTTTCTGGCCTATTACAGCTACATTCATGAATATAGTACACATCCATACAAACAGACAAAAACTCACCTGCATAAAATAAAATTAAAAAGATAGTTGAATTTCAAGAATGAACTGTAATGATGTTTAGTAGCCAAATATTCACAATTTAAAGCTCAAAATAAATTACTTTCATATTGTATACATTTTCTATTTGATCATTATTATCATTAATAAATACTTCTCATGAAAATAAGTTACAGGTTAAATAAAAATGTTATTTTTTCTTATCTCTGTACCCCATTAGTAATAGGATTATTTGAGTCTATGAAGTCTAAGTACTTGTGTTCTTTGTATATACTGGATATGATGTATCTATCGGATGTAGAATTGGTGAAGATCTTTCCCTGATCTGTTGGTTGCTGTTTTTTTACTGTTGATAGTGTACTTTACCTTACAGAAGCTTTGCAATCATATGAGGTCCAACTTGTCTATTGTTGATCATGGAGCATAAGCTACTGGGTGTTCTGTTCAGGAAATTTTTCCTTGTGCCCATGTGTTCTAGGCTCTTCCCCAATTCCTCTTCTATTAGTTTCAGTGTATCTGTTTTTATGTAGAGGTTCTTGATCTACTTGGACTTGACCTTTGTACAAGGAGTTAAGAATGGATACATTTGCATTCTTCTACTTGCTGACCACCAGTTTAACCAGTACCATTTTTTGAAAATGCTGTCTTTTCACTGGAAGGTTTAAGCTGCTTTGTCAAAGATCAAGAGACTATAGTTGCGTGGGTTCATTTATGGATCTTCAATTCTATTATATTGATCTACCTTCCTGTCTCTATGCCAACATTATACAGTTTTTATTACCATTGCTCTGTAAAAAGAATTCTCAACTGAGAAATATTGAATGGCCAAAAAGCACCTAAAGAAATGTTCAACATCCGGAGTCATCAGAAAAACACAAATCAAAACAACCCAGAGATTTGACTTCATACCAGTCAGAATATCTAAGATCAAAACCTCAGGTGATAGCATATGTTGGTGAGGATGTGAAAAAAGAAGAATACTCCTCCATTGTTGGTGGGATTGCAAGCTGGTACAACCACTCCAGAAATCAGTCTGTCGGTTCCTCAGAAAATTGGGCATAGTATTACCTGGCATATACCCAAAAGACACTCCAACATATAAGGACACATGCTCCACTATGTTCATAGCAGCCATATTTATAATAGCCAGAACATGGAAACAACCCAGATGTCCCTCAACAGAAGAATGGATACAGAAAATGTAGTGTGTTTACACAATGGAGTATTACTTAGCTATTAAAAATAATGAATTCATGACATTCCTAGGCAAATGGATGGAACTAGAAAATATCATCCTGACTGATGTAACACAATCACAAAAGAACACATATTGTATGCATTCATTGATGACTGGATAGCCCAAAAGCTTGGAATACCCAAGATTCAATTCCCAGACCACATGAAGCTCAAGAAGAAGGAAGACCAAAGTGTGGATGTTTTGGTCCTTCTTAGTAAGGGGAACAAAATACTAATAGGAGCAAATACAGAAACAAAATGTGTAGCAAAAACTGAAGGAAAAGCCATCCAAAGAGTGCCCCACTAGGGGATCTATTCCATATACAGTCACCAAACTCAGACACTATTGTGGAAGCCAAGAAGTGCATGATGACAGGAACCTGATATAGATGTTTCCTGAGATGCTCTGCCATAGCCTCACAAAGATAGTGGCAGGTGCTTGCAGCCAACCACTGGACTGAGAATGGGGTCCCCATTGGAGAAATAAGAGAAAGATCTGAAGGAGTTGAAGGGGTTTGCTCTACCTAGGAAAAACAACAATATCAACCAACCAGACCCCCAGAGCTCCCAGCGACTAAACCACGAACCAAAGAGTTCACATGGTAAGAACATGGCTCCAAAAGGAATATGCAATGGTTATCTCCAGAAGGGCCCTGCCAGAGACTTACAAATACAGAGGCAGATCCTAGCAAGCAACTATTGGACTGGGCATGGAGTCTCCAATGGAAGAGCTGGAGGTAGGTCCAGAAGACCTGAAGGGGCTTACAGCCCCCATGGGAAGAACAATGATTTCTGCCACCCAGATACCCCAAGACTCCCAGGGATTGAACCATCAACCAAGGGGGACACATGGTTCCAGCCAAAAATGTGGCAGAGGAAGGCCTTGTTGGGTATCAGTGGGAGGAATGGCCCTTGGTCAGGTAAAATCTCAACAGAGGCCCCAACAAAGAGAAACCAGGGGGTGTGGGAGTATGTCAAGTGGAGGGGCATATATATGGAGGCAGGGGGAGTAAGGAGGGGTTGGGGGCCTTTGGAGAGTGGGGAAATTGGGAAAAGGTTTTACCATGGCAATATAAATGAAGATGATGTTCAATAAAAAAAGAACATGGCTCCAACCACATATGTAGCAGAGGTTTGCTTTGTTGGACATCAATGGGAGAGGCCTTTGGTCCTGTGAAGACTGGATGCCCCCATGCAGGGGAATGCTAGGGCGGGAAGATGGGAGTGGTTGTGTATGTGGGGGAACACTGTCATAGAAGCAGGGGGAGACAGGATTGGATAGGGTATTTCTGGGGGGTGGCAGGAAAAGGTATAACATTTGAAATGTATAAAGAAAATATGAAAAAAGTTATTTTAAGTGTTTCAAGATCCACTTTTTATCAGTTCTCTAATCTGGAAAAGGAAAATTTCAACAAGATGATACTTGTATGTTATTTGTAATGATTCAAAGACCAATGCTGATTTATAACTAAAACTGGTTATAAACATACAGTCCTTTGCAAACTCCATGAGATCCTTTTTACCAATGTTCTTAGGATATCATATACCATATGATATATAGATGCAGATAATGGTATAGATATCGAATTGTACAGTCATCAGTTAATGTCCTATTTACCACACGTTTCTCTTTGACCAGAAACCATAATGATGGATCTACAGATTGATTATCATCTGCCTCCCACAGTAGCAAGGCTAGTAAAAAATTTCCATTTTGGCATATGCTTTCATATTCTTCAAAGACACAGCTATGCATTGCAGCCTCTTAGGAAAAAAATTATTCTGAAATAATAATTAAATAGCTAAATAAGAGTATTAAGAACTATTCTTTCATCCATAGGATAAAACCCATGGGTCATAGATGATAATTTTATGTTCTTATAAATAAAAAAAATTAGACGTTTATACATGTTAGTAGTAAGAGCTTTATGATCCTATATCCTCAAAATTTCAAAATGTATAATATACAGGGGAAATATAAGAACATATAATGTGTAACTGATATGAAATTTTTATATCTCACTGGAGTAGTCAACACACATGGTCAGAGAAAAATATGTCAGATGTAACAAATGTTTAATTTTCTTCATTAATAAAAATTTATAAATGATTTCTGAATCCGACACCAGCATGGTCTAAAGAGTGAGTTCCAGTACAGCCAGGGCTACACAGAGAAATCCTGTCTCAAAACAAAACAAAACAAAACAAAACAAAACAAAACAAAACAAAACATGAAAAAATAATTTATAAGATATTATAAACCAATACAGTTTTAAAAAGCAAATTAAATTCTCCAATTTTCTCAATTTACTACTGATGTTAGAAATTTAATACATAGTCAGGCAGTGGTGGCACATACCTTTACTCCCAGCACTTGGGAGACAGGAGAATTTCTGAGTTCAAGGCCAGCCTGGTCTACAGAATGAGTTCCAGGACAGCCAGGGCTATCCAGAGAAACCCTGTCTCAATAAACCAAAATATATATATATATATATGTACTTATATTTAATTTTACCTTTAAAATTTCCACATGCCTCTGTTCAATACATATGTAAAACTTGCAGAGAATAATTAAAATTCCCCAATGTTCTAATGACTTCTTTCGAGCTGGTGGCACTATTTAAAGCTATAAGACCTTGAAGAACTGGTATCAGGACTTGGGAGATAGCTAAGTTGGGGGAAAACACCAAGACAAGGACGGAAACTACACCCTGGAAGAAGCAAGATAGAAACCTCCTCTCATCAAACCCAAAAGAAGATAACCTCTCAAATATAAAAAAATAATTTCAAAAATGTTGGAAGGTAATAATTACTATTCCTTAATATTTCTTAACATAAATGGACTCAATTCCCCAATAAAAAGACATAGGTTAACAAACTGGATATGGAAACAGGACCCTACATTTTGCTGCATACAGAAAACACATCTCAGTGTTAAAGACAAACACTGCCTTAGAGTAAAAGGCTGGAAGACAATTTTACAAGCAAATGGTCTCAGGAAACAAGCTGGAGTAGCCATTCTAATATCAGATAAAATTGACTTCCAACCTAAAATCATCAAAAGAGACTCAGAAGGTCACTTCTTGCTGGCCAAAGGGAAAATCCACCAAGAAGAGCTCTCAATACTGAACATCTATGCTCCAAATGCAAGGGCACCCTCTTTCTTTATTTTTATTTTTGACGTTCCAATCTAATTTATAGTGTCTATATATTCTTGATTTTGGTTCATTCCACTGAAGCATGCTCAACCTATGTGGTTCTACACCCTTAATATAAACTGACACCTGCTCCCTGAATCTAAATTGCCACCAGGTCCTCACCCAGGGGTTGAACTTTGAGTTCAGATCCAGTATCCATGTGAGTGTTTGTCTAGTTTGAGCTTGTACAGCTTTTGTATGTGATGTGTACTATAGAGGGTTTACATGTGCAGTTTCTAGACATGTTGATGTCTAGAAAATGTTTGTTTCTTCATAGTCACACATCACCCTTGGCTCTTAGAATCTTTCCATACCCTCATCTATAATGAATCTTGAGTCTTGAGTCTTGGGAGGAAAGTATATAATATAAATATGATTTAGGGCTGGGAATTCTTGAGTCTATTTTTCTTTCTAAACCACAACTAGTTGTGAGTATTTTTGTTTTGTTTTTTTCTTTCTCCTTTTTTTTATTCGATATATTTTTTATTTACATTTCAGATGATTTTCCCTTTCCTGGATCCCTCCTCCCCCAAAGTCTCATAAGCCTTCTTTACTCCCCCTGTGCCCCAATCCACCCCTTCCCACTTCCCTGTCCTGGTATTCCCCTACACTGCTGCACTGAGCCTTTCCTGAACCAGGGGCCACTTTTTCCTTCTTCTTGGACATCATTTGATATGGTGATTGTGTCTTGGCTATTCCAAGCTTCTAGGCTAATATCCACTTATTAGTGCATACCATGTGTGTTCTTTTGATACTAGGTTACCTCACTTACGATGAGATTCTCCAACTCCATCCATTTGTCTAAGAATTTCATGAATTCATTGCTTCTAATGGCTGAATAGTACTCTATTGTGTATATATACCACATTTTTTGTATCCATTCCTCCATTGAGGAACATCTGGGTTCTTTCCAGCTTCTGGCTATTATAAACAGGGCTGCTATGAACATAGTGAAGCATGTATCCTTATTACATGCTGGGGAATCCTCACATACCCTCCTGAATATATGCCTAGGAGTGGTATAGTAGGGTCCTCTGGAAGTGTTGTGCCCAGTTTTTGGATGAACCACCAGACTGATGTCCAGAGTGGTAGTACCAGCTTGCAATCCCACCAGCAGTGGAGGAGTGTTCCTCTTTCTCCACATCCTCGCCAAAACTAGCTGCCTCTTGAGTTTTTAATCTTTACCATTCTGAATGGTGTGAGGTAAAATCTCAGTTTGTGTTGATTTGCATTTCCCTAATGACTAATGATGTTGAACATTTCTTAAGGAGCATCTCAGCCATCCAAAGTTCTTCAGGTGAAAATTCTACACACTAATAGAAAAGAAACTGGGGAAGACCCTTGAGGACATGGGCACAAGGGGAAAGTTCATGAACAGAACACTAATAGTTTATGTGCTAAAATCAAGAATTGACAAATGGGACCTCATAAAATTACAAAGTTTCTGGAAGGCAAAGGATACTGTTAATCGGACAAGATGGCAACCAACAAATTGGGAAATGATCTTCACCAACCCTACATACAACAGAGGGCTAATATCCAATATATACAAAGAACTCAAGAAGTTAGACCCCAGAAAACCAAATAACCCTATTAAAATGGAGTACAGAGTATTTTCGTTAATAGACAGATTTTTTTAATTATGAAAAACAATTTGAAGGCACATTGTATTGATTTTGAAAATACTGATATAGTCCATGGTAAATATGAAACACATCATCTATCAAAATCACAGTGAACAACAAGATATTTAAATTTTAATGTGACCTTAAATCCAAATGTTAACATTGATAATAAAAAGTCACTGCTTTGCTTGAGGTAAATAACTTTTGTTATGGTTCAATAACAATATCTATTCCCAAACTAAATATCCATGTCATCTCTGCCAATAATTCTAAAAATTGGCTAAGTTAGCTTGTATCTTAGGTAATTGAAAAAGTACATCATTTAGCAGTTATTCCAGACAACCTTCACACTTTGAAAGTGTTAGTAGCCGGACCATGTACTTACTTACTTTTTTTTTTTTTGGCTTAATCAGTAGAAATGTTAACAGTCAGAAAAAGGCATAGAACATCTTATAACTAATGCTTTTAATGGACCTCTTGAGCTTTCTGAAATTGTTTAAATGTCCCACAGAGATCCAAGAACCACAATTTGAGAATCACTAACACAGCATGTTTTTTTTTAAGTCCTGATCTCATGCATATCTGCACTTTCATAGCTCTACAAAGTAAGTTAATGTTACACTGTATTTGATTGAAAGGAATATCCCCTGCCTTGGTTTAATTCTTTGTGTCACTAATATTCACAGCACTATTTAAAAAACAAAACAAAACAAAATAAACTAGAAGCAGATTGCAGTTTCATCATTTATATTTATACAATGCTGAGGGTACAACCATAGGCATGGATGATATAAGGTTTTCTAGAAGTAGACAGATGAGCTGCTTTGGTGTTCTGTTATTTATGAGAATACAATCATTAAACATTTTCATAATTATTTTGTAATGTATTAGAAACATACAATAAATAAAAATGAGCTAAATTAGCTAAAATATAGCTGGACTCTGGAAAATTAGTAGCACTTTTGAGCAATATGACCAGATGGACAGGATTTTGAGTGATGTTATCAATACATGGTGAATAAAACAGAAAATACTTAAAACTTGAGGTTAAATAGAAGGCTCAGTGGAACAAAGCACTGCCAAATCTTACAATAGACTCAGATTTGAATCCCATGACCTATGTGGCAACTGAAAACCTTCTGTAACTCCAGTGTCAAAGAATATGATGCCCTCCTCTGGCTTCCACTTCCACCAGAAATACACATGGCACACAGGGGCAGATTACAATATATCACCCATATACCAAAAAATATTGTTTTAAGAAAGAAGTAAAGTAGCTCCAGTATCAACAATTACAAAATATTATTTTTATTATAGACAGGAACAGTGACACTGTATAGAATTCAGACATGATACTAACAAATATATTAATTGCATATTTATTACATTACTGAGTTTTAGACAGTTCCACTCAATAAAGCTTCTGGGAATACTAAATTACTGAAGATTCAATCAATTTCACTTAGCACTGTAAGGGTGGATTCTAGGAATACTTTGACTTTATCACTTACATTACTGAAATTATAGTGTAGAATACTATGGTTCTTGAAAATAAATAATATACCATCATTCAAAATCTACTCTTCTCTTAACTACTTTTCTGAAAAACATTTGTTTTGTTAATTTTAAATGCTTATATACTGCCTCCAAAATGCAAAGACTACCTTAATTTTGCATTTAATATTTTAATACTACATATACACTTTAAAACGTCTGAGCTATTTAGCACAGGACAGAAAGTTTTCCAAGACCTGTACAAGATGACTTTAAATTATTTATTGACATCTTACAAAACTATCTACTTTGAATTTTAGTAGTCATTATATCATGAATCCGACCATCTTGGCAATTTTGTCATCTTTGCCATAGCTCTGGAATCTGCCAAAGTTAGTAGATCAAGACTTTGCAGAGTAAATGCATGGGAAGGTCAGTCAGTGTCTGCTCACAACCTCTTGTTGATTTTGCATATTGAAGTTTCATGAAGATTAAACACACAGTCCAATTTTATGGCTGTGCCAAAGAAAGGTTGTTTCACAAATTTTCATTTTGCAAAGCACATCGTAGTCCTCTTGTGATTTTTGTCATAGGAAAAAAAGTATTTCCATAATTTTCTTACGCTGCAAATTTTTGAAGGATATAGTACTAAATAAATCACAAAAATAATGTACATTTTAACTATAACAGCCAGAAAAAATGTTTTAGTCAGACAGGATGTTGCCTGACTTTGTGTACACTCAACTCCACATGTTTTGACTAGAAGAATTTTTTCCTGAGCTATAAGAACATCACTAAATGGCAGAAAAAAGCATGTGAGTATTGATTTGATGATCACAAATTTATGCTCAGGAAAAAGCTGTATTCAAATACAAAGTTTCCATATTAATTGGGACTGACAAGGCTAACAGATATAAAATTCACAGGTATTTAGGACTGTAAAAGTGGTTAAGCTGAAGTAAATGAAAGCAAATGGTTACTTTACGAACAAAATAAACATGCTACTGCCTAAGGATGTGACAGTATAGGAGGATTTAAGCTGACTGTAATTCTTCTTACAATGTAACATAAGCTTTCAAAAGTTATAGTTATAATAGTTCTTCACTCAAATGTTCACAAGGTTCAGATGTCATTTATTGGGCCAAGTTTGAGATATGAGTGGATACTGATAGTGAAATCACAACACTTTAAGGAAGAAACATGCCACAATCCAATAAAAATAAATAAATCAATAAACCAAAAAATAAATAAACCAATTCTCAACTCTTCAAATTTTATTTTGACAATCATTTCTTTTTACAAATTAGTATTACCTTGACATGAATAGATTCCAAGTGTCCAAAGGGGCATTCAATATAGAAATATATGAATAAAAGTTCATTTCTATCCACTTAACTGTACACATGGGCCTATTGAAATCTTTTTATCTTTATAAGTGGGTAATTTTCTCCATTTTCCATGTCACAGACTTGAATTTCTATTTACCACAGCATAAAAAAGATAGTAAGATGATACCGTTTGCTTTTTTCATTATTGTTTTGTTTGCTTGTTTTGTTTCTTTTCAACACCCAAGAATTGCTTATGAAAAGACAGAGTTTTCTATGAGTAATCTATTTACTTTAATATATAGTGTTTTATATGTATTTATTTACTTTTAAAAGACTTACCTATACTGAATTCTATTATATAACATTTGTGACAATACCAATGTTGTTGCTGTGATTATAGGATGGAGTCAGTGAAATGTGTTGCTGCAGACATTTCAGAAATCAGTGTACACAATGAAGTTCCCCTTATTTAGTAAGAGAAGCATCTTCAATTTTCTCTTTACTTTCTTAATTTAATGCTAAGTAATGTTGAATTGTAAATTAGTGTATTGGATCTTAATTGGGAGACTCTCTTATGCAAGTCCAGGATCAAATATCATATACACATGGGTCCTTACATTTTTTTTCCTCCAGCACTTAAAAGAGAAAAATCTAGTATTCTAAAATCTGACTCAGGCTTGTTGTTGAATCTCATAAAACTCTGTCAGAAATGTTGCTGATAAACATTCCTTAGACAAATGATAGCATTTTTGATCTTAGATATTCTGGCTGGTGTGAGGTGAAATCTAAGGGTTGTTTTGATTTGCATTTCCCTGATGACTAAGGATGTTGAACATTTCTTTAGGTGCTTCTCAGACATTTGATATTCCATAGGTGAAAATTCTTTGTTTAGCTCTGTACCCCATATTTAATAGGGCTCTCTGTAGTCTAACTTCTTTAGTTCTTTGAATATATTGGATATTAGCCCTGTTTGGGGATGTAGGGTTTGTAAAGGTCTTTTCCCAATTTGTTGGTTGCCATTTGATCAAATTGACATTGTCCTTTGCCTTACAGAAACTTTGTAATTTTATGAGGTCCCATTTGTCAATTCTTGATCTTAGAGCATAAGCTATTGGTGTTCTCTCCAGGAAAATTTCCCTGAGCCCATGTGCTCAAGACTCTTCTTCAGTTTCCTAACTATTAGTTTCAGTGTGTCTGGTTTAATGTGGAGGTCCTTGATCCATTTGGACTTGAGTTTAGTACAAGGAGATAAAAATGTATCAATTTGCATTCTTCTGCATGCTGACCTCCAGTTGAGCCAGCACCATTTGTTGAAAAGGCTATCTTTTTTCCACTGGAAGGTTGTAGCTCCTTTGTCAAAGATCAAGTGACCATGGGTTTATGGGTTCATTTCTGGGTCTTCAGTTTTATTCCATTGATTTACCTGCCTATCACTGTACCAATACCATGCAGTTTTTAACTTATTGCTCTGCAGTACTGCTTCAGGTCCGGGATACTGATTCCCCCAGAAGTTCTTCTACTGTTGAGAATAGTTTTAGCTATCCTGGGTTTCTTGTTATTCCAGATGAATTTGAGAATTGCTCTTTTTAACTCTATGAAGAATTGAGTTGAAATTTTGATGGGACTGCATTGAATCTGTATATTACTTTTGGCAAGTTGGCCATTTTTACTATATTAATCCTGCCAATCCACGAACATGGAAGATTTTTCTAACTTCTGAGGTCTTCTTCAATTTCTTTCTTCAGAGACTTAAGTTCTTGTCATACAGATCTTTCACTTGTTTGGTTATAAGGACACCAAGATACTTTATATTGTTTGTGGTTATTGTGAAGGATGTCATTTCCCTAATTTTTTTCTCAGCCTGTTCACCCTTTGAGTATAGGAATGCTACTGAGTTAACTGTGATAATTTTATATCCACTTTATATCACTTTGCTAAAGTTGTTTATCAGCTGTAGGAGTTCTCTGGTGGAGTTTTCTGGGTCACTTAAGTATACTATCATATCATCTGCAAATAGTGATAATTTGATTTCTTCCTTTCCAATTTGTATCTTTGACCTCACTTTTTTCTCTAATTGCTCTTGCTAGAACTTCAAGTACTATATTGAATAAATATAGAGAGAGAGGGCAGCCTTGTCTAGTACCTGATTTTAGTAGGATTGCTTCAAGTTTCTCTCCATTTAGTTTGATGTTGGCTACTGGTTTGTTGTACATTGCTTTTAATATGTTTAGGTATGGACCTTGAATTCCGGTTCTTTCCAAGACCTTTAACATGAAAGAATGCTGAATTTTGTCAAAGGCATTATCACCATCTAAGGAGACAGCAGGTGCTAGAGAGGATGTAGAGAAAGAGGAACACTCCTCCACTGCTGGTTGGATGCAAGCTGCTACAACAACTCTGGAAATCAGTCTGGCGGTTCCTCAGAAAACTGGGCATGATACTACCAGAGGACCCTGTTATGCCACACATGGGCATATACCCAGAGGATTCCCCAGCATGTAATAAGGACAGATGCTTCACCATTTTCATAGCAGCCTTATTTACAATAGCCAGAAGCTGGAAAGAACCCAGATGTCCCTCAATGGAGAAATTGATATAGAAAATGTGGTATATTCACACTATGGAATACTTCTCAGCTATTAAAAACAATGAATTCATGAAATTATTAGGCAAATGGGTGGAAATGGAAATTATCATCCTAAGTGAGGTAAACCAACCACAAAAGAACACACATGGTATGCCCTCACTGATAAGTGGATATTAGCCCATAATCTCAGAATACCCAATACACAATTCACATATCAAATGATGCCCAAGAAGTAGGAAGGAGTGGCCCCTGGTCCTGGAAAGGCTCAATGCATAAGTCTAGGGGAATACCAGGACAGGGAAGCAGGAGGGGATGGATTGGGGAAGCAGGAGGGAATGGATTGGGGAACAAGGGAAGAGGACTTATGGGACTTTCAGGGAGGGGGAATCCAGGAAAGGGGAAATAATTCGAAATGTAGATAAAGAATATATCTCATAAAAAGAAAAATAATAGCATATTTATGTTAAATTAAACATTCTAAATCAAATGCACTTGTTCTCATGATATAAATAATTTGAATATATAAAAGCTAAAGTCATAAATGGACAGATAGGAAGAAATGGCAGAAAATTTTAATAGATTTGGGCAAAAGCACAAGTAAAAGAATGTCAGGCATAAAGTCTAAGGAAAAGATTGACAAAAACATATTCAAATGAAAACCTGACAAATGGTATTGCATAAAAAGTGAAATAATCAAAAATTAAAAATCATATTTAAGAAGGAAAGAGAGAAGATTAAATTGTTGACATTAAAAAATAGACAGAGGAAGACCATGAGGTATTTCCCCAAATAAAATGAGTTTATTCTACTGACCAAAATACATGTATATGATTTCATTAAATCTGTTATGTTTCTCATAGAGTTATTCAATTTTAAAAATAAATTCTTTAGGGACTTCAAACAAAGATATGCCCTAACTTCTTAATGCCATAAAATTAGACTTTCTACTATGCCCCTCCAAAACATCATACAAAACATGGCACAGATGGAGTAATGAAATAACAAAGAGATATGCCAGAAAAAATGTGATATTCCATGATTCATATTCAAGTACCTAGCATATAGGAAAACAGAGTTAAATGTGCACAGGCTCAAAGATATGATACATATAGAATCTACTTGAAGAAACTGCAAAACAATGCTCACTGCCAGTAAGCTAACAAAATAACCAACTGAAGGCTGAAAGGGAACAACCCACTTTTACTTGTAGAATAGGACATAACACTCATAATTACCAAAGCAAAATTATAATTTCTGCAAAAATTTTGACGTTTCTATATCATGGGTAATGTTCTACATAGGATTATCAGGCCTTAAATTGAGTAGTTATGGCTTAATTTGGTAGATCAAATGAGTAACCATTCGCACACCAGACAGTCTACCATCTGTGCTTTGAATTTTTTTAAATAAAGCAATTTCTTTAGTCAAGAGCCAAAAAGTTCATACTCTTCTTCAAACTTATACCAAAAGGGGGGGAGGCCCTTGGTCCCGGAAAGATTTGATACCATAGTGTAGAGGAATACCAGGACAGGTAAGTGGGGGTGGGTTGATTGGGGAAGGGGAGATGGCTTACAGGATTTTGGGGGGAGGAGGAACCAGGAAAGGAGACAATATTTGAAGTGTAAATAAAGAATATACCTAATAAAAACATAATTATAAAAAAACCTTATACAATGTATATGAGAAAGATATAGATATGAGCCTATAATAAGCTAAATGCAGTAAAGCTTTAAAATATATAAATCTAGGAAAATGATATGAGTGTTTTTTATTTTTATTTATTTATTTATTTATTTATTTATTTATGTTTTTTTTTTTTTGGAGACAAGGTTTCTTTGTGTAGCCCTGGCTATCCTGGAGCTCACTCTATAGACCAGGCTGGTCTCAAACTCAGAAATCTGCCTGCCTCTGCCTCCCAAGTACTGACATTAAAGACATGTGCCACTATTGCATGGCCATAAATATTCTTTAAATTATGATGTTTGTAACTTTTGTGCAGATTTGAAAATACTTTCTCATAAAATCTCTACAATGTATATAGACTAAAATTCATTATCTACAGTCATGTCATGGTGACACACACCTTTAATCCCAGGACTTGGGAGATAGAGGTAGGTGGATCTCTGTCTTAAAGTACAGCCTGGTTTACAGAATGAGGTCCAGAGGAGCTAAACTTAAACAGAGAAATTCTACCTTGAAAAAACCAAAAAAAATTGTATTAGATAAGTACTGGCTTTTAAGATTTAATATGATCAGTCTCGATATAAATCAATATAAATTAATGTTTAGAATTAAAACTATAAGTTTGCTTTGTTATCTATTCTTTTTCTTTGAATCTTGTCTTCCTGCTTCTTAGAGAATGACCACTGTGTAATTTAGCAAAGATCTCCTTTTTTTCCTAAGGTAAATTTTTGTGTTTAGTCATGGAAGATAATAGCAAGACTAGTATGTCAAGCCTGTTTTAGTCTGTTCTTTGTTCTCCTACCAAAGTTTGTAGGTTTCTTTTGAAACAGCTGCTCCTACAATATTAATCACACTTTAAATATTTCTTTCTTCAGGTTCTAAGTAAAAGCACTCTTTCTTCTTATTTACGGAGCATATAACAACAGCTATGGTCTTATGAGACTTCTTGTTGTCTTAATCAACTCAGACTACTACTATAAAATACCACAGACAATTTATTTCTTAATTATATTGATGCAAGAATTCCTTAGTCAAGAGACAAGGGAAAGCTCTCTGGTTTTCTCCCTCTTCTTATTGAAACCAAATTCATCAAATGTGCCTAGACTTATGATATCATCAAAAACTAAGCACATCTCAAAGAAAAATACTATCATACTATGGAGTAGGACATCAATATATGAATTTAAGATTATATATATTTGGCCCCATAATCTCCCCAAAGTTTACTATCCTTAGTTTTTCTTAACCTTTTGCCCCCTTTTAAAATATCACCTTTAAAAATTTCTTTCATAGTATACTATTATATGCCTTTTGAAATCTCATATTGTATGCATACCAATAGCAGGAAAGTAGATGAATGGTAGAAAGTATTTGAGCATTGAAAGTACTTTGTGGGTGGTAAAAGTGTAGCTTTTTAGGTGCACAGTATGATTTTGAGCCAAAGGTTATGTAGGTCCCATACCTATAACTGCTTTATGTCATCCTTTTTAATGACACCAGTATGTTGTGTCTTCCTCAGTAGGTTCTTACTACCATGTCTGGAGGATAGATAAGAGTAATGGCAATAGCTTGTAATGTTTGTGCATATATAGAAACTTGATAGATAACAACTCCAAAAGAAGTAACCCACTATTGGCATTTTTTATGTGATACCCTCTGGTACCACATAAAATGGTAAGGGCATTGGTATCAATCATAAGTCATACCCAGCTAGAAATCCTGTGAACTATTAAAAAAAATGGCTGGTTTGACAAGATACACCTACTGGTGTAATAATGACAAAAACATCATAGGAGCAAACAACGAATTTATGATTGGATTTGAGGATTGTTCCTCTAGATGAAACACATTCCTAAACTATTGCTCAAAGACCCATGAAAATACAGGTAATAGGCTCTGGGGGAGAAATTATAAAATTATTCTGCAACAAAGGCATAGTACTAAACCAACTCCTACACTTAATTTTAAACTTATAAATGAATGCATCTCTCAACCTTCATCTGTGAAGTCTCTATTCACAGAATATAGTGAATACCTCAGTGAGTATAATGCAAATAAGAAATGCAGATTCCCCCCCCTCTCTCTCTCTCTCTCTCTCTGTCTGTGTGTGTTTGTGTGTGTGTGTGTGCGTGCGCACGCTGTATTTCCTCCCTATTTTCTGTAACCATTGTGGAAGAGGACCTGGAAAGAATGTAAAAGTCAGAAGCAGTGGAAGACTGCAAGGAAACATTGTTTTGGGGACACCAGGAAGGCTGCACATATAAACTCAACAATGATTGTCATAGTATGCACCAATCTATGAAAGTCCAAGCCAGACCTAATAATGAAAAAAGGGGAAAGCCTTTGGAATGTAAACATAGAATATAGAAAATAAAAATTAAAAAAAAAGGGGGGGCATGGAATCCCTTTTTCCCTAGCCTCAAGATATTGTCCATTAATAGTTGCTAAGATAAGGGAAGAAATCTCTGTAAGAGTGTAGCTCTTGGTAGAACTGACCATGTTACAGTAGAAAAATCACACATCCAAGACTCTTTCTGTAGCACAAAATAGCCTTGAAAGGTTTAAAAAGAACAAAATAATAAAACTGGATGAGTAAGTAAGGGAATAGATCTGGGAAATGGGTCTGAAAAGTGGATATGTTCAAGGAATACTTCATGAAGTCCTGAAAGAACTACCATTACTAGAAGTGCTTTATGAGAAAGTTTATACAAATAATTTTGGAAAGATCTACAAGAGGTGTTTCAGAGATAAACAATGAAGTAAACCAATGTAATTGTGGTAAGATACAATTCTACATTTTGGCAGTGGATTTCTTAGAGTAACTTAATAGAATAGTGAGTGAATAAAGTGATAGTAGTTTCATACACACACACACACACACACACACACACACACACACACTCCCATATGCACACACACAAAAATCAGAAGCAATGCGTCAAAACAAAATTAAGTCTATGCAATTATGAACCAAGTCTTCATATGGTATATTATTATGTCAATTTTATCACTCTCCTTTCAACCATAGTCAAAACAGAAAAGATCAATCAAGAAAAATAACAATTTAGATAGTACAAAGTGCCACAACTTTTATCTTCTCTACTCAAACTTGTGTTCCCATTCTAAAACCAAAGTCTCTAAATTCTACCAGTGATAAAGGTTTCAAGTAAAAGATGAAAAATATTTTATCTCATTCGTTTATTTATTTATTTTTGTTGGATATTTTATTTATTTACATTTCAAATGTTATCCCCTTTCCAGGTTCCATCCTGGAACCCTTTTCCCATTCTCCCTCTCCCTGCTTCTATGAGGATGCTCTCGTACCCACCCACCCTGAATTACAAAAACGTACAAGATTACTGTGTCCTTATGTGGATGAAAGACACAGGATGAAAGATAGCAAAAGTAATCCCATTGGGAATTTCTTGTAATGATGCATTCTACTGGCACATGGTTTTCCCTTTAAGAGCTTGTCTCCAAATACCATTGCTTTGGGTACCAGTCAGAGCATGATGAAATTGACCTAATGACAGGACTGTCTGGATTCCAACAGTGTTTGTTTTTATTTTTTTACTTAAAATTTTCCCATATGATATATTCAATCATATTCTTACCCTTACTTAAAATTCACTCAGGTCCCTTCTCTTCACCTCCATATAATACTCAACCTCATGAAACTCCTGACCCTCCACTTCTCTTCCTTAAAAAGCAACAACAACAAAATAGAAAGTCAACCAGACATAAAATTAATACAGAGAATGAGAACAAAAGAAAAGAAAGAAAGAAAGGAAGAAAGAAAACAAATAAAACAAACAAAACATACCAGAACAAGCACCGCCCAAAAGAACATGCAGTATGCTTTGTATTGGACATTTTTCTGTAATAGGATTTATGACACATTCCATAAGATAAACTCAAGAAACTGAGAATAGATTCATAGGACCATAGAAACCATATAACTATTATTATCCTAAGAGAACAGGGCAATAAACTAACTTTTAATGGCATAGTGCTATACTCATATATCAATGCATTAATCAGTCCTCGTCAGAGCCACTTCTTGCATGAGACTGTGACACCAAGACCCAGAATTGGGCAATGTGTGGACAGTGGAAGACTGGAACACTCAGCGCTAAGTACAATTCTCCTGGCAAACATTTGCTCTCTTAACTAGCAAAATTCTAAACGCTATGTGCCACAAAAATAATTTCTGTCTGAAAATTACTAAGAATCTGAGCAAATAATTCACACATGAAAACATGTAGACTTTCTGCATTATTGTTCTCTTCTGTATCACCCACCCACTCAGACTCAAAGCTGAGTTTGGAAATTCTACTTCTCTGCTTCACTGAGGCACTCAATTCTCTCCCCTAGGGCTATTAATACATCTTTATTCCACAGTCAAGCATGAAATGTGCAATAACAATGCCCTTCACAAATGAAAGCGTCCTCAGCATTTATAGTCAGTATTAAACAAATATTAAATGAGTAAAGGGGAGAAAAGGGGTAACCGAAGTGTTCAATCTACCTCTAAATTTTGTCTCCAGATTTCAATTTCATATTGTTGAAATAAAAAGTTAAGAAAATTACCTGGTTTCTTTCCTATATTTTTTGCTAATGCTTCATTTAGTTGCCATCATATAAAAGAAAATCATTCTTGGGTTTTAGAAATACAAAAGCAGGGAAAAATGAAAAAATGATTTTATATCTGTTACTTTTTAATTTTTGAATCATTTTGTCTGACATGCTTTTAACATTAAAGAATGTGGCTAATATATTCTAATATTTTATCAATTGTTTGAGAAATTTATATAATGTGTATTAATTATAATCATCTTCTACCCCTTCTAAATGCTATGTGCCACAAAAATAATTTCTAATGTCTGAAAATTCCTAAGAATCTAATCTCCTCAACTCCCTCACATTCACACTTTATGACTTTCTGAGCCTTTTATTATATTTTATTTTCTTTTGTTTTGTTTTCTGAAAGACTGTATTGTAGCAGAGATGTTAATCCTCTGACTGTTAAATCTTTCTACCTCCCTCTTCCACAATGCTCCCTGCACCATAAATGCAATGATTGTGTTGTAAGTATATTAATTATAAAACTCAGTGTTTGATTTTATAAAAAAAAAAACAATTTCATGCAAGTAGGCAACTGAATGAGTTCAGTGTACCAAGCATATTAATCTATTTTTTAATTTTTTAAATGTTATGTATATAAGTGTTTTGTCTGTTAAACTATGTATATTTATGAATCACAAGTCTAGAGGAAAGGGCATTGAATACTCTGGAGCCATGTGGATACCAGAAACCAAACCCAGGTTTTCTGGAGGATGAGGTAGTGCTCCTAAACACAGAGCCATCTATCAAGCCCCTATATTTATAGTTTTGTTGTATGACAAATAATAAAAATGAGTTCAAAGACAATAGTAAAAGAGCAATGGATTTATTTAAGCAATATGCAATATATATATGTACTAGAACGGTCTAATTAGTATCCTCACTTCCAAAAATGACAGATATTACTAATATGCTTCTGTGATAAATAAAACAAACTTAGTTTTAACTTATATTGAAGTATATCAACCAGCTAAAACAAAATATGGATGGATTTTCAGACAAAATAAGAGCATATTTAGAAAATGACAAACTCAATAATGTATTTACTATTTCTAGTATACTTACCATTTATCAAAAACATGATATTTTATTCTTCTATACCAGGCAACATAAATATCATAATCAAATAATAGGATAAAACCCACTCTAGTTCATTTTTCTAGGTATGCCTTTATCTTTATGGCAATCAGTAACATTGACATGCTAAAATGCTTATCACAGAGTTATAATTACAAAGATAAAACCTGTTACTCGTTTGATTGACAGTGACATTTAGACTTCTCTTATCCTTTGCCCTAAGTATAGTTAACTCTTGACCCAAAGATAGGAGCATTATTTTGCAAGCTCACTCGAGTAATCATTAGGTCTTATATCATTATCTTTGCTTTGATTGGGTCATAATCCTCTAAAAGCATTACCTGAAAATTTGATAAGTCTGATGAAAAATGGATTTTAAAGTGTTTTAAAATTTTGAAATTTAACTAGAAAATGTTTGTGAATCTTAATGCATGTAGCCTATGAGATGCTGTCTCTATTGCTAATCCCCTATTGCTGAAGGCGAAACTTTTGATAACCTTGAACTCATCTATGATATATATATATATATATATATATATATATATACATATATATATATATATATGTATGTATATTATTCAAAAAGTTAGACCCTAAAGAGCTAACCATAGAATTCTCAACAAAGGTATGTCTCGTGACAGAAAAACAGTCAAAGAAATGTTATTTTCAGTGTTGTTACTCATCACAGAAATGCAAATCAAAGTGACTCTGAGTTTCCACTTTACGTCCATCGAAAAAAGCTAAGATTAAAAACTCAAGTGACAGCACATGCTGGATTGAATGTGGAACAATGGGAACACTATATATTGCTGGTGGGATTGCAAACTTGTAGAACCACTTTGGAGATTATTTTGTCAATTTCTCAGACAAAAAGTTCTACCTCAAGACTCATCTATAATACTCTTGGGCATATACCCCAAAGATATTCCACCTTCCCACAAGGACATATGCTTAGCTATGTTCACAGCAGGTTTATTCATAATAGTTAGAAATTTGAAAAAACCATAGATGCTCCTCAACTGAAGAATGGATTTAAAAGAAAGTGATTCAGTCACAAGATGAAATAGAACTTAGCTCTAAAAGAGAAGGGCATCCTGAATTTTGCAGTCAAGTAGATAGAACTAGAAAATACCATCCTGAATGAGATAACCCAGAACCAAAAGGACATGCATGGTTCATACTCACTTATAAGTATATATTAGCTATAAATTATAGTATAGATTTGTTGCAATCCACAGACCACATAATCAAAATATCTAGGAGAGCCCAAGGGAGGCAAGTTAAATCTTTCTTAGAAGGGGACATAAAATATATCTTGGAGGTGGATGGAGGTAAGGAGCTTTGTGAGAGAAGGAACTGGAAGCAGAACCAGGTGGAGAGATCAAGTCTAGGGAGAACAAGTAAGAAAATGGAAATTGGCAGTGGGAAGAGCAGAAGTATCTCTAGAATAAGCCAGAAACTTAAGATATGGGAACATCCCAAGGTGTATATAAGGGTGACTCTAGCTCAAACTCCTAGCAGTGTGAAATGTGAATCCTGAATCGACCACTTCTAGGAGACTGGCAAGACTCCTAGTGGAAGGATAAGAACAACCCACATATAAAACCTACAACCTAAAATGTGTCCTACATACAAGATATGCAGAGACAAAGAAAGAGTCCTAATGACCAATGATTGACTGCCCCAAATTGAGACTCACATCATGGGCATGAACTAATCCCTGGTTCTAACAATGATGCTTTGTTATACTTTAAGACAGGAACCTAGAATAGTTGTACTATAAGAGTTTCAACCTGGCAGCTGATCAAACAGATACAGAGACCCCTAGCCAAACATTAAATGGAGCTCAGGGAGTCTTGTAGAAGAGTTTGAGAAATAAATGACAGATATGAAGAGAATACGGACTCAACAGTAAAACCAAATAACTTAGATCCTTGGGCGCTCCCAGAGACTGGATCACCAGGAAATGATCAAGCATTGACTAGATCTAGTACTCCCTATTATTTGTAGGAAATGTGCAGCTTGGTCTTCATGTGGGTCCCCAACAACTGTAGGAGCTGACTTTGAATTTATTGACTCTGTGTGGATCCCATTCCCCTAATCGGGCTGTATTGTTTGGTCTTAGGGAGAGAGGATGTGCACTGTCCTGTACTGACTGATGTCACATGAGCATGTGTGTGTGTGTGTGTGTGTGTGTGTGTGTGTGTGTGTATTTGTGAGCACACGCATGTATGTGTTCATGATAAGTAGGGAGGAAGAATTTCCATTTTTCAGAAGATAAGGGTAGAGGAGCTTGAGGGTGACAGACAGGAGAGGGGATAGATATTAGCATGTAATATGAATAAATAGATAAATGTTAAAAGGAGAACCTTATTACTTTACTCATATAATCTTTTCTGTTTTTTCTTTCATTGAAAATATATTTTTCTATATTTCTTATTAAAATTTCACCTCCCACAGCTCCTTCAAGATCTTCTTCACCTCCCCTCCCATATGAAATCATGCCCTATCTCTCTTTCCGTGTGTGTGTATGTATGTATGTATGTATGTATGTTTCTATGTGTCTACTCTTCTGATGTCTCTGTTAGCAAGAAACCAATCATCTACAGAATAATAAAAGAAGATAAAATAAAACAAATAGACTAGGACAAATTATTCATCTATGAGTACAGCAGAATGTCATTAGGAGTCATTTTATATTTTATTATTATACTAAAAATAGTTGTATGAATAGGTTTGAATAGGAATGACTCCTATAGACCCATGTGTTTCAATGGTTGAATTATAGAGTAGCATTCTTAGGAGGTATGGCCTTGATGGAGTAAGTGTGGCTTTGTGGGGAGAAGTTTGTTATTGTGAAGGTGGGCTCTGAGGTCTCATATATATGCTCATGTATGGCCAGTGAGACACAGTCTCCTCCTAGAGCCCTACAGTTAAAGGTGTAGAACATTCAGCTCCTTATCCAGGACCATTTTAACTTTTTGTTTCTTTTTATTTTATGTGCATTGGTTCTGCCTGTATATATACCTGTGTGAAGTTGTCAGATCCTCTGGAACTGGACTTTCAGACAATTGTGAGCTACCATGTGGGTACATAGAATTGAACCTGGATCCTCTGGGAGACCAGCCAGTGCTCTTAACCACCAAGTCACCATCTGAGCCCTAGTGTTATTCTTATATGAACTGGTTCTGCACCTTACCAAAAAGGGTTTTCTTTCCTACTACATGTAATTCTAAAATATTTCCTGTGCTTAATCACTCTTGTTCTTTTGGTTAAGACTCAAGTTTTTTAGGCTTACCTCCAACATTTTTCATGATGATATACTTTATGTGTTTCAAACAGCATATATATGGGAGTCGAAGGGATATGCTGATAATATTGTGAATTCAGAGTATCACAATAAATATTAGATAATGAATGGACTAATAACACTGATTTTTAAAAACCCCATTGCAATATATTATAATTCAGGTACAATTCTATCAGCAATACCAGCTCAGTTATAAGAAAATACAGGAATCGCATGTTGGAAGACACAGCATAAGAGGAAAGATCTCTACAGTAAATAAACCAATAATAGATATAGCACAACTGTCTCATAAACACCAATGCTATTTCAAAGTGATGGTTCTCTTCTAAAGCATGGCAATAAAATAAATAATGATAAAATTGCCTGTGGATGATGGAAATTATTAAACCATTATTATGTAGGATTTAATGAACAAGAATTTTGATCAAACCTCCCCTTAATTTTGCTTAAGGATTGTAAGTTTTCACATTTATGCAGAGTTTAACAAAATACATTTTATTTTTAATGAAAGTATGTGTCATGTTCAACAAAGAAATTAGACCCTGAATGAGTCTTGCAACCCACTGCTCATGCAGAATAGTTAAAAGTTGCTTATGTGAGTTCAGAATTTACAATCTTAGATATTTTATGAATATAGTTTTCATAAAGCTTTCCATGAAGAAAAATCAATACGTTTATTGTCAGCTTGATTTCCTTCTTAGTCAAACACTGCTTTGTTAGCTATCAGCATGCATTCTTCAAAGGATATTACAAAGAAAAGAAGTCACTCATGAACTATGTGCCTACAGAAAGTCATATAAAAGGGTACCAACTTGGGAATATTCATATATAAAACCATAACTTTTGAAGGATTATATATATGTGTATATATATTAAGTTTAGAAAAATAAGCATTTCAATTTAATATATGCTAAAGTAAAATGAAGAAATATTTCATATATCTTTAAATTAATAGATTGAGATTTTAATTGGCAGTCACTAAATGGTTGTGTTTACAATCCTCTTATCATTCTTATGTTTTTGTTTTTTAAAAGAATAATAACCTAAACAAAGAATGCCACCACATAGTATGGTAGAAAAATGGAATTATATGAAATTCACAGAATCCCAGCTCTGCACTCCACTCCCCAGGCCACATCTCAACCTGCCTCCCTGGAGAATCAGGTGAGATACCCATACCACCTCTATCTTTATTCCAAGATTTCTGATAGCACCAGGGACTATCCGGGTAGCCAATCCCAGAGACAACCAGATGGCTAAAAAACAGCACAAGAACAGACTCAGCATAAGCCATGACAATATGGTACCATCAGAACCTTGCTCTCCTATGACAATAAGTCCCAGCTATCCTAATCCACCTGAAGATCAAAACAATGACCTTAAATCCAATTTTCTGAAAATGATACAGGCCTTTAAAGAATAAATAAGTCCCTTAAATAAATACAGGAAAATACAATCAAACAGCTAGAAGCTTTAAACAGGAAATGAATAAATATATAGAAACACAGAAAAATAAATTCAAACAGGTGAGGGAAATGAATAGAACTGTTCTGGTCCTGAAAATGTAATTATAAACATAAAGGAAGTAATAAAAACAAGCAAAGAAACAAAACAAACAAACAAACAAACAAACAACAGAGGCAATACTGGAGACGGAAAAACCTAGGTCAAGAACAGGAACTGCAGAGACAAGCATCAGCAACTGAATACAAGAGATGTAAAAGAGAATCTCACACATAGTAAATAATGATAGAAGAAACAATATACTGGTCAACCGAAATGACAAACTTAAAAAGTTCCTAAGACAAAACATTCAGAAAATTGGGGCCACTATGAAAAAGACAATCCTAAGATTACCAGGAATACAATGATATAAGGTTCTCAGATTCAAGGCTATGAAAATATCTTCCACAAAATTATAGAAGTATATTCCCCTAAACTGAAGAAATAGTTGGCAATACATGTAAAAGAAACTTACAAAGCACCAAACAGATTGGACAAGAAAATAAAATCCTCCTACCACATAATAATCAAAACATTAAATGTACAGACTAAAGAATATTAAAAGTACTGAGGAAAAAGATCAAGTAACATATAAGAGCAGACCTACCAGAATTGTACATTATATCTGAACATAGCCTCTAAAAGCCAGGCGGGTCTGGAAAGATATCTTGCATACCCAAAGAGACCACAGAAGTCAGCCCAGACTACTAAACCCAGCAAAACTTTCAATCACCATAGATGGGGAAACCAAGATACTCCATAATAGAATCAAATTTAAATACCATCTTTCCAGGATTCCAGCACTACAGTGGATACTAGAAGGAAAACTTCAACACACAGAGAGTAGCTATACCTAGTTTAATTTTACAGCACATCCAAAAGAAGACAAAGACACATACACATTAATACCACGAATGTCAAAATAGCAAGAACTAACTGTTCTTGTTCTTTAATATCTCTCAAAATTAATGGACTCAATTCACCAATAAAAATACACAGGCTAACAGGGTGAAAACAGCATCCATCATTCTGTTGAATACATGAAACACATCTCAGAAACCAATATAGACAGTACCTAAGAGTAAAAGGCTGGAAAAAGATTTTCCAAGCAAACAGACCTAAGAAACAAGCTGGAGTAGACAATTTAATATTGAAAAAAAATAATGTTCCATAAGCAATAAACAAACGAGATAAGAAAGGACACTTTATACTCATCAAAGAAATATTTACTGAGATGGCTTCTCAATTATGAATGTCTCAAATGCAAGGGCTCCTATACTTGTAAAAGCAAACTTATTAAAGCTTAAGTCAGATATTAATTCCCACTCATTAATAGCATGGGACTTCTGCCCCCCACTCTCATCAAGTGGACAGGTCTTCTAAACATAAAATAGACAGAAATAATGAAACTAACAGAGATTATGAATCAAATGGCCGTAACAGATATCGATTGGGTATTTCACCAAACACACATTAAAAACATACTTTCATACAAGTAACTCATGGAACGTTCTCCACAATTGAGCATGTACTTGGTCACAAAGCAAGACTCAACAGATGAAGAGTGAAATACATATTAGTAGATCACCATGGATTAAAACAGGACTTCAACAACAACAATAACAAAAACAAAACAAAACCTTATAAACTCATGGAAACCAAACAATTCCCTACTCAATGACCACAATGTCAAAGAAGGTGTCTAGTCAGTGTTTCTATTCTTGCACAAAGCATCATGACGAAGAAGCAAGTTGAGGAGGAAAGGGTTTACTCAACTTAAAATTCCATATTGCTGTGCATCACCAAAGAAAGTCAGTACTGGAACTCAAGCAGGTCAGGAAGCAGAAGCTAATGAAGAGGCTATGGAGAGATGTACTTACTGGCTTACTTCCCCTGGCTTGCTCATCTGGCTTTCTTATAGAACCCAGGACTACCAGACTAGTGATAGCACTACCCACAATGGGCCCTCCCCCATTAATCACTAATTTAGAAAATGCCTTACAGCTGGATTTCATAGAAGCATGTCCCCAAGGGATGCTGCTTTCTCTGTGATAACTCCAGCTTGTGTCAGGTTGACACACAAAACCAGCCAGTTCAGAAGAAATGAGAAAGCAATATTTTTTTCTAAAATTTAATGAAAATGAAGGTACATACATAAACATATGGGACACAATGAAAACAGTCCTAAGAGGAAAGTTTATAATGCTGAGTGCCTTCATAAAGAAATCAAAGAGTTTTCAATATTAATGATTTAAAGATAACCTGAAAACTCTTGGAAAATTGCAAACAGCCAAAGTGAATAAACAACAAGTAATAATCAAACTCAGGGCTGAAATAAATCAATTATAAACAAAGAGAACAGTCTAAGAAATCAATAAGACCAAGAGTTGGTCCGTTGAAAAAGTCAATAATACAGACAAACCCATACCCAAACTATCTAACAGGCAATGAGTCAGTTTGAAAATTAATAAAATTAGAAAAGAAAAGAAAGAAAGACATCAAAACAAAGAGTGAGAAAATCAAAAGAAAAAAATCATTGCATCCAATTCAAAGCCTGTACTCCACAAAATTTTAAAATCTAAACAAAATGGATGATTTTTTACATAGGTACTACTTACCAAATTGAAGTTGAAATCAAGCAAAATATTTAAAAAATACTATAATCCCCAAGGAAACACAAGCAGCCATCAAAAGCATTATAGCTGAAAAAGCCCATGGCCACATAATTTTAATACAAAATTATACCAGACTTTCAAATGAAAGCTAGTAACAATACTCCTTAAACTATTCCACAAAATAAAAACAGAAGGAACACTGCTGAACTCATTATATGAGGACACAGTCACCCCAGTACTTACACCACAGGACAACATAGAAACAGAATTTCAGACCAATCCTTTATGAACATTGATGTAAAATACTTGCAAACCAAAGCCAGGAATACAACAAAAACAAATCCAACATGATCAAGTGTGCTTCATCCCAGGACATAAGCAGTAGTTCAATATATAAAATCTATCTTTGTAATCTACCATACTTTTTGAAAGATTAGAAATTTATCTATTTATTTTTTTATTCGATATATTCTTTATTTACATTTCAAATGATTTCCCCTTTCCTGACACCCTTCCCCAAACGTCCCATAAGCCCTTTTCCATCTCCCTCTTCCCCCATCCTCCCTTTCCCACTTCCCTATTCTGGTATTCCCCTACACTGATAAACTGAGAACCAGGGGCTACTCTTTCCATCTTCTTGACGTCATTTGATATGTGGATTGTGTCTTGGGTATTCCAAGATTCTAGGCTAATATTCACTTATCAGTGAGTGCATACCATGAATGTTCTTTTGAGCCTGGGTTATCTCATTTAGTATGATGTTCTCCAGCTCCATCCATTTGTCTAAGAATTTCTTGAATTCATTGTTTCTAATGGCTGAATAGTACCCCATTGTGTATATATACCACATTTTCTGCATCCATTCCACTATTGAGGTACATCTGGGATCTTTCCAGCTTCTGGCTATTATAAATAAGGCTGCTATGAACATAGCGTAGCATGTATCCTTATTACATGCTGGGGAATCCTCTGGGTATATGCCCAGGAGTGGTATAGCAGGCTCCTCTGGAAATGTTGTGCTCAATTTTCTAAGGAACCGCCAGACTGATTTCCAGAGTGGTTGTACCAGCTTGCAATCCCACCAGGAGTGGAGGACTGTTCCTCTTTCTCCACACCCTCCCCAACACCTGCTGTTTCCTGAGTTTTTAATCATAGCCATTCTGACTGGGGTGAGGTGAAATCTCAGGGTTGTTTTGATTTGCCTTTCCCTAATGACTAATGATGTTGAACATTTCTTAAGGTGCTTCTCACCTATCCAAACCAAAACCCCAAATGTACTAAACAAAAAAATAATATTAAAGGCATTAGTTTAATATATTAACAAATTGAGCTGGGCATGGTGGCACATGCCTGTAATCCCAGCACTTTGGAGGCAGAGGCAAGTGGATTTCTGAGTTCGAGGCCAGCCTGGTCTACAGAGTAAGTTCCAGGAAAGCCAGGACTACACTGAGAAACCCTGTCTCAAAAAAAAAAAGAACATATTGAGAGAAAACAGAGAGGGGGGAGGGAGGAAGGGGGAATAGAGAGAGAGAGAGAGAGAGAGAGAGAGAGAGAGAGAGAGAGAGAAATCATCTCATTAGTTACTGAAAAAGCCTTTGAAAAAAATCCAGCTCCCCTTCATATTAAAAGTCATGGTGGATAGTAGATACAATGTATATATCTAAACACAATAAATGCACAATACAGCAAGACAATAGTCAACATTGAATTAAATAGAAAGAAACTAAAAACAGTTCTACTAATATCAGGGACAAGGCAAGTCTGTCCGCCCTGTCGTTATCTCCTCCATATCGTACTTGAAGTTCTAGCTATTGCAATAGGACAAATAAAGGAGATCAAGAGAATGCAACTTGGAAAGGAAAATGTCAAAGTATAAATATTTGCAGATAATATGATACTATATGTAAGTGATCCCAAAAACTCTGCCAAACAACTCCTACATCAGATAAACACCTTCCCCAATATGGCTGGACAGGAGATTAACCCAAAAAAACTTAGTAGCACTCCTTTACACAAATAATAAATGGACTGAGAAAAAAGACAAGGGACATAACAACTTTTACAATAGCCACAAAGCATAAAATATCTTAGTGTTACTCTAACCAAGCAAATTAAAGCCCTTTACTACAACTACAAGTCTCTAAAGAAAGAAATTCAAGAAGGTATGAAAAAATGGAGAGATCTCCCTTGCTCATGGATTGGCAGAATAATGCAGTAAAAATGCTAACTGTGGTAGTTTGAATATGTTTGGCCCATGGGACATGACACCACTAGCAGGTGCGGCCTTGTTGGAGAGGTGTAGACTTGTTCGAGAAGTGTGTCACTGTGGAGGCAAGGCTTTGGGCTCTCATATATATGCTTAAGCCTGGCCAGTGTAATCTAGAGTCTTCTCCTAGAAGGGATATACTCCCAGGCATGTATGTAAAAGATGCTCCAACATACACCAAGGGCACATGCTCCACTATGCTCATAGCAGGCTTATTTATAATAGCCAGAAATTGGAAAATACCCAGATACCCCTTAACTGAAAATTAGATACAGAAAATGTGGATCATTTATGCAATTAAGTACTATCAGCTACTAAAAAGAAGACATCATGAATTTTGCAGGCAAATGGGGGGAGATAGAAAATATCATTCAGCATCAGGTAACTCAGACCCAAAATATATGTGCTGTATGTACTCATTTTCAAGTGGATATTAGCCAAAAAGTGCAAGATAATCATGATACATTCCAGAGACCCACAAAAGCTAAACAGGAAAGAAGGCCCAAGCAAAGATGCTTGAATCTCACCTAGAAGGGGTAACAAAATAGTCATAACAAGCAGATGGAGGGAGGAAATAGGTGAGAAAGGAGATAGAGAGAAGAATGGGGGTGTTCAGGCTACAAGTGTGGGGAGAAACAGGAGAGAGAGCCAGAAGGGTGACTGCACCAGGTGGGGTGTTAGGGGACTTCTCTATGATAAGTCAGATACCTGTGATGGGGAAGCCCTAGCAATCTGTAGGGATGACTTTAGCTGAGAGTCCTAGCAGTGGAATTATTAACCTGAAGTGGCCACACCCTGTAGCTAGGTAGTACCCCTGGTATAGGAATAAAGACATGAACCCCCCACCAAAATTTCAACTCAAAATGTATCCTGTCTAAAAGACATTCAGGGACAAAGATGGATCAGATGTTGAAGGAATGGCCTAACAACAACTGGTTCAACTTGATAACAATGCCAAAGGCAAGCTTTAATCCCTGGTACCACTAATGATACTCTGTTATATTTGCAGATAGGAGCATATCATACCTGTCCTTTGACAGGTTCCACCCAGCAGCTGATTGAAACAGGTGCAGAGGCCACAGCCAAGTTTTGAACAATACTTGGGGACTCTTATGGAAGAGTTGGAAGGATAGAAGGACCCAGAGGTGATAGGATCTCCACAGGAAGACCAAGAGAGTAAACTAACCTAGACCAGTAAGGGCCCTCAGAGACTAAACCACCAATCAAAAGGTATACACTAGCTAATCCTAGGCCTCCTGCACATATGTAACAGGTATGAAGCCGTCTTCATGTAGACCAACAACTAAAATGGAGGTTTTCCTTAAGTCTGTTGCCTGTCTGTGGATCCTCTTCCTCTAACTGTGCTCCCTTGTCTGGCCTCAGTGGGAGAAGATATACCTAGCCCTGCAGAGACTTGATATGCCAGGGTGAAGAGATACCTTGAGGGGGGTTGCTCTATGCTCTCACAAGAGAAGAGGAGGGACTAATGGGGATAAGGACTATGTGGGGAGACAGGGAGTTGTGTCAGCAATCCATGTTTCTAAACAGCTACCAATATATTGATAAGCAATGATCCTTTGGTGGTTCAAGAATGGTTGGCCCATAGGAAGTGATACTATTAGGTGTATGGCCTTACCAGAAAAAGGGAGGCCTGGCAACTTGAAGTGTGTCCCTATGGAAGAGGGCCTTTGAGGTCTCATATGTAAATTCAAGTTTGGCAGTGAGATGGAGGCTACTCCTGGCTACCTTCAGATCAGGATTCAGAACTCATGGCGCTGCCAGCACCAAGTCTGTGTGCACAATGTCATGTTTGTCAATTTCGTAACAATAGAATAAACATCTGAAACTGTAAGCCAGGCCCAGTTAAATGTTTGCCTTACTGATCATGGTATTCCTTTACAGCAATAAAACCCAAACTAAGAGAGATCTCAAACAAATATTTGTTTATGTGCCTTAATAATTCCTGAGAAGACTGTGTATTTACAATGGCTAATAGATTAAAACTTTAAGGCTTATGGAGGGCATGGATTGCTGCAGATTCCATGTCTAATAATTCATTCATCTTTGGTGATCTTTAACTCCCTTAATTAGGGCCATTTCTTGATTACATCTCTATTAAGCACAAATCCTGATAAACAGATAAAAGTCATTTGGATTATATTAACTTAACAAAGCCTATTCTCTATAAGTCAAAGAGCTTTTTAATGCTGTCAGATAGTATCTAAAGTATATCCAGTCTGACTAATCTGCCTCCGCTTCCATATCTTTCTAAATAAAAATTTGGATAAACCTAAATCTTTGTGTCTAGTCCAGTATGGTGCATAGTTTCCTTCTGCTGCTTGTGGATCAAGATGCTGAACTCTCAGTTCCTTCTCTACCATCATGGTTACCAGCATGCCACTATGTCTTCCACCATGACAATTACAGACAAAACCTCTGAAACTATAATCCAGACGCAATTACATTTTTTCTTTTAAAAGTGTTAGCATTATAATGGCTTCTTTTCACAGCAGTAGAAACCCTAATTATCACAGTGACTGTGATTGTATGTATATGCTTAGGCCAGGGAGTGGCACTATTTGGAGGTGTGGCCGTGATGGAGTAGATATGCCACTATAGGAGTAAGCTTTAATACACAAGTCCTAGCTGCCTGGAAGCCTGTCTTACACGAGGAACATTCAGATGAAGTTGAAGAACTCTTGTTTTGCCTGCACTATGCCTGCCTGGATGCTGTCATCTCCCACTTTGATGATAACTGACAAAGAAACCTTCAGACCAATTTTCCTTAGGAATATTAATGCAAAAATACTCTAAAATTTTTAAAAATGGGATCCAAGAACACATCCAAACAATCATACACCATGATCAAGTAGGCTTTAACCCAGGGATGCAGGAATGGTTCAATATACAGAAATCTACCAATATAATCCACTATATAAACAAACTCAAAGAAAAAAAAACACATGATCATCTCATTAGATACTGAGAAAGCATTTGATAAAATTAAACACCCCTTCATGGTAAGGTCTTGGAAATATTAGGAATTCTAGGCCCATAATAAAACATAGTAAAAGTAATATACAGCACACCGGTAGCCAGCATTAAACTGAGTGGAGAGAAATTTGAAGCAATCCCACTAAAATCAGGGACTAGATAAGACTGCCCATTCTCTCTATACTTATTCAATATAGTGCTCAATCTCCAATGCAAAACAAACAATGAAAGGAGGTCAAAGGGATACAAATTGGAAAGGAATAAGTCAAAATATCACTATTTCAGATGATATGTTATACTTATATAAACCCAAAAATTCCACCCAAGAACTCTTAAACCTGATAAATAACTTCAGCAAAGTGGATGGATACAAAATTAACTCAAACAAATCAGTAGCCTTCCCCTTGTAAAAGGATTAACGGGCTGACAAAGAAACTACACCCTCCATAATAGTCACAAATAATATAAAATACTTTGGTGTGACTGTAACCAAGTATGTGAAACGATCTGTATTACAAGAAGGCCAAGTCTCGGAAGAAAGAAATCAAAAGATCTCAGAAGATGGAAAGATCTCCTATGCTCATTGGCATTGTATTGGCAAGATTAATAGAGTACAAATGGACATGTTGCCAAAAGCAATCTACAGACTCAGTGCAATCCTCATTGAAACTCCAACTCAGTTCTTCATAAAGTTATAAAGAGCAATTTGCAAATTCATTTGGAATAACAAAAACCCCAGGATAGCAAAACTATTCTCAACAATAAAAGACCTTCTGGGGGAATCACCATCCCTGAACTCAAGTTGTACGACAGAGCAATAGTGATAAAAATTACAAGGCAGGAAGATCAATGGAATAGAATTGAAAACCCAGAAATGAACCCACACACATATGGTCACTGGATCTTTTAAAAAGGAGCTAAGACCATCCAGTGGGAAAAAAGGCAGGATTTTCAATAAATGGTGCTGGTTCAAGTACAGGTTGGTATGTAGAAGAATGCAAATCGACCCATTCTTATCCCCCTGTACAAAGTTCATGTACAAGTGGATCAAGGCCCTCCACATGAAACAGGATACACTGAAACTAATAGTAAAGAAAGTGTGAAAGAGCCTGGAACACATGGGAACAGGGGGAAAGTTCCTGAATAGAACACCAGTGGCTTATGCACTAAGATCAAAAATTGACAAATGGGACCTCATAAAATTGCAAAATTTATATAAGCCAAAGGACATTGTCAATAGGACAAAATGGCAACCAACAGACTGGGAAAAAATCTTTACCAATCCTACATCCAATAGAGGGCTAATATCCAATATATACAAAGAACTCAAAAAATTAAAATATATACAGCCAAATAACCCTATTAAAAATGGGGTACAGATCTAAACAAATAATTCTCAACTGAGGAACCCTGAATGTTCGAGAAGCACATAAGGAAATGTACAACATCCTTAGTCATCAAGTAAGGATAATATTAGCCTCCAGTATGATTTACAAGGAAGTTCCTGCAAAGAGATTAAAGTCTAGTACCTTAGAAAAGTAGAATTTAGTTAAGAGATAAAGACTACAGGTGAAGATTTTCTAGCTGTTGGTGTAAATTTGAAATGAGACTATATATAGACAGAAGTGTATATATGAGTGCTATAAATGAGACCATATATAGCAGAGCTGCCTGCAAGATACTTAGAATGACCATAGGCTCCAGATAAAATATCTCAAGCTACTTACAAACAAATATAAGCAATTAATATTATGTACTATTTTATTTTTTTAAAGCACTCATAAATAGACATTGGAAATTTCAGAATTAGGATAAGAAATTATTGAAACTGGTTGAAATGTTCCGATAAAAAGATAATCAGATCTTTAAGTAATAAAAATACATAACTGATATACTGCTGTGTAACAGTTTCCTCAAGACTGAAGCATTATATACAGGTGTGATGCTCTTTATCCACAAGATAAACAACTCAAAACTGCTTCAGGAATTACCTGAAACTGAAAAGATCTAGCATGTGCCTCATTGTCAGAGTAAGCAGTGAGAGCTACAAAGAAGACTGAAACCTGGTCAGAATCGTAGAAGAAGCAGAGACCAGCAGAGCTCGCAACAAGATACTTAACACAACTTAGGCACCTAGAAGGGGTAGTCTCCAACTTGTAGAGCTGTCTTCAGGCCATGCACTGTACTCCAGGCTTCAATTCCACCTTTGAGGGCTGTTATGGTGGGGTGAGCTTTGAGGATACAGTGGTCTGAATCATTTCTGCTCCTGTAAGTAACCCCTTCAACCAAATTCCCCAATAAAATTCATTCATTCACCATGTTGGAATTTGGTGGTATCTTACTTTCATTTGTCATGGATTCTATCTTGTGTGTGTGTGTATTGTGTGTTGTATCTTCCAAGTAAAAGTTTTGCCACAAAGCATATGGAAGATGAAATATATTGTATGACTATGTAAAAAAGAATGAAAGTATACATTTTAATATCAATCCCCGATTAAAGAATGTTTTTACTGGAACACAAATACTTTATAGAGAAGGAAAAGGTTAAATGAATAGATCATTTGATTGAATTCATTCATTGGCTTGAATCCTGATTAATAATTAATTGTTAAGACTTAACCTTCAAGAAAGAGCTGAGGTTACTTTTCATTTTATTCACTAGGCCCTTTCTTATCAGAGTAAGCAATATGATCTGCAAAATAACTCCTGCATCTTCTAGTAAATGAGATTTGAATTCAAGTGAAATCTAATAAGTTATACTCTGTGGAAAAGAACATTCTGCACTTTTGAAGTCTCCTTGGCATTATCTTGTGATTTCCACGAAAACAACCACTGATGTAGCAGATGATAGGACAGATACTGGTACTGAGAACTGAACTGCTTCTAACTCCAGTCCACCAGTCCCCAGAGGACAGAATCCTCTCAAAGTGGCCAAGAAAAAAAATCTACCTTTGGATTCCACAGTGTATCACAATATGGTCCAGAGGCCAAAGTCCAGAACTGTGGCTGTGAGATAAAATGTTAAATACTCAACTTTGGCTCCTGAAATACAAAAAGTGTGACTTCTTTTAATATTCTCAGAAATGTAGTTATATCCTTGGCAGGATAATGCTACAGATAGATGCTGTAATTCTCAAGTAAGCAGTATCCGGTGCTAACACAATACAAAAAGTGCAAACACGTTAAATATGAAACATCACAATTCTGGTCTGCTTTTAAAAGGTTTCCTAATATTCACTTTAATTACTTATATTCAATTACTTATATTGTCAGGAGGTATAGGTAGTTCTGAGCCATCCAAGAGGGTGCTAAGAACTGAAGATGGGACCATGGCGAAAGAAGTATAGGCATTTAATTGCTGAGTACTCCCTCTCTCCACTCTATAAATATTTTTTTAAATATTAAAACATATCTACCCATAAATCAAAATATGCATATATGTGGATTTAACACAAAATTACAACTATTTGACTCTCCTGTTCTTTAACTACTAGAGTACAAATTTATACTTTAATATTTTTTCCTTAACCAGTTAGCTGTTATTTTTAATATCTACTTGAAATATCCTCTAAACTTCTATAAAGCAGGTAAACACCAAGTATCAACAACAGAAAGTCAATATTTAGTCATTATTACTCATTTTCCTCTATTGAAGATCCCACCATTCAAATCTTTAAGATCTTCATTTTCTTCATGATAAATGTGAAGAAATCATGTCTTTAGAAGAAACTGTGAGGCAGCTTTAGAGCTCAGGTTCAGGAGTGTGAAACAGATAACATGTCACTCTGTGTTCTACTTACAGCCCACACTCACCTACAGATATACTTTTTCCAGCACTAAAACAGTGGTGTGAATATTTATATTCATATATTACTAATGTTATAAACCTGTGGAAAGACATGTGTGAGAATAATATTGCAAAGCTTCACTGCTATTGTGGAGGAGACAATTTTTAAGTAGTACATTTAAAATAACATAAACTCAAACATTAACCAAGGAATATAATAGGCATTTGATTACACAAAAATACATGCTCATTTTTGATAAGACGTGCCAGTGTTGACAAAGAGAAAAGAGGTTATCTAAAATAGCAAAAAAAATGTCCACACTGACAAAAAAAAAAAAACTGCAGCAACCAAAGAGAATGAAAAAAATCAATGGAAGGCACCCATGCTCTTCCTCTTGTCACCATGACACTAACGTTTTCTAAATGTGTACACGAGGTATATTAACTTAATATCACAAAGTCCACCGATCCCGATCCACAAATGGAGTTTTCAACCCAAACCAACATACTAGTGTATCAGTGATAGAGCACTGCAATTTCCCATCAACAACTGTTAGACACAATACCTAATAGTTCCTGAAAAATACTAACATCTTTGACTGAACACAAGAGGTGCCATTGACAAGATGCCGTGCATACCATTATACCATGAAGTTTTCTATCTATACCGATGTTTTAACTCTGCACAAATTCCTTTTACCATAATGAGTTGACACTAATATTTTAATTTAGAAGGATAATATATGCATGTATACTATCATTACTGCCATTTACTTCATTTTCTGTCAATATAACACATACAATAAGCAATATTTTCATAAGACCTATTCTCTCTGTGTCCTCAACCCTAAACACTATAGCACCCTTTGATGAATATTTGAATTATTCTCTCCTACCTCCAATGTTACTTAAGACAAACTTCACATCATTTGAGAAATAGTAAAAAGTAATTATTCTGTTGCTGATCACATTTGAGACACGTCTGATATGATGAGGTATAGCTTGTATCATGTAAAAGAGGTTTTCATAAATTTGTATATCAACACTATTTCCTATTTTATGCATTACTGTTTCATAAAATTGGACATGCCAATATATTTTGTCCTTGTGTGGCAATGGAATAAATTACAAATTACACTTCTGCTGACCTTTTTAAAAATCATATTTTAAACGTATGGCAAAATCCTAATATGTGTCCTTAAAATAGAACAAGGATCAGCTCCAGTTCATTTATAAAATACCTATGTAATAATTTCACAGACAAGTAGATTTTTAAGTCAATATTTTTCAGAAATCTCCACTGAAGGCAAAGTTTTGATTCCAAAGTTCATGTGGCTTTACCATGAACTTCACTGGGTTGGTATAACTTAACGAGGGATGGAATGTGTGGCTACAACTTACAGATACTACTAATTGTCCTCTGTACATAGAACATTCTTAAGGGACATAATTACCTAACACAAAACATTAGCAGTGTTTAGCGTCTGAAAACCTGCTCTAAAAGAGAAGCACAATGTCAAAAGAGTAAAAATAATCTTGCAAGAGTTTTACTTAATCCTGAGTATTTTTTTTTCATTTAAATCAGATTATTAGGCAATAAGATTCAGAAAAACTGTAATAGCCCCGATGTATAGAAGTATCTACATGAGTCAGGCATGATCTTCTTAAGAGGCTTATTCAGTCTTCATGAAGAACTGTGAATTTCTGACTCAGCAATTGAGAGCACCAGTTGCTCTTCGAGAAACCTGGATTCATAGCACCAACATGTCAGCTCACAGCCATCCTTAATACCACCAATTCTAACAAACCTGATAATACTTCTATCTTCCAAAAACAAGACACACATGTGGCACACATACATGTATACATGTATGTATACATGTATGTATCTATATTCATAACATAAAAATAATGGTTTTAAGAGAATGGTATACAAATATCATTGTTCCTAATGTGAGGAGAGTAATTCTATAAATTGATTACTTTATTGTCACAAAGTTTTCAAAGGTAGACCTGAGATTTAAATCACAGCACCTGAAATCAAGATTACATCCTCTTGTTCATTCTCTTAGTGTCTTCATGAAAAACCAAAAGTCCCTTTGTACTTTAGTTGATGGTGAGATTTTCTGTGTAGTCCATGCTGGCATTGAAATCATGACCCTAGGAAAGCTAGGATCATAGAAGTAAACCACCACAACTAGCTGAAGGAAAAGTTGCTTTATGAAATACATATTTTAAAAAAGGGAAACATATTTTATAAAGTTTTGCAGAAATACCCGGTGATTAGTCTCCACTAGAAAATTTTATTCCAGAAGATCAATAAAATTTCAAGCACACAGCAGATGTCACTAAATCATTACTTATTCATTTATTGAAATTCTCATTCTCATTTTACCAAATATACTCAAAAATGCTGAAAAATAAAAATTTAAACTAAGTGAAATACATAACAGTAACAAGAAAATGAGAACAGAAAGCACATGGCTTTGGCTTAACATGACGTGAATAAAGGCAAGTAGTTGGGAAGTGAAGCTCATCAAAACATCATCAGCCCTGGAGAGTTACATCATGGATTCACCTTACATGCTTCAGAAACCCATTCAGAGAAAGTTACAACATACCAACTGAAAGACATAATAGTTTTCTGTAGCTGTTACAACAAAATAGCAGACTACACGGCTAAAACAACAAAATTATCTGTCAAATCCTTGGAGGACTTAAGCCCAATATCACAAATTCATTGGATGTGGTGTCTAAGACACTGGCATTAAGACGGCAAGATGTGAGTTTGGGGAAAATGTAACTTTGGGCAAATATATATGGAACAATAATTTATAAGAAGACAATGGAATAACCTGAAAATTTTTCTTGGGGACCAAATTCTATAAGACAGCAATAGAATGCATAGCAACATGACATCTCATAATGGCATTACAGGAAAGAAGATTAAAGGGGACTGCATATAAGACCTAACCTGAAATTGGCATGCATCAACCTTAGAGCATGTAATAGAGTGTCATTCACAGTCCTATAGTGTCACAGTATTATTTGATAGGAAAATGAGATCATCAGACATCAAAATGCTTATTCAGTGACTCAGTTTCCAAACCACAAGTGCACATCAAATTTTCACAGCATTAAAGGAGAGAGCAAATGCTCATCTGCTTCAAGATTTCTTTATTTCTCTATTTTCTTTTCATGGTTGTTATTGCCTGTATTTTTTTATGTTGGATTTTTGTTTAGTTTTCTATTTTTCTTAAACTCACAGCAACAACAGGATATCAATGTTGACTCAAGGGCACCTTTTTCTTGACTTGAAAGACTGCTTTTCTATGCTCAATGGGAAAGCAGCATTGTAACTGCAGGACTAAGGCTTTTCCCTCTTCACGAAGCAACAGCATTTGCCTTCATAGATTTTGGAACACCCAGCGGGTTAGCAGAAACAAGACAAAAAAGGTGTTAGACAGCACAGAAGAGAGGAATGAATGAAAGGATGATTGAAGGGAGGTTCATAAAAGATTTCTTAGGTAACTGGGATATAAGATGTAACAGGAGAGCAACTGAAATGTTTTGTAAGCTCTGTGAGTCACAAATAGAATGATTGTTCTGTAAATTTCCATTTCTTTATTCTTTATGCCTACTATGGCTATTAGGCTCTTCTTTCTCATCCAGACACAACCAGCACCCCTAAAGTTAGAATCCAGACACCTCTAATTCCACTCCAGTCTGTTTAAACACTAAATAATATTATTAGGACTTCATACTCCTTCCATAAATTTTGCTTCAATTAAAAGGCACATGAGTTCAGAGATGCCTCAGTAGGAAAATTCATTTGTCACTCAACATTGCAAATCTTACAGTCTGTTTGTAGCCCGGACATATGACAAATGTGCTGTGTTATACATGCTCATGCCCTGAAATAGCACACACACACACACACACACACACACACACACACACACTCAGGTGCTCCCCCACACACTATAATTAAAAGCATAGCATTTCATTATTGTTTCGTTACTTAAAAAAAACTATATGCCCACATTCCACTCACCCATGATCAATCACTATATATTATCTCAAGCATATGTTAAATATACTCAGACTCAAACCTCATTACTCTAAGAACATGATGCTTAACATTCTAGAATGTCCTGTTTTATCTTGTGCAGACCAAAACATACCTTATTTTCCAATTTCCAGTTTCCAAAAGCCTAAACTATTCCCGTTATAAGATTCAAGTATATAAAACAAGGGTTAGACCTAAGTGAACACGCACACACTAGGTGTGTTACTGTGTATCCACTAGCTACTTCAGATAATAAATATAATATATTTATAATAAATATAATATATTTAACTATCTTATAATTAATACATATGTGTACTACTCCTAGTTTCCATTTGAAGTTGTCAGGCATATGTTAGATTTGTTGTTACTTTCTTCTTCCCCTGCATATTGCCTCTATGATTACTTCTAAGTCCTATGAACTCAGTGCCTATGGGTCCCTAGTTCTACACCTATCTTCCCTTCTTTTCACCCTGTTATATAGTATTTCCCATGGAGCTGGCTGCATTCAGGCCCTAACCTTCATTAGCATCTGTCATTTCCCATACTCTAAAACTAGACATCTATATGAAGATAACCAGTATCCATTTGGACACAGCCATAGAGTAGTGCTCAGACTCAAACATAAACATGTTCTCAAGAGAGCCGCAGCAACTTGCTTCATGATGGATAGTACATATTCGAAACTTCCTCCACAGGAAATCTCTTTCTCAGGGGTGCATTTCTGTTTACATTTTTGGAAATTTAGATGTCACTTGTTTAACAATCCTGTCCGTGAAATCTTGTTCAACACAAGCCTGGTACATTGAGCACTGTGTCATTAGGTAGCACTCAAACAAGATTCCATCTTTTAATCATAATGTTGTATAAGTTTGGGCCATTATTATTGTATGAGAGCATTGTGTCCAAGTCTATATGCAGTGTGTGTGTGTGTGTGTGTGTGTGTGTGTGTGTGTGTGTAAGTGGGGATATTCCATTTTCTCCATTGAGGATTCATTGTATCAAATCTGGATATTTAGTTTGTGCAGCAAGAGCTTTTATCTTCTGAGTTAATTTTCTGGCCCTGAGTCATGCATGTTTACATCTAAATATTAACAGGAACTACCAACATAATTACTCTATGAGATGTTTAAGTAATATTGATAAAAGGACCAAAACACATGTAATAATTGAACACTGTAAATACTACTGTTATTTGATTTGCTTGAAATACAACTATTTTTCAAATATATGAGTAATATAGATATTTTAGGCAAAGCATAACATTACCTAAAGTTGGCAAACATATTTTGAGTGATTGCTCTGTGTTTGGAAAGAATGGCTACTCTTGAAGAAGACCCAGAATCAGTTCTTGGCACCCATGTGGGAGCTCATAAATATCTGTAATTAAAATTCCAGGAAATTGGACATCCTCTCTGGCTTCCATGAACAGCAAGCATTCGCATGATGAAAATACATACATGCAGGCAAAAAAAAAACAAACCTCACTAAAATGTTAGCAAACTGTAATGGGGTGGGGACATCCTTTTGGAGATGGGGGAAGAGGTATGAGATATGGAACAGTAAGAAGGAAGCTGGATCAGGAGCAGGATAAAGTCTGGACTGTAAAAAAAAGATTAAAGAGTAAATAAAAAGTTAACAAACTTTATAATCTTATAATTTATGTTTATATATGTAGAAGTATATTAATAAGACTTTTGACAATAGTATTAATAACATAATAACTTAGCTACTATTATACAAGTAACTTAGTCAGGGTTTTTATTCCTGCACAAACATCATGACTAAGAAGCAAGTTGGGGAGGAAAGGGTTTATTAAGCTTACACTTCCACATTGCTTTTCATCACCAAAAGAAGTCAGGACTGGAACTCAAGCAGGTCAGGAAGCAGGAGCTGATACAGAGGCCATGGAGGGATATTACTTACTGGCTTGCTTCCTCTGGCTTTCTCAGCTTGCTTTCTTATAGAACCCAAGACTACCAGCCCAGGGATGGCATCACTCCACCATGGGCCTTCCCACCCTTGATCACTAATTTAGAAAATGCCTTAAAGCTGGATCTCATAGAAACATTTCCTCAATGGATACTGCTTTCTCTGTGATGTCTCCAGCTTGTATCAAGTTGACACACAAAACCAGTCAGTATAGCACGTATCATATATCTTGTGAAATGCCCCATACAAATAAAAGAATGTAAGAAAATATAACAGCATTAAATGATATGGACATTAGCAAAATATTATCCACTAAATCAGAGAAAAAATAGCTGTAACTAATTTGGTAAAAAATGAAAATAAATATTTTACTACTTCTAAGTCCCCTTTGACAAAGTCATTATATATATATATATATATATATACATATATATATATATAAAACCATCAATTGTTAGTTTGACTTACCATTATTTGAAAATGAAAATATAAAATATTAGAATAAATTTGATGAAACAAGAAGGATTATTTAAATAACAGAGTAAGAAAACACAGATGATCTTTTTTTCAGTTCTATTTTATTTTTATTTATTTTTTTCATTTTTTTATTGAATATTGTCTTCATTTACATTGCCAATGGTAAAACGTTTTCCAATTTCTTCCCTCTCCAAAGACCCCCAACCCGTCCTCCCTCCTCCTGCTTCCATACATATGCCCCTCCAACCAGCACACTCCCACCTCCGCCCCCTGGGTTTCCCTTTGCTGGGGCCTCTGTTGAGCCTTTACCTGACTAAGGACCATTCGTCCCACTGATGCCCAACAAGGCCTTCCTCTGCCACATTTTTGGCCGGAACCATGTGTGCCCCTTGGTGGGTAGTTCAGTCCCTGGGAGTCTTGGGGCTTCTGGGTGGCTGAAATCATTGTTCTTCCCATGGGATTGTAAATACCTTCAGCTCCTCTGTACCACCCTCCAGCTCCTCCATTGGGGATCCCATACACAGTCCAATAGTTGGTTGCTAACTTCTGCCTCTGTATTTTTAAGGCTCTGGCAGGGTCCCTTCGGAGACAACCATGGCATTCTGCTTTTGGTATACACTTCTTGTCATCCATAGTAGTGTCGGAGTTTGTTCACTGTTTATAGGATGAATCCCCAGGTAGGGCAGTCTCTGGGTGGCCTTTACTTCAGTCTCTGCTCCACACATTGTCTCCCTTATTGCTCCTGTGAGTATTTTGTTCCCTTTCTTAGAGGAACCAAAGCACCCTCACTTAAGTCCTCCCTCTTCTTGAGCTTCCTGTGCTGGGTGAAATATCCAGTGGAAAAAAGACAGCATTTTTAACAAATAATGGTGTATCAACTGGAGATCTGCCTGCAGTAAAGTGCCAATCGACCCATTCTTATATCCTTGTACAAAGCTCAAGTCCAAGTGGATTAAGGATCTACACATAAAACCATACACACAGAAGCTTATAGAGGAAAAAGTGGGGATGAATCTTGAACACATGGGCACAGGGGAAAAGTTACTGAACAAAACACCAATGGCTTATGCTCTAAGAACAAAAATCGACAAATGGTACTTCATAAAAATGCAAAGCTTCTGTAAGGCAAAGGACACAGTCAATAGGACAAAGTGACAGCCAACAAATTGGGAAAAGATCCTTACCAACCCTACATCTGATATAGGGCTAATATCCAATGTATATAAAGAACTTAAGATGTTAGTCTCCAGAGAGTCAAATAACCCTATTAAAAAATGGGTGACAGAGCTAAACAGGGAATTCTCAAATGAGGTAACTCGATTGGCTCTAAAGCAACTAAAGAAACGTTCAGAATCCTTAGTTATCAAGGAAATGCAAATCAAAACAACACTGAGATTGTACCTTATACCAGTCAGAATGGCTAAGATGAAAAACTCAGGGGACAGCAGATGCTGGAGAGGATGTGGGGAAAAAGGAACACTTCTCAGTTGTTGGTGGACTTGGAGGCTGGTAAAACCACTCTGGAAATCAGTTTGGCGATTCCTCAGAAAATTGGACATAGTACTACCTGTTGACACAGTCATACCACTCCTGGGCATATACCCAGAAGATGTTCCTACATGTAATAAGTGTAGCTATGTACATGCTATACTATGTATATAGCTGCCTTATTTATAATAGTCAGAAGCTGGAAAGAAACCAGATGTTCCTCAATAGAGGAATGGATACAGAAACTGTGGTATATATACACAATGGAGTACTATTTAGCTATTAAAAACAATGAATTCATGAAATTCTTAGACAAATGGATGGAACAATAATGTGTTATCCTGAGCGAGGCAACCCAATCACAAAAGAACATACATGGCATGCACTCACTAATAAGCAGATGTTAGTCCAAAAGCTCAAAACACACACAATCTTTTGTGGCTAAAACAAACTCAGTGTGTGGTGTGCTTGCTGTGCAATATTTCCTCAATTCATAATTTGTTTCTGAGAACTATATACTCAAACCACAAAGTATTGTAGTTCTGAGTCCAGCATTGCAGTCACTTCTCTCTCACTCTACCAAAAGCACAACAGAGTTTACATCCGTGAGCTATTTGCTTTGTTTAAAGATCCATGTTACCCCACCACAAACCCACTACACATTACATGACTGATGATGTGGGCTGGCTATTTAATTCATAATAAAGTTAAACCTTCCAAAACTGAGTTCAAATGGAACTTTCTTACAAGGTTTCGCTTCTAATTTATACTTCAGGAGGATAAATGAATGGGTTACAGGTTTATTCTGTACACCAGTGCTATTCTGGTCTATTTCCTTGTAGTATGTAAAATTCTGTGGAATTATATAGTTTTACAATGTCTGTCTACCAGACTTATTAACTTAGTATTCCCAGGTGCAAATATGATGTACTTTCAAAGACAATAGGCCCACACAAATATGAGGTAAAATGTTACTTTGTATATGCTGCCATAGGATAAATATTGTTAGTAAGGGCTGTTGTATAGCACTTTCCTCCTATCTTAGAAGGAAGCTAAGGCTTGGCACTATTATTGATGCTATCTTGTGCTAACAAACAGGGGCCTATCATGACTGCCCTCAGAAAGGCCCAACAAGCAGCTGAAGAGTCAGATGCAGATATTTACACCCAACCAATGGACAGATGCCTGCCGGTGACCATTGTGGTTGAATTAGGGAAAAATTGGAAGAAGCTGAGCTTCTGATTTTTTTGGTTTGTTTTTTTTGAGACAGGGTTTTTCTGTGTAGCCATGGCTGTCCTGGAACTCACTCTATAGACCAGGCTGGCCTCGAACTCAGAAATCCACCTGCCTTTGCCTCCCAAGTGCTGGGAAGACCAGGAGTCTCAACTGATTTTGACCACTGAGATCTCACAGCTACTGAGACACCAACCAGGCAGCCATGCACCAGCTAATATTAGGCACCAGACACATATATAAAAGAAGACTGCTGGTCTGGACTTATAGAAGTTGCACCGAACCCTCAAGAGACTTGTGGCCTCCTGGAGTGGGGAGGTCGAGTAGGGTGGGGTGGCTGACTGGGGACACCTTTTCAGAGATGGGAGAGGGGCAGGAAGTATGGAATGTGGAACAGTCAGAGGGTGGACCAGAAGGGGAATAAAGTCTGGAGTGTAAAAATGAATAATAATGATAAAGAAATATACATAAAAAATGTAAAGCATTTTCAAAAGTGAGGTTAAGCATTCCTTCCTGCAGGAAAGTTTGTAAAACACAGGAAGTAAATAACTCTAAAGCTTCAAGAAATCACTAGAACTATCCAGATTTGACAGGCACAATTATACTCAAGCTTATATAAGCAGGAAGGATTGCTGTGACCCATTCTTAGATCATTTGGGCTACCTAACAGAGGATCAGGCAAGCTAAACTGCCAGGAAGAGACTTAGCCCTTCTAAGCTTCCTCAAAGAAACACTCTCCAGCCTACTTAGCAGCCAGCAAGCTGTGTAGTGACCTCCAGAGTTCCATTGTATGAGCCATAAGTCATGTTGGGTAAACTGGGTGGCACTTTGAGTCTTTTTTGCTCCCTCACCCACATTATATTTAAAAAATCCCAATAAAATTGAGTATCTAAGATGGACATTGGTGGTGTGGTGACTTTGATCTATCCAGCTGGTGTTGGTACATTTCTGTATATGTCCCCACTCCAAGAATGGTTCCACACAAGACAGTCTCACTAAGTTGTTTAGGTTGGTATGTAATCCACTCAGTATCACAGGCAACCTTTGTAGTTGTTATCCTTCTAATCAACTGGAATAACATCAACACCAGTATTCCAGCCCAGCAAAAATCTTCATATACAGCAAAAATCTTATAGACCTGAAACAATATATATAATCTTGTAATGGGGTAACACTTTTAATGTTAACAAAATGCAGGGTATAAATGCAATTTTTAAAGTCTATGACAAATGATTACAGTTCTAAGTATTATATTTGATATTGATAAATTTACCAAAGCCTAGTTTATATGAGGTAAAAATAAAATCATGGGGAAAAGCAGAGAACAAAACCATTGGGCTTTGGGGTGCTTGTTTTGTCTTGTTTTTGCTCGTTACTTATTTTTCATTATTATTAACATTATTCAATTTGCATCTCAATTGCATACCCCAAACCCTCTTCTCCTCCAAGTCCTACCTTTGTAAATTCCTTCCCCCATTACCTGCTCCCCTTCTCCTCAGAGAAAGGGAAGTCCGTCTTAGGTACCACCCCATCCTGGAGCATACAGTTGCAGTAGGCCTATACATCCTCCCCCACTTAGGTCCAACTAGCTGGTCCACTTGGGGAATCACATGAAGACCAAGATGCACATCTGCTACAAATATGCAGGGGAGTGAGGTCTGTGCCCTGCATGCTTTTTGGTTGGAGGTTCGGTCTCTGTGAGCTCCCATGGCTTAGCTGAGTTGGTTCTATAGGTCTTGTACTATCCTTCACCTCTCCAACTGGCTCAATTCTACCCCCCACTCTTCTATAATACTTCCTGAATAAAATTCCTCATGTCTGACCATGTACAAAACTCAACTCCAAATGTATCAAGAACCCCAACAAGACCTGATAGGACAGAAAGAGAAAATACATGTAAACTCATTGGTATGGAAGAGGAACTTCTGAAAAGAGTCTTAATGGGGCAAGCTAAGAACAGCATTTAATGTATGAGATTTCATGAAGCTAAAAGGATTGTGTCCAGCAAAGGGCACTGTCATTTGAATGAAGTGGCATGATTTGCAATGGAAATGAACGTGACAGGCTATTTCCAAAGCTCTTGATTACCCTACTGAATGTAAGAAACCTTAGTGCTGAAGAAACTGCAAATTATACTCAAAACATGGAGGAATCAAACGGGTATAGATCTGGTAGATTCTTTCTTATTGGGCAGCTTTCATAGTGCTGGAAAAGTACATTTTCCTTGAGATTATAGCCCCTGGTAGATTGACTGTTCCAGTGGAATGTCAGACATCAACATTCAAGAATATTTGAGTAGCATATGTAGACTTAATAAGTTTAATTTTTTTAAAAAAGTGAACCCAAAGTTGGGTATAAAGTGAGTTGATATGATCAAAGCAGATAAAAATTCTTCAATGACTAATACAATCATGAAATATATTAAAACAATAAAACCCCTAGAAATATAGAACATTCAGTATATTACCATAATTACATAAAATAGTGTGTGTGTATGTGTATGTTTGAGACTGAATATGTTCTCTGTAGATGAAGAACAGATTTGAAATCAAACAGATCTGCCCTCCTCTGTCTCCAAATCCTAGAAATAAAGACATGTGGCACCGCACTCAGTGAAAAAAAATGTTTTATCATAAAAAAGAAAAAAACTCTGATAAAGTATCTCAAAATTCGTCTTCATGCTTAAAATGCATATTCCCAAATTAAGTTAAGCTGAATGAATACTAATCTCATTTTTCAGTAGATTAAGGTTGCCCAGATAATGTCTATCAATTAATTCCCAGCATTTTCAATCCTCATTTTCCAACATGAAGTTTTCACAATGGATATGATTCATCCTATTCTAATATTTTTCCAGAAAGAAATTCACAGAACATATTCGAAGATAAACATGCACAATAGAACAGCTGTGAAAACTATATAATTTATAAATGTATTAAGGGATAGCTCTATCAGAGAATGGTTAGAAGACAGGAGCAGAGAGGAGGGAGGGACCAAAGGAGGGATGGAAGATGGGAGAATAAAAGAAAGATTAATGACTAAATTTCTCAGAAACAAGGCAGGAAAGTAATAATGCAGTTATTGTTAAAGACAAGCACAACATATTCTAAAAATGTCAAAGGAACGCTCCATTTAAGATTGCTTGGATAAATTCTATTCAGTTACAGAAGTAACCATATTCTATGTGACCTTTCAGAGGCCCAGGAATCTATAAAATAAAGATTTTTATACCAAAGAACAAGATAACCACTGAATTTACAATATCAGCCTATCTGAAATTTATAGTTTAGCTTATAATTGTGTCCTATTCTTCACAGCTAGTCAAAGCAAGCCTGTATAACCCCATGCCTTTGCTACAATTCTAAACTTTTATATGGCTTTACATTTTTTTACTGATAAAGTTTCATAAAAGGGCTTTTCTATAAAAGTACTGCTTCTATAAAAAATGTTCTCTTCAAAATCAACATTTTATTGAATAGAGAATTTTAATACTGTCTAAATAATAATGAAAAAAGGTTGAGCCAAAAACACAGAACAAATATATTAATTTATCCATTTAAGATTAAATTGTTTTATTTATGCAAATTTGTTCCTATACCTTGCTAAAGAATTCATGATTTTTTCAATTCATTAATTTTCCTTAAAAGTGAAATATGTTCAGTGATGAAAATAATTTTTTCAATCAATTCATTAACTTTTCTTAAAGGTGAAATTTGTTCAATTAACCATTCTGATACTTAAAATGAAGAAATCTTATTCTAACATAATAAATCATATTATGAAAACCAATTTTAAGATAATAGCAAATATTGGTACTCACTTATGTAAGGCATCATTCAATGACTTAAGGTATTACCGCATTAATTCTCCCTCTAAGAACATTAATACTATTATCAGAACTTACAGATAAGGAAAATTAACAGAGGAGTAAAGTTTCCCTATGTAAATTTTGATTACAAGGGTAAATAAATGAGAACTATACTTACACTCATTCATTTATACTGCCTCCCAATAAATAATATTTGCTAATCAGTGCACCAAAATGTCAATGCCTATAAGGCATCTGAAAAATGCTTAGAGATTTGATTTAGTCTCTAATGACTAAATAATCTTGTTGATTTGACATTTTGTATTTTACATATGCATAGCTTGAACTTTAAGCATCTAAAAAAATGTATCACCAACATTCAGACAGTATCTAACAGACATTATCAAATCATTATTAAATGAACAAATATATGGATGAGTTAACAATAGATACCTTTCATCTAAATGGTCTCAGAAAAATGATTAACACATATGAAATGCTAAAAGCAGGCTATAGAAAGTACTAAGTAATCAATCCATAAATTCCTATGGCACTCAAAATTTAAAATTTTCCTTCAAAAACACTCATGCAGACCATTTAATCTACAAAATACATTAAGTAGTATTTTACAATCTGCAATTTTTTAAGAAATGAGTTTTATAAAACTTTTATCATTGGCAATGTATTTAGGAAATGGCTGAACCTCCACTCCACATAATTTGGTCATTCACTAGTGCATATGCTCTACCAGAAAAACAGATTATATTTTAATTTAGACTCATTATCTTAAAAAATGTAGCCAAAAGAAACACATGGTGCATTAAATCACCTCAAATTACTTATAAAAATAACCCCAGTATGTTTTAAATGATAAAAACTGTATTACTTTTCCTATTGCTGTGAAAAACACTATATTCAAGAAAAGACATATAAAATTTAATATTTAATGAGGCTTAAAGTTTTGTGGTCTTATAGTTCATAACAACAGAGAAAAGGCAGGACAGCAGATACAGGTAAGAGCCTATGACGAAGAAAAGAAGAAAGACACTAGAAAGGAATTGAGACCACAGTGACACACCTTCACCAACAAGGTGAAACATGTAATCCTTTCCAATCAGGTCCATCAAAGAGGCTGTTTCAATCCATCACAAAAGTTTAACAACCACAGTCATTTTTAAAATAAAAATGTATGAGGAGCTCCTACTTATTACATACAAGCACAAAATGTGGGTAAGAACCCTGTAGTCATCACTCTTTGTTTCACAGTAGAATAATCTTGAGATGATCCTAATCTGTAGAGCAAAGCGAGATGAAAAACATAATCCAAATATATTGTATGAAATTCTTTTCAATAAAAAAATATAATTTAAAAAGTATACTAGGATATATATACATATATATGTGTGTGTATATATATATATGTACACACACACACACACACACACACACACACACATATATATATATATATATATATTATATAAAGGAGATTTCTTACCACCTACTTCTGATTTACTGAATTTTGCCAGTAAGTATGCATGTCAATAATAATATTAATAAATATTTTAAATATATACTCTAAAATCCATTTTCTTATATCATTAGTCCATGTGACTAAGGGTTTTATTGCTATGAAGAGACACCTTGACCATGGCAATTCTTATAAGGAAAAACATTTAATTTGGGCTGGCTTACAGTTTCAGAGGTTCAGTCCATTATCATCATGAAGGAAATTATGACAGCATGTAGGAATATATGGTGCTAGAGAAGGATCTGTAAGTCTTTTATCTGGATCATCAGGAAAAAAGTGAATTGGTTTGAGCTTCTGAAATATCAAAGCACACTCCTAGTCATACATATTTTCCAACACATCCACACCTAATTCAAGGCACACCTACTAATAATGTCATTTTTATGAGCATATGGAGGCCATTTTCTTTCAAAGCACCACGTTCCACTCACTATCCCTCATAGCCTTGTTGAAGTAGGTGTGGCTTTGTTAAAGGAAGTGTGTCACTGTAGGGATGGGCTTTGAGATTTCTCCTATCTGCCTGGAAGCCAGTATCCTCCTGTATGACTTCAGAATAAGATGTAGAACTCTCAGCCCCTCCAGCACCATGCATGCCTGGATGGTGCCATGCTTCCCACCAGGAAGATAACATAATGAACCCCAGAACCTGTAAGTCATCCCCAATTAAATGTCCTTTATAAAAGTTGCCTTGGTCATGGTATCTGTTCCTATCAATAGAAACTCTAAGACAAAGTACAAAGTTCAGTGTATCTTCTGAGACTCATGTAACCACAATGTCCAATCCCTAATCCTGCACCTTCTCTAAGAAAGCCACACCTACTCCACGACCACACCTCCTAATAGTGCTATTCCCTGTGGGCCTATAGGGACCATTTTTTTAAACTACCATACCACATATTTCTTTATAAAAATAATATTCTAATTATAATTACATCTTGGGTGTAATGAAAGTGGGGAATATATCTTATAAAGTTCCTCAAATGTTACTAATCAGAACCAAGTCTGTGGACTTGCAGAATGTGTCATCCTAAATTCTTATGATATAGTGTCTTCTTTTCATATTGAATTAGAGTTCAAACATTTGGCGGGGGAGTTAGAGTTCAAAGAAGCTACATGTGCTAATGTATCTGAAAATAAAAAGCTAATATAGTTGAATATGGAAATTGTATGAAAAATCTATATGTGCTAATCTACATGCACATCCATACACCTTTATATACATAGTGCTCATTAAAAACATATAAAAGAAGGGAGGAGGGAAGCTTGAACTTCTAGAAGGTCCTCCTATCCCTATTTCCTAGTTGTCAAATTACAAGCAAGCAGCACTATGCTCAGTTCTCTGTAATCTTGGGGAACAAATCACAGGCATCTTGCAAGCACGTGACATACCAAGATACAACAGTCCAAGCTTAATTTGTCCTTGAGGAATAGAATCTAGGAATTATAAACTGCTTCTTCTTAAACTCTTTCTCAGTAGCTTTAGTTCATTATCATTCTATAAATTTTATGTAAGTTAAACAGCATTTATTATAACTATTTATTATAATTATCATAACATCTTCAATGTAGAAATTTTGGTTCACATTCTAAGCAATTAAATAAATATCAGGTCATTCCAGGGGTCAATTTTCAAAGGTAACAAGTTTTAAATTCTCACTTTTCAATTTAAGAACTGTGGGAAGTCATTAATGCTGCAGTAAGATCTCTAAACTTTCATAGCAAGCTGTATCAATATAAGAAGGCAATATGTCTGTAAAAAATGATTCTTTAGAACAAATCTACTCCATTCTTATTAGAAATAAGTTTAAAATACTAGAACAACAACACCAAAAACATTAAAACAAATGAGACCTAAAGTTGGAAAGACGGCCTAGTAGTTCAGAGATACTGATCTTCCAGAAGACCAGGACTCCAATCAGGCAATTTATAACTCCTGTACATCCAGGTCCAGGGACACTCAAAATCCACATATATACATAAATAAAATAAATCATTAAAAAATAAAGTAAACCTTAAAACAGAGACATATTTCAGAGCCACAATGTAGAGAACCCTTCATGTACAAAGGGATTATTTATTTAACTCTTTCCCATGGCTAAATATTTAATTCCTATTTATAATATAATGACAATAAAACCTTAACTATATATATATTCCAGATATTACTATAAAATAGTATAGTTTTATTTTACTAAGACGTATTTCAATGCAAATTACTTATGCAAATTATTTAAAAAATAGGTGTCAGATATCTGCATTCCAATAATTTGTCCAGGAATTAATAATGAGACTCTAATGACAACAGTATGGCCTCTATGTGTCTCACAAACCTGCTTAAATTTATTCCAAAGTGAAATATAGTTTCAAACACTACATTTCAAAATAGGTCACCGATTTTAAAATACTTAATCATACATTTTCACAATTACGTACAGGCAAGACATATGTTGATTTTAACGTAGCAGTATTTGTACTCTAGTGATATGGGCACATTTTGTGTAACTATTACAAAATTGAGCAAAATAATAGTTTGGAGTCATTTTAAAATTCTAAATATTCTAAATTCTACTATTCAATTGAATTTCAAATGACAATTCCATTGTCATGTGAAACATTAATCTGAAGGGCATTTATTCATTCTGTAATAAAGAATATGCTAAAATAAAATGCTTTCTTAAAAGACAACAAAGTGATGACCATGTGAAATGGAGCAATAGTGACCAGCCTATCTGGCTTCTAGGTGCAGAATTAGAAATATATACATATATATGTATATATACATATATGTATGTATGTATAAATGCTTTCCAATAAGATGCATCTCACACACACACACTCATACAGACACACACACACACACACACACACACACACACACTGTATATGGGAGATAATCTACATTAACCTGAAACTATCCCTCCTGATTATAATTGTTATAAAAATGTATTTAATCCCTTATCAATATCATAGGAATCGAATAAAATTCTGGATTTTCATTTTATATTGTATTTCCTTTAAGAAGTAAATTTGTTGTATGATTTTTATAATAAATTGTATTTCAGTTGGCTGTGCAGCTCATGATACTATTTATTCTTCCATTTTTAAAGACATTTCTACCATCTTTCCTAATTTATTGGTGAATCTTCCCTCTGACTAACTAATTTGAGTGTTTTCAACCAAATATCAGATTTACATTCCATTGATTCTCACCTTGAGTCAGTTTTCATTTCTAGTGTTTGCCATTCTTATATATACAACTTTCTTTTTCTTGTTGTCCAAGATCTAATTCATTCCTCCTATGTACTAAGTGGAAAAGCTAGGTTCTTTGAGTTGTTCTTTTCTTTCTAACAACATGCTACACTACGAATTTCCCACTAGTGAATATTTTGCCTGCATATCGGTTAAATTGTTATATTTTCAAAATTAAATTTCCAAGAATTGATATTTCTATACATTACATAGAAATATATTTAGTAGCTAACTTCTGAGGGTATTCCAGAACTACTATTAAATTATTACTAGTTACTTGTCTAGAGAACATGTTTTCTTTGATCCAATCTTTATCCTTCTGAGTATATTAAACTTCTAAATATATTTTATGGTGTAAGAGTCAAGTTGATAATGACCATTCCATATGTTACAAAGAGTGCATATTCTCTGGTTGTTTAGGTTGTTAGATGCAATTTCAATAGAATAATTCTTGTCCTGCTGTTGTCTTTTTAACTCTTGTCATTCTTACAACCTTAATATTTTTCATGGCCAATCTCCCTACAAGTTTAGTAATTTTAAACTTTTACACCAAATATTAACTTCCATTTATATTAACCTAATGTCATATATACCAAATTGGTTGATTTCTTTGCTTAAATCTTATTCATCCTTAGTGATTTGCTGTTTTGTTAATCAGTAGGTCAGAAATATTACAGTGTTTACTAATAATTGTAGATTGCTTCATTATTTACCTTTAAATTGTTTCCATTTTATATTTTAAATGTACCTCATTACATACATGATTATTAATCATGATAGAATGTCTTCTTTCATAATTATGCTGGAATGTAATTGTCCTCCTAAACTTGTTTATATACAGTATTTGAATTTACATATTAATATTGCAAATACTGTTTCCCTTGAGTATAATACTTTCAAACGTTCCCATTCTTTCTTCATTTTACTTTCAGCTTATCTACATTCTCTCTCACTGTCTCTGTCCCTCCCTCTTCCTTCCTCCTTCCCTCCCTCCTTCTTCCAGCTCTGACTCTCTTTTGATCCACTGGGAACAGTACAGTCCATTGCCACATGGTCATGGGTAATTAAGAAGAAAACTAAACAAGCCAGATGAAGCAAGCCAGTAAACCGCATTCCTCAATGGCTTCTGCTTCAATTCTAGCCTCACGGTTTCTATCTTGAAATCTACAGTGACTTCACTCTCTCTAAAATGGGCTATAATGTGGACCTGTGAAGCAAATAAATTATTTCTTCCCCAACTTGCTTTTCACCATGGTGCCTTTATAATAGCAATATGAAACAAATGAACCACCATACTCTAACTCCTTATCTGCCAACCAATTTTACCATTTTCTTTAAAGTTTTACATATCAACTATTGCTTCTGTAATATTTTCCTTTTTAACTTTTAAATGCTTATTGAGAGTGTTAGGGTGGTGTGTGTGTGTGTGTGTGTGTGTGGTGATATGTATGTTGTAGGCAATTGTAAGTCACAAGACAAATTACCAGAATCAGCATTTTTTTCCCACAATGTTCATCATGGTGCTGAAATTCACGTAGTTAGGCTTGGTGAGAAGTACCATTTCCAGGTTTTATATTTTGCATAGAACAGTTTTGTTAAATTACAAATAGAAGTAAAAGAAATTCTTGTTTGTCATTCATTCTTAATACAATTTATTTCTTTCTGGATAGATTAGATAGATAGATAGATAGATAGATAGATAGATAGATAGATAGACAGGTATAGGTATAGGTATAGGTATAGGTATAGGTATAGGTATAGGTATAGATATAGATATAGATATAGATATATACATGTTCAGGTTTCATACTCACTATCCTTAAAAATTTACATTGAGGGCTGGAGAAATAATTCAGCAGTTAAGAGTGCTGGCTACACTTCCAGAGGACCTCGGTTCAATTCCCAGCATTCACATAGCAGTTCATAACTGTCTGTAACTCCTGTTCCAGAGGATTTGACACCCTCATAAAGAAAGACATGCATGCAGGAAAAGCGTTAGTGTGCATAAAATAAAATAATTTCAAAGGGATTGGGCTAGAAAGATAACTCAGTAGTTAAGAAGTGCTGACTAGCCTTTCTGAGGACTGCATTCAAGTTCCTATAATCACATGAAGGTTTACGACTCTCTGTAACTTGTTTCATAGGATTTAATAATTTCCTTCTCTCCAAGGTCAGCACAGATGCACACAGGCAAAACCACCCATACAAATTAGTACTACTATTACTACTACTACTACTACTACTACTACTACTACTACTACTACTAAAAATAATAATATAAATTCCCACTGATCATTATAAATAATTTTACTACTTTAATACATTTTTCCATGTTTAGCAAAAATATGTCATTATTTCCGCTTCATGGTGTTCTTTCCTTACAAGCATACAATTCTGACTAGAACATTTTATTTGATTAAGTTAGAAATAATATTTCTTCAGACTGGATTCATTTCTTCTTCATTTATTTTTATCTTCTACTCTAGACATCTCCAAACTTCTCTTTTTGCCTCTGTCTTGTAGCAGATTAATTTACCTTTATAGTATTATGAATGTACTTATTTATTTTTTAGCTATTTTTAATCTGTGCTTCAGGCTTTTGTTGAGGATTTCTCATTAAACTCTCATTAATATTTCTATATTTACTTGGTACCATTCTTTGCTTTCATTTCTCCAAACGGTGCTTCAGTTCTGTATGCTGTTTCACCACATTTCAGACTGGAATCACAGATGTGAAACACAAGTTTCTCAGGGATCATAAAAATACCGCTTTAGGCTGTGCCAGCCTTTACTTTGCTGTACTACCTGTGAGTTTCGTGCTTACACTTATTCTTTGATCTTTAAGTCCTCTTAATTTACATCCAAGTCAACATTTGCTTTCTTTACCATATGAAGCATACAAGTAGAGGCATTCTGACATTTGCTGCTGTTATCTTCCCTGCTAGCTTTGTTATGTGATCTGTTTTTATGGTTTCCTGCTCTCTACTATAATAACCTATGGATATGCATAGTGTCCACTTTTTCCCTTTGTTTTAACAATTTTAATAATAGTTTAAATGTTCTGTCTGATAGTTCTGTTGTGCAGGTCATATATTTAGCATGGTTGAAATCTTTTTATCTTGGCAATATTTCCATTTTCTTTCATTGTCACATTTTACAGCTCATAAATTTTCTTTGAAGCTGAATATCCTGTGAGGAACATTAGAGACTAAGTAAATAGTTTTTATGTTTTTAAATGACAACAGTTGTCCTTTGCCTAGTACTGGGGTTTGAATTCACCTACCCAGCAACTGAACAAAGTTTGGGATTTCTTCTTACCAAAGTTGATCTGACTATCCAGGTTTCAAATACCTCTACTGGAATCCCATGCTTCGGGTGGGCAATAGAAGGAAAAATGTTTTCCCCAGTGTCTGTTCTACTCTCAAATTCAAGTGTAACCTTCGAGTGCTACAGAGGTCTCTCAGCTTGTTCTTTATCTCTCCTTGCTCTTGTTAATTATTTGAAGATTGTCAGTCTGACTACTGGAAGATTCTTCTGACATGTGTTCTTCATTTTTTTCTGATTTAGCTTAAATCTGAAATCTGACCCTGAGTCTAGAAATGATGGAATCCTTACAATTCTGGTACTTACTAAAATCTACTTCTAGAGTTAAGAGATATTCTCACCCTTTTCTTACCAAAAGCAAACAAACAAACAAAAACAAAAAAACAAAACAAAACAAAATAAAAACAAAAACAAAAACAAAAAACAAGGGATGTGTTTCAGCCACTCTCCTTCTGTTTGTTTTTTTTTTTCAGTTTTGTGCAGCCTTGTTTATATAGTCCCAACTCTCATTATATAATGCAGTAGACTATAGTAAAATGACAGAACAATGTATCTAGAATTTTATGCTTTAGAAAAATGTTGAAGAAAACACAAAAATAAAGTCAATTTGAAAACAATAATAAAATTATAAGGGATTTCGCTTTAAAAACTTTATCCAAAGCTGGGCGGTGGTGGCACAGCACTTGGGAGGCAGAGGCAGGTGGATTTCTGAGTTCGAGGCCAGCCTGGTCTACAGAGTGAGTTCCAGGACAGCCAGGACTACACAGAGAAACCCTGTCTCGAAAAACCAAAACAAAAACAAAAACAAAAAAAAAAAACAAACTTTATCCAAATTATTAGAAAAGGAATTTTCCAGGCTAACCAAATTGATTTCTATAACAAAACTAAAAGCAATACAAAAGACTGCAATATAATACACCCTTTCCCTAAATTGATTTTGGTCAAAGTATTTTACAGAGCAACAGAAGTGAAATTATAGCACTCCTATGACTTTTCTAAGTATAATAAAGGGAAGGGTACATTGTTATAACATTTGTCAAGATTATTTTCTTAGCTTTAGCTATGTTTGTATCTTATATAGCATCTTGACATATGAGAATTAGCCACATTTATTTATTTGATTTTTCCCAGGCAGGTTAATGTTTGACTACCTCAAAGCAAAGAACACTCCCCATCCCATACCACCCACCCCAAAACAAAGCCAAGGCCCTACATTGAACTCATTTTTCTAAGTTCATTGGAGATGGTTGACAAAAAAGCAACAAACCCTAACCTCAGACATTCTATGGTCACAAAAATAAATTCTGCAGTCTTATGGTAAAAATACATTGGTGGTAATTATCAGCTCTCAAATTGGACTTAAGAGGCTCTCAGCAAATAGCAAATCACATGTAATACGAGAAACCTAGCAAAATCTTCCAGGGCTAGTGAAACCATGGATGATGGAAAGAGAACTTATAACTGCCATGTAACTAAACCAAAATAACCACTTACTATTCTCAAAACCTCTCTTTATATCCACATATTCTAGATAGACATTACCACTAAGGAAGGAAGAAAAATATAGAAAAACAACAGTTGATTGTTGTGGGCTGTATTGATGTTGTTTGAATTTTGATATTAATTTTCTTAGAGAGGTTGTTCCCAACAATATTTGATCATGAATTTAGGTGATCTATTTTAACCTATTTTTTTTTTCATTTAACTGGTCAATAAAAGCTAGAGCCTGTGATTGGGCAGTGGAGGGGAAAGGTGTGATGGGAGGGTATCAAGAGGCAGGGGAGCAGGTAGAAGAGGAGAACAAGAAGGGAAGACAGTGAGGACAGAAGAGGTGGAAGAGGAAGTCATGATGAAATAGAACCACATGGCCAGGAGAAACTGGAAGTAACGAACAAAGGGTCTTACAGTTGGGGAATAAGTTAATATAGTGTTAGATAGGTCTAATTTAGATAGTTATAACTATAATAACTTGATTCTGTGGTCCTTTTATGGGTTTATTGGGGTCAGAATTTAGTTTAACAAATTGGTGGCCAACATCTTCTTTTTCTATTAGATATATTCTTTATTTACATTTCAAATGTTGTCCCCATTCCTGGTTCCCCTACCCCCAAAAATCCCATAACCCATCTCCCCTCTCCCTGTTCCCCAATCAACCCCCTCCCACTTCCCTGTCCTGGTATTCCCCTATACTGCAGCATTGAGCCTTTCCAGGACCAAGGGCCTCTCCTCCGTTTGATGTCCAACAAGGCCATCCTCTGCTGCATATACATCTGGAGCCATGGGTACCTCCATGTGTATTCTTTGGTTGGTAGTTTAGTCCCTGGGAGCTCTAGGGCACTGATTGGTTCATATTATTGTTCCTCCTATGGCGCTGCAAAACCCTCCTGCTCCTTGGGTTCTTTCTAGCTCTTCCATTTGGGACCCTGTGCTCAGTTCAATGGCTAGCTGAGGGTGTTCCCCTTGTATTTGTCATACACTAGCAGAGACTCCCAGGTGACAGCTATATCCAGCTATGGTCAGCAAGTACTTATTGGCATACACAATAGTGTTTGAGATTTGTAACTGTATATGGGATGGAACCCAACATCTTTAAAACATGTTACAGATATATTGAATAATCCTACAGAAAAAAAGCAATTGTAGAGATATTTAATCATACTCTGATAGAAATACTTAACAGACAGAAGAGGACAAAAAAGACCCCCAAAGATAGACTACATAGTCCTTTATTAACCTTAAATTTTTAAATGCTAATGAACAAAAAACTATAGCTGCTAAAAAACACTAGGTTGTAAAAGAAATAAAAATCCTCTTTATTTTCAGATGTTAAGGATGTTCTAACATCAGAATAAAAGCAGGAAATGTGTTATGCTGGGGGAGAGGTTATGCCTATATTTCCACAGAAAGAGAAGAGTTATGGGTTCGTTCCAACTTGATAAAAATCAGACATGACAAAGGAAACGTCCCTGAAGACCTCGACTAAGGACAAAGAGAAAAAATTTCGACAAGATCAACAGGATAAGTAATGCATGTATGGTAGTGTTTATGTCTCTATACACAGAGACAGCGCTGAGACCACCTCAGACTTAAATGTCTATTTACAGACAATAACTCTTATTGAGTAAAAAAATTCACATAATTACATACAATTCTTTAAGATGGCATGAATCAAAATTTATATTATAGTTTGATTATGTGATCAAACTAACCTCTCAAGAAAGGCAGGTGTCTTTCTTTTTTTTTTAATTTTTATTTTCTATATTCTATGTTTACATTCCAAAGGCTTTCCCCTTTCCCAGTTCCCCCCCACCATATGTCCCATAATTCCTCTCCCCCCAACTATTCCCCAATCATCCCCCGCCATGATTTCTCTGTTCTGAGCCTATAAAACTTATTGATCTCTCTTAATTGATCTATGTACCATGCGCATTCCATACAAATGTCTTTATAGAATTATGTGTTGCTTGTCCTGGGACATTATATTCAAGCTCCTTACTTGATTCTACCTCAACTACACCAAAGCTCTTTCCTCTAAAGACTTGATTCCAGGATATTTCCAGAACAGCTAGCTTGCCCATCCAGTATTTCAGACTCATACTGTCAGGACTTCAACTAAGCCATGTACTTTCTCAGCATATAAAGACTGGTCAGCAAATGATGCCAGCTACCTTCCTTTAACAAAGCCAAAATTTCTACTTCCCTCTGGCCCCCCAGAAGGGAACTCTTTATCCTAATTCAGCTAGAAGCAAACAAAAGATCATTATCTCAGTTTCTTAGGTTGGGGTGGATAGTTCTGATTATTTTATGAATTATAGATATGTGGTCATTTAAGAGATAATTTACAAATGCTGTATATTCGAACAGGGTGGAAACTAAAGAGCTTAGACTCATGGATTTCTATCATGTTTTCTTCTCCTCTTTCTTTCTATCTTAGGCAAAGAAAAGGGGAGATATAGTAGTATCATAGAAATTAAAGAAATAGAAAATAGGAACAAGATAGTAAATTTACTCTTAAAATATTTTATGGTCATTATCTTACATTGATAAAAATCTTTATATTTTATGCAAAATTGAAGATATAACATTTTACATTGGTATACAAGTTATATGTGGATTCAGGTTTAAGGTTTTCATTGGTATAAAATTTTTATATATTGATACACAATTTAATATTTATATTGATAGTCTTAGACATTGTACCTGCATAACTCATTTTAGAATACAAAGACTCTGACACAGTCCTTTTAAAAGCTGCCATTACAACTATTTAGGATGTTAAGTAATGCATGTTAATAGTCAGACCGTGAGACTCAAGGTCATATTAGATACTAAATTATTTAATTACAAGTATTTTCAGGACTAGCCAAATAGTAAATAACTAAGAATAATCAATGTTTGACAAGTCAGTTATTTTACATATATATATATATATATATATATATATATATATGTGTGTGTGTGTGTGTGTGTGTGTGTGTACATATATACACACATACACATATATGTACAAGTTAAACTCGGGAGAATACATATATTTATACATATATATTTATATTCTTCAAAATTTTTCAGAGATCCACAGAATATGGCATTTAATATTATTTCATTATTAAAGATCAAGTGATTACTTGACATGTGTGCTCCTGATAGTATATCCCCTCCACTTCAAAGAAGATCGTTACCTCCAGGTGTAGTTGCTTTGATCATGGCAAGGTAGCCACTAAGCAAGAGTTGCCCTATTTCATCTGCAGACAAAAATACTGTCCAAAAAGGACACACAGATGTGGAATAATAGACTGTTAAGCTCTGTCAATACAAGGGAAGCTAATCCTTCATAATTCCAACATCACTTAAGGATTGGCTGATGGTTTTGGGCTAGAAGACTGAAGACAGATGCTCCAATGTTATAAGAAATTAGGGGATTATCCAGCAAGTCATCTGTCTCTACAAATTGTATAGTTTTGAAAGCTATCCTTTTGTGTTTCCTACATATGCAAGTAATATTTCATTCATTTCCAGATCTCTGGCAGGATTGAAGCCTAGTTAGTCTCATAATTGAACTTAAGTTGTTCAGTATTAAAGAAGACATTTCAGATTTGAAAGGATGGGTTTCAGATGGCACTATAAGTTAAAAATCAACATAATTTAGGCACAGAATAATAAACTCTTTTGTTAGGATTGATGGAAGATGACTTTATCTAAATTGACAAATCTGGACCAGATAAGTTAAGTGTATATCATACTTTCTAATTTACATAATTATTGTGGTTGTGCCCAATTTATATCTGAGAGAAAAAGCCTTTTTAATTAAAAAAAAGGGGGAAATGCTATGGGTTGCCCTGATGCTGTTTGAATTCTGATGTTCTTCCTGCTGCCCCAACAAGGCAACAGGTCAATTGTCCCAAATGAGCAGTTGATCACATGTACTCAGGTGATCTCATGTGAATATTCTCCCCATTTAAACTTGTCAATAAAGGCTAAAGCCTATGACTGGGCAATGGAGGGTAAACATGGGACAGGGGGTCTTTAAGAGTGGGGGCAGGTAGAAGAAGAGAACCAGAAGGGAAGAGAGGGTGGAGGTAGGGTAGGAGGAAGCCACAACAGATCAGAACTGTATGACCAGAAGGAAATACAAGTAGCAAAGGGTCTTGTCACTGTGGAATAAGTTAGTACAGTGCTGTATATACCCGATCTAAGCACATACCTTATGATTATATAGACTAATTGAGGTCGTAAATTACTGCAACAATCAGTCAAAATGCAAAGTTGGAGAGCCCACTCACAAAGCATACATCTTGAACACAACTCCTGTGCATATGCCTTAGGGATCAGTACAGAAGAGAAAAACAGCAAGACTGTAAGAGCCATAATGTCAGGGTGTTTGTTGTGAGATCCAGTCCTCAATATGACTGCTTAAACATGACTGCCTGAACACACACAACAATACTCACACAAATGAGGAAAACCCAAGAAGTTCAGTGTCACACAAAGAAATATAGGCAACTAATGTTGAGAGCAGAAGAAATAGTTTTCCATAGAATAGCACACCAAATGATTATCTGCTGCCAATATATCAGCTCTGAAAACATATATACAGCCTGAACAGGTTGCATTTATACAATTAGGAGAGGGTGTGTATATCTGTATAACAACAATAAAGGAAGAGTTCATAATTTGAAAGAAAGTTTTGTAGATAAAAATTCACAGATAATTAAACCAATATCTATATGTGAAAGACCATAATTTTTTTAAACTATCTAGTCTATGTTATCTTTATGGCATTGACAAAAGACCAGTTTATTACCTAACTACTGGCTATTTCTCTCTCAGTATCCAGCATGTAACTCAGGCCAAACATCTATATTCTTTATTTCTAGTAAAACTGGATTTGCTATTTTATTCTATAACTCAGTAAATATCAATAAGTCAAAAAACAGAAAGGAATCTGAGATTATCTTTATCCTTCAATTTCTGTCTGCCAACTAGGTTGTCAAGTACCATAAATTATCTGCTCAATATAGCCATAACTTAATTTCTGTCCAATACTAATATGATAATATTAGCTCACATTTCTGACACAGACTATTTCAGTAGATTCCCCACTTTAAGTAGCTTCTTTAAATTTTATACCCAAGCAATCCATCTTCAGGTGTCACATAATCAATTTAAAATGTAAATCTACAAGCTATCCAAACACACAACTGATGTTTTTAGAGATATCCATAGTTTATGAAAGTGTTATGCTCTGAATATGAAATATCCTTCCCAGATTTATGTCATTAATCATTTAGCTGGTAGCCTGGTTTTAAGAGGTTTAGAAACCTCCAGACATCGAAGCTTAACCGGAGGAAGGAGGTTTCTGAAAATAGATCGTTGACTGTGTATTATCTTTGCCTCATGCCTCTTACACTCTAGCTGCTTCTTAGTCTGCTTCAATGTGAGCAAGCATCTGTCACACAATTCCCTACAACACAGGCTTCTGAAACTTCACTTCCCTGGCCCTGAGGAACTGTATCACATAAAACAATATCAAATTTTATAAATAACAAGTAAAATTCATAAAATAATATTTAAAATTTCAGGGATATGTTTAGAAGTGAAAAGGACTATGCATATTATCTAATAAAAGCTGTTCATATTTTTCTTTCAATATCATATTTTCTTCAGTTCAGAAGGCTAGACACAGCTTAGCTCTACTATGAGATTTAGCTGCATATTTGCCATTGTTTAATTTCTTTAGTCTCTCTATCAGAAGGCTAACCTCAGACACTTACCCTTGCCTCTGCTGACCTCAAGAAAGGATCGTCTGGGGATATTTGAAGAAGATCAAGATGTAAATCAGGCCATTTTTCTTACTGGAATTTAGCATTATTGAAAGCTCACATAAGTTACACATCCTCCTACTTTAGTTATTAGAATGAAGATCTTGTTTTCCGCATGATGGGAGCTGTTGTAAATGTTGAAGCCACTAAGAGATCCTTGGCAAAGAATCATCTCACAGAATGCCACCTTACTATATCAAAGCCTCAAAGTGAATACTCTTTTTTAGAAAAGTTCTCCCCATGTGTTTGAGGGTCTCTTTGAATAGGTTAGCCTCTACAAGGTAAATGTCTTTGTTATTAATTCAAAGTCAGGCAGCCATGTAAGTTCATTCCTTTAAAAACAGCACTCAGAGGTTGAGGAGAAGATTGACACACATTTTGGAGAACCTTGGACTACAAAGTGAGTTCTAGGCCAGCCAACATTACAGGATGAGGTCCTATCGCAACAATGAGAAAAAAATATTTGGGAACTGAAGTAGAAAATTCTGGTTTCTTCAATAATTCAGGGAAAGATCAGGAATTCAAGGCACATACATAAACATTGTAAAAATCAATATACAGCAAACCAGTAGCCAACATCAAACTAAATGGAGAGAAACTTGAAGCAATCCCACTAAAATCAGGGACTACACAAGGCCTCCCAATGTTTGCCTGCCTATCCAATATAGTGCTCAAAGTCCTAGCCAGAGCAATTAGACAACAAATGGAGGTGAAAAGGATACAAATCGGAAAGGACAAAGTCAAAATATCACTATTTGCAGATGATATGATAGTATTCCATAGTGACACCAAAAATTCTACCAGAGAACTTCTAAACCTGATATACAACTTCAGCAAAGTGACTGGATATAAAATTAACACAAACAAACCAGTGCCCTTTGTTTAGTCAAAGGATAAACAGGCTGAAAAAAATTAGGGTAATAGTCACAAATAATATAAAATAACTTGGTGTCACTCTAACCAAGCAAGTGAAAGACCTGTATGACAAGAACTTCAATTATCTGAAGAAAGAAATCCAAGAAGATCTCAGAAGCTGGAAAGATCTTCTGTGCTCATGGATTGGCAGGATGAATATAGTAGTAATGGACATCTTGATGAAACAATCTACAGATTCAATGCAATCCCCATCACAATTCCAACTTAATTCTTCATAGAGTTAGAAAGAGCAATTTCCAGATTCATTTGGAACAACAAAAAAACCGCACAGGACATGGAAAACTTGTATCAACAAGAAAAGAACTTGGGGAATTACAATCCCTGACCTCAAGCCGTACTACAGAGAAACAGTGATTAAAAAACTGCCTGGTACTGGTACAGAGACAGGCAGGAAGATCAATGGAATAGAATCGAAGACCCAGAAATGAATCCATACACCTATTGTCACTTGATCTTTGACAAAGTAGCTAAAATCATCCAGTGGAAAAAAAAACCTGTAATGTCAACAATTGGTGCTGCTTCAACTAGAGGTCATAGTGTAGAAGAATGCAAATCAACCCATCCTTTTCTACTTGTACAAAGCTCAAGTCTAAGTGTATCAAGCACCTCCACATAAAAACAGATACACTGAAATTAATAGAAGAAAAAGTGGGGAAGAACCTGGATCACATAGACACAGGGGGAAATTCCTGAACAGAACACCAATGACTTATACTCTAAGATCAAGAATAGACAAGTAGAACCTCATAAAATTGCAAAGCTTCTGTAAGGCAAAGGACACTGTCAATAGGACCAAATGGTAACCAACAGATTAGAAAAAGATCTTTATGAATCCTATATCTGATAGTGGGATAATATCCAATATATATAAAGAATTCAAGAAATTAGACAATCAAATACCCCTATTAATGATGGGGTACAGAGCTAAAAAAAAAGAATTCTCAACTGAGAAACCCCTAATGTTTGAGAAGCAGCTAAAGAAATGTTCAACATCCTTAGTCACCAGGGACATGCAAATCAAAACAACCCTTAGATTCCACTTCATACTAGTCAGAATGGCTAAGATCAAAATCTTAAGTGGCAGCAGATGCTGGCAATGATGTGGAGAAAGAGGAACTCTCCTGCATTGCTGGTGGGATTTCAAGATTATATAAGAACTCTGGAAATCAGACTGATAGTTCCTCAGAAAATTGGATGTAGGACCCAGCTATACCACTCCCGGGCATATACCCAAAAGATGCTGCAATGTATAAGAAGGACACATGCTCCACTATTCATAGCAGCCTTAGTTATAATATCCAGAATCTGGAAAGAACCCAGATGTCCTTCAACAGAGGAATGGGTACAGAAATTATCAAACATTTACACAATGAACTACTACTTGGCTATTAAAAACAATGAATTCATGAAATTCTTAGGCAAATGGATAGAATTAGAAAATACCATCCTAAGCAAGGTAATATAATTACAAAACAAGACTGTTGCAAGATGTTTCCTATCCATTCACATTGAGGAAGTGAGAGGCCAGTGTTTGGAGAGGAGAGATAAGGAGGAGCTAAGAGAAGTGAGGGGCGGAGAGAAGCTGGGTGGACTGGATGAGCAGAGCAGAGGAGACACAGATATCCAGTTGGCTTCAGACATATTTCTAGTGTTTCACAGAGGTTAGAAATATTGAGCTAAGACTTTATTATTGTGAATTGGCATTATGTAATTGGGAGTTTTATATACATAAAGATATTTGGTTAACTATTTAAGTTTAAGTGTCATGCATTACCAGATATTTGGGTGCAGAGTGGGAGCACGGAATTCCCTCTGTTACAGAGTCTATGGCAGGGGTGGTACTCTTTCTTAATTATTACGCATTACACAACATATGTGGTATACACTCTGATAAGTGGGTATTAGTCCAAAAGCTCTGAAAACCCAAATTAAAATTCATAGACCACATGAAACTCCAGAAGAAGGAAGACCAAAGTGTGGGTCCTCCAGTCCTTCTTAGAAGGGGTAACAAAATACTCACAGGAGATAATATAGAGACAAATTGTGGAGAGACTGAAGGAAAGGCCATCCAGTGACTGCCCCACCTGTGGATCCATCCCATAGACAGTCACCAAACCCAGACACTATTGCGGATGCCAAGAAGTGCATGTTGACAGGAGCCTGATATCTCTGTTTCCTGAGATGCTCTGCCAGAGCCTGACAAATACAGAGGTAGATACTCAAAGCCAATTATTGGACTGAGCATGGTGTCCCCAAGGGAGGAGTTAGACAAAGGACGGAAGGAGTTGTGGGAGGGGGTTTCAAGCCCATAGGAAAAACAACAATGTCAACTAAGCAGAGGCCCCAGGTTCTGAACCATCCACCAAGGTGTGTCCCATTGTTCTAGCCACATGTAGCAGAGGATGGCCTTGTTGGGCATCAATGGGAGAAGAGACCCTTGGACTTGTGAAGACTTGATGCCTCTGTGTAGGAGAATTTGAGGGCTGAGAGGCAGGAGTGGTTTGTGGGTGGGATACTCCCTCATAGAAGTAGGAGGGAGGATAGAATAGAGGGTTTCTGGAGGTAGGGGGAAATCAGGAAAAGGGGATGGCATTTGAAATATAAATAAATAAAATAGCCAATAAAAAAGAATTTTAAATTAAAAAATATAAAAACACACAAAAACCCCAATTCAGTTGTGCCAAGTGATTTTTTTTTAATTTGTCTTGTGAGGGAACATCTGATGTTTTTTCTGAAAACAGATGCTTGACAAGGCACATTATCGTTAGAAAGAATATAAACGGAACCCCACTAATGGTGATAGGATGCTCTTGCATTGGTACTCCATGCAATCCTTTGCTTCTTTGCTGAACTTTGCTGGTTTGCGGGTCTCACTTCTTCACTGTTCTTTGCTGGAAAGCATTCTAGCTAATTCTAGCTGCATCTGCTGACTCACACTGACTTGTTGGAGGTTTGCTCGTTCTATTGGATCAAACCACCACTACTAATTCATGTTTATTGTTTGCTACTAAACTGGACAGATAGTGACCTAACAATGAAGAGTGAAATCATCTGAAGAAACTATTTCCAAACAGGTCCACAAACCCCTTTTTCTAGTAACCGTTCTCGCCTACCTCTGGTCAATGGGCTACAAGACAGGTTGAAGTATTTAAGACCACTCCTGGGCATATACCCAGAGGATTCCCCTGCATACAATAAAGACACATGCTCCACTATGTTCATAGCAGCCTTATTTGTAATAGCCAGAAGCTGGAAGGAGCCCAGATGTCCCTCAAAGGAAGAATGGATACAGAAAATGTGGTATATTTATACAATGGAATACTACTCAGCAATTAAAAATAATGAATTCATGCAATTTGTAGGCAAATGGTTGGCTCTTGAAAATATCATCCTAAGTGAGTTAACCCAATCACAAAAGAATACACATGAATTGCAATCACTGATAAGTGGATATTAATGAGCCCAGAAGCTCTGAATACTCAAGGCACAATTAGCAAATCAAAAGATTCCCAAGAAGAAGGAAGGAGAGGACCCTGGTCCTGAAAGGACTGTATCCAGTTTTGTAGGAGAGTACCAGAACAGAACAGAGAAATGGTGGGGTGGTGATTGGAAACTAGGCTGGTGGTGGGAAGAGAACATATGGGACATATGGTGAGGGGGGAACTGGGAAAGGGGAAAGCCTTTGGAATGTAAACAAAGAATATAGAAAATAAAAAAGAACCCTAAATAAAAAAGATTTTGAAAAAATGTAAGCCTTCAGAGAACCAATCCCAAAGCAATAACTTTTGCTTTCAGCAACATACTCCAACCTAATCACAGGTAACAATCATAGTATTATTATCTCAGTCACCAATCTGCTCACATTCAGTGGATAATTTAGGGCATGGGACATTTGGGACTAGCTTAGATGTGCACTTGTCACTGACAGATGAGGTGTGGCCCTTCAGTAATATAAATTGAAAACAAAGATCCTTACTACAGTTCCTGGGTTGTGCATACTGAGTGAGGTCTAAGAAATTGAAGGAATACCTGAGGCCCTGACTAGTTTCCAGACTTGGTTATATGACTCTTGCAAACTAGCAGTTTCAGAGAGAAAGAACATTTTCATTGAATATCAAGCTCCCCTCCTGCATTTCCCCCTCCATCCAAGCCTCAAGTGCCTCTTACCCTAATAACTATTTGTTCTACAAACATAGAGGTGTTTATAAATTATTTTGTATTTAATGTTTAATACTTTAGCATGCTGTTTTAAATCTATAGCATTCTACAACAATGTGAGCCACTGATCCAGCAACAGAAGAGGCCTCTGAAGTTTTGTAAGGTCTCATACACAAATGGTTACTACCAACTCACAAAGTCTAGAATACCACTGATAACATAGCTAATGATAAAATTCAAAAGAAAGTGATTTTAATGAGTAAAATCTGTGAATAACATAGATGTTAGATTGTAAATTTAACATTTATTAATAATCAGATATAAAATTTACTGATAATACCACACAATACTAAGGATATTGATGAAATTTTCTTGCCTATCTGATATAACTAAACTTCTAATTTCTATGAAAATAATGACTAAGAACTATTTTTGTCATTTTATTTTACTGGAAACAGCTCCTTTTTAAGGATTTATACTGGACTAATGAGCTTTGGACACAAAGAATTTCACAGGCTTATTTAAATGTGAATTTTTATATAACAAATGTGATGGTCAGCATAGTTAATAAAAAGTTCATATTGTTAAAACTATGTTAATGTTACCTGTTTGCTACAACAATTAAAAAGAGGCAAAATGATGTTATTGTAGCACAATCACAAAAATAAAACATATATCTAACTTAAATAAAATAATATATATAATAAGAAATATTTCAATGAAAAGAAAATTCACTTTTTGTCTGTAGATAGTGATGGAGGTAGAGTATTCCTTGGTGTTTGTGGGGTACTAATTCACCCTCTAGCATTGCAAAATAAATAATACACCAACAATTGAATGCAATCTTTCAGTGATTTAGTATTTTAAGAGTATGAGCTATAAGTACTGTACAAAATTCTGGTTATCACAAAGCCATTACCCAGCTAATAGCGTTTTTCCCTTATTACTGTGTAAAGATTCACTCTCTGTAATAAGAGACACATTTTAGAAATAGAAGTATGTGAAAATATTCTTTACCCTGCCCCTAGGGCAAGTGTCGCAGATGTGGCTGCTGTGTGTCATGTGCTTCAATAGTTGGCAGAGAGGAGAGAGGCTATGTCTAAGCTCAACATTCTGATCTGTGAATATATGAATGAATAGTAGCTTAACTTTCCATGGAAAAAGTGAGCCTGAGATGCTGGCAAGTAAAGCACTGAGCAGTCACTGAAAGGTTTTCAGGGCATGGAACAAGCCAGAGGAAAAACTCCCACATCCCCCTCCCACCGCCTGGCTTCCACCACTGGACTGCACGCATCAGGCAGGAGTGAGTCTAAGACAGATGAACCTCACATGGTACCACTCTCACTTGGATGGACCCAAGCAAGAAGTGAACCTGAGATGATCACCAGACTGAAGCCATGGTGCTGGGACTGGGAGCTACCCTGAACTGACCACCAGTCAGGCACAGTGCAGTCCTAGCAGACCATCCCCAAGATGACTTCTGCCTAGAGCTTATGCAGGACATTGCACTTTTGAAACCACTCCTAAGATGACCTCAGACACTCAACAGCCCTGGGTGCCACTAAGATGAACAAGTAAATGGTAGAGAAATAGAAGAAAAAGAAAAAAGATATAGGCACAGTGAAGAAAGAAAAACTGGAAACTCAAGAGTAGTGAGGAATAGCGTGATGTGAGTAGCCAGAGATGCCACCTGAGACCATAGTGCAGTTCGGGCTTGTGCTGCCTCTAGAGTACACATGTGAGTACATGGTCCTGAAGCATCAAAGGGTCTGTTACTAACAATGACCAGATAGATATCCATGGTCTTCACTGCTTCCTGGGAAGATGTTAATGCCCGAGGGGTGTGTAGAACTAGTCCCACATGTCACCTGGGCATCCTGGAAGAGCTGACGCTGGGGGCATAAGAACAGGAGAACTGGCCCTACCCTCACTTGCATTAATTGTGAGAACAGGCTCTGCACCTTGCTAAGGCAGCACAGTAGAGATGATCTGTTTGCAGAGGTACAAGCTAGTTAGCCTGAGGGTGTGAGTGTAGGGGAGCTAGCCCTACTATTTGATGGTGATATGGGAGAGGGAGAGCCTCCACCTCCTGACACTCACACACTTTACCACCTATAGAATTGGCCCTTGATTCGCAACAGCTACAGCACTTTGTAGAGAGGTCCCTCCACCTTGCCTGGGCATCACAGTAGAGCTGGCCCTGGCCATGGGGGTTGCAGGTGAACAGTCCCTAAGAGTGTGGGCATAGTGATGCCTGCCCTGCTTCTTGTTGCAGTTCGGTGCCATGGATGGGGTAGAGATGCCCTCCTCCTCTTATTTATTTATCCCTTATCCATTGCCACCTATGGTAGGAGAACTGGCCATGTCCTTCCCAGTCAACAACACCAGAGAAAGCAAGCTGTGCACCATGCATAGGCAGCAGGGCAAACCTGGACGTGGATATTGGGTTTGTGGGGGGTGAGCCACCACCCAGAGCAGTAGAACAGGAGAGCCAGTGTTCTGACCAGCCCAGATTCAGAGCTTTAAGATGTCCTACCCCAACATCTACCCCATGGGTGAACTGCGAGAGTACATGAAGGGGTGGGTATTATGGATATAAAATGACAGGATCTCTATGACACAGAGCAACAACAGGATATCTGAGAGGAATCCCAGGAAGGCTCCAGTATTGACAGGATAGCAGAAGCCAGAAGTCTTGTAGAAGATCAACAAGTCTTTCCAATGAACATTTGCAAGAAAAGAAGTTTGGACAAAAGGATATAATGTGGAACACATTCTGACACACTGCAACATCCACAGATTTTCTTTTTCTTTTGTGGGGGAAATTGAAAAGGTGGATTGCAAGTATAAAGGGAGAAGGAGATGAGTGGAATTGAAAAAGTTAAATATCTATCCCTTTTTCTGATAGTCATGCCATTAGATGTAAATACTGTTTTATAATACTATTGCAGCAGAAGTTGCAAAAAATACTAAGACATGAATAAATTATATCAAGAATGAAGAAATTGGAGGAAGACAAAAGACTTTTTATTCAACAACATTAAAAGAAAACTAAAAAGTACTATGAAATAACTGAAAATACTTGAATGCTTGTGAAAGAATAGCATCTTGTTCATATTAATTTATATGTAACACTTCTTTGGTTCCAAATCAAATATGAAATAGTATTTATTTGTATATATGTACAAGCACTGAGTTTACATGAGTAAAAAATAAAATTATAAAATACATTATAATTAAAATGAGCTGTTTTAAATTTTAAACTGTATAATGAAAACAAAGTTAGACATCTACATTTTAATCAAGTTACCAAAACAGCTTTACATGTAGGAAAATACTTCAAAATAGATGTATAAGTATATAAGCCAATTTCTCAAATTTGAAAATGATGATAAATCATTTTATATGCAAATAATGTGAAAGTATAGAAGTAATATAAATTCTATGGTACTTTTAGATGCATGAAATCTTACTCCACTAACTTTCTTGGATTTAACTTTCTTGGATTACAATATTCTATAATATGTTCCAGAAGGAAAGGAATGGTTTTAGAAAATGCAAATGCTAAGTCATATTTATTTAATCCTGAGTGATTAAATATGATCATTCCTATATAAGGAATGATCCAACACATTTTTAGAAAGTAAAAATTTTGCATCCGGCAATGCTTGTCATTAAATACACCAGTAGAATATAATCATATTGCAACAAAATTTAGGAGACATTTTATTCCAGTGACACAGCTTGAATGATCAGGCCATACAATCAATATTATTTTTTTTTACTCTATAACCTACAGCTCTTTAGGATGAAGTAACTGTATAGAATGGATAGTAGACAAATATAGTGACTCTTTGGTAAGTTGTAACTTCACCAAATCAGTAGCTGTAATCTTTGTTATTAAAATTAGCCACAAAGTTATTCTGTGCTTTATGTTTGGTAGGAATATAAAGAGTATTAGAATTATATATAAACGCTACGTTTCTTAATATTACTCACTTCATACAAAAGCTTACATAACCATTTGCTATCAAATCAATGCTTCTGCAGACTTCAACTTGTCAGATTTCACAATAGGTTTCATAACCAAGTAGACATTTGGAAAACTCTAATATTTTAACAATGGAATGAAACACAGTATTAAAGGAATGGAAGAGTAGCAAGACGACCCTGGTGAGCATTAGTTTATGTCTGTGGTCTTGAGGAAGATAGCTAATTCTCCAGTAAGCAAAATGAGGCTGCTCTCAGTTCCCATCAGCTTTTTCTAATTCCTTTCGTTAAAAAAATATTTGTTAGCTGCTCTAATTGTTTATGCAGACCAAATGCATTTTGTTTTGTTGAAAACTTAATAGAGAGGTCCGTGAGGTTGTGGTAGATCTATGAGCAAGCATACAGGGTAGAAATCTAGACACTTAGAGCAAGTGGTATAATCAGCTGCTGCTGCAGGACTCAGCTTGAACTTGATTTTATCCATACAAACATCCCAGTCAATATGTGAAAACAGCTGTTTCATCAGTTATCCACTCCAATTGCATTTTAGATTTAGATACATTTACATGTCTAAGGCAAATTTTGTATAAGGGATTAAGCACATTCTGACATAAGAAATGTACAGTTTGTAACTGAGCATTTCCATAGGGATTAGTAAAATGAAGGAATTAGTAATTTCCATAGAGATTAGTACATAAACAGTTACTTCATCCTAAAGAGCTGTAGGTTATAGAGTAAAAAAATAATTCTACAAATTATTTATATGTATAGAAATGTAAGGCTACTATAACTTTCGTTTCTGGTACTTTTAAGACATGGTAGTCAAATATGTAATAAACTCAGTAGAAAATGCTGTGGCTAGATATTTAGTAATTACAAATTAATACTACAGCATAAATATGTAGAGATGGTCAAAGCAAAATAATAAGACATGATATTAGAAAGTATTAGTTTCTCAAAATAATAGCAGCTCTCATATAAGTATTCCCTCTGTAATTTCACACTCCCATAATTTCTGGAAATTGGAGAGCACAAGCACACTGTTTCTTTCTTCCAGAGACATTAAGTACAAGTCTGTCCTTCTTAAAGTAGGAGTATTTAATACGGTTCAAAATTCCAAAAGGATACACTCAGACATTTACAAGCCCAGTTCCACGATTCTCACTTTTTAATGGAATATTTATTTGCTAATCATACATGCATATACTATGATTTGATCCATTGCATTCTCTATGTTAGCATGGTGTGGCAGCATCCACTAGAGGATGGGCAACTTTTTAGGTTTTTCACACTGAAAACAAACAAACTCTTCTTCTCCCAGTAGCCATCAACTTCCTGTATGAGCATCTCCCAGATCCATCCTGGGATTTTGTATGATTTGATCTTGAGCAAGCCTTAGGCATGTATTATTAGCCATTATAAGTTCATTTGTGTAACTGTACTGCCAACTACTCTTCACTACAGGCATTCACTCCCTCTGATCCCTACAACCCTTCCACTCTTCCACGATTGTCTCTGTACGATGATGGGTGGGTGAAGATATGTATCTGTGTCCATGCCCATGTGTCCGTGTGACCATGTGTCCTTGTGAGTGTGTGTGTGTGTGTGTGTGCATGCGTGTGTGTGTGTGTGTGTGTGTGTGTGTGTGTGTGTGTGATGTAGATGTCTCACTAAGAGTTAAGCCATCCAAAATTATGGGAGTGGAAAATAACAAAGGAAATACTCATGTTATTTGGAGAAACTAATACTTTGTAAGATGATGTCTTATTCTCTTACCACTGGCACTTAGGCTGACTGTTGGTCTCTACATAAACTTCCAAATATTGCAAAAAAGAAGCTTTTCTAGTAATGGCAAAAAGATCACTAGTTTATGACTATAGAACTTAGGAGGGGTTTTCTTTCTATGTGCAAATTGTAGAATATTAGTATATTGTTCTCTACTAATAAACACTGTTCAATGTTGATTGTTAGGTTTTTAAACGCTTTTATGTGAGTCTTACTTTAAATTTGTTTGCTTGTTCTTACTTGTACTCTTTCCTTTACTCAGATGCTAACTCACTATGTGGTCAGAAACTGTCAGGTGTACTCTAAGTGTACAAAACACTACTGCTTTTATAGTTCATCATTAAGCAACATGCCGCCATTGGGAAGTTAAGTCTATCTTCTTATCATTAACCTATAAGCCTTAAATCTGTATTAATAACACCTCCTTTGTGCTTTGCTTGTGAAGTAACATAACAGTAATTTACTGATAATTTATTCATTTAAGGAACAATGTCTGAACCATGAGAGAAAAACAAATGCTCTTTATACCTTTCACCCATATGTGCTTCCTTGACATAGACCTCTAGACAGGTGTGTTATTTTTCATTGTTAGCTGTAAACCATGCTTAAATTCTCTAGTGCAGTATCCGAGCACATAGTAGATCTGAATAAAGCAGTTCCCACTCCTTTTCTCTGTCGATTCAGGCTCAGTCCTTAAGCAAAATCAGATTCTTAGTGTTCTCTAGCTTTATTCCCTGAACAGTCCTGGTTTACTAGGGTGCTATATGTAACATTTACAACAATATTCAGATCGTCCCCCAGTATTACTTCAAACTTTCTTTTTTTTTTTTTTTTTGTTTTGTTTTTCGAGACAGGGTTTCTCTGTGTAGCTCCGGCTGTCCTGGAACTCACTCGGTAGACCAGGCTGGCCTCGAACTCAGAAATCCACCTGCCTCTGCCTCCCAAGTGCTGAGATTAAAGGCGTGCGCCACCACCGCCCGGCTACTTCAAACTTTCTTAAAGTTTGCTTAGATTTGTTCTAGTTGAGCAAATTTTAGAGGTTTTGCTGAGTAAAACTCTGAGGGTGGTTTCTGTTTCAAGATACCCTGCGTCTCTTTGCTCTGTTTACCAAAGGTCAGGAGGAACATATGGCCCCAGTGATTCGGAAGTTACCATGAGCAGGTTTATTCAGAACACTGGGCACCCATCCCGAATAGAAGTCAATTTGCTCGCTTCAGTTGTTTTCCTACGGAGTACTTAAGCTTTAGGCTAATAGCCAACTTTGCGTTCCAATCTGCTCATCAAATGTTGAAACAATGGTTATCACTATTTGCACAACAATTTTCCAAAGTATTGGTTTGCTGCCATTTGAAGCTGCAGGAAAAAAAATAGTTATTCTCCGTCTGATGCATGCCTAGGACAGGACATATCAGATGCTTCGCTGTGTCTTACTTTATCACTACCTTTAATACTTGTTCGGCTGCTATGATCCTGTGATAAGTAGCAACTGCCATCCTAAAAATCAAACACGTTTTTTTTTTCTTTTTTTAATTGGATATTTTATTTGTGTACATTTCAAATATTATCCCCTTTCCTGGTATCTCCTTTTCAAACCTCCTATCCCATACCCCCTTACCCTGCTTCTATGAGGGAGCTCTTCCACCCACCCAGCCATTCCCTTCTCACAGCCCTAGCATTCCTCTACACTGGGGCATCAAGGCCACACAGGACCAAGGGCCTCCACTCCTATTGATGCCATATAATGCCCCTTCTGCTCCTTCAATCCTTCCCCTAACTTTTTCATTGGGGTCCCTGTGCTCAGTCTGATGGTTGGCTACAAACATCCACATATTGGTCAGGATATTGCAGAGCCTCTCAGGAGACAGCCGTTCCAGGCTCCTGTCAGCAAGCACTTCTTGGCATCAGCAATAGTGTCTGGGTTTGGTGCCTGCATGTAGGATGGATCCCCAGATGGGGCAGTCGATGGATGGCCTTTCTTTCAGTCTACTGTTCTACTCTTTGTCCCTGTATTTCCTTTAGACAGGAGCAATTCTGGGTTAAAATTTTGGAGATGGGTGGGTGGCCCCCCCCAAATAGGGGCCAAGCATAACCTCTGAATATGGTCTTGACAGGTTGTTGCAACAATTATTTCTCACTTGTAATGAGGTTTGCTGAAGTTCCTCATTCTCCATTGGCTCATTATTAATTCTGTAATACGCGCTAAAGATGTTTTTCCTAAGGAAGTGAAAATGCATTCTAGTTTATTTATTTATTTATTTATTAAAACTCCCCCTTATGCTACACTGATTAAATATAGTGCTATTATGTGTGCAGTGAATGTGTGGCGCACATGTGAGTGCATGTGCATATATGTATATCCAGGGTATTTTCATCAATTATTCTACATCTACTTTTTGATGGGGTCTTTCAGTGATTCTGGAGCCCACAGCTGAGGTGGTAGCAAGATAACCTGGTAGCAAGCTCCAGGGAACCTATTGTTTCTTCCCCAGGACTAGGACTGCAGACAAGAACCACAAAGCTTTGCTTTTTGTGTTGGTGCTGGGAATCAACCTCCTGTCTTCACACTTGCAATGCAAGCACTTTACTCGCAGCCATGTGACCATTTCCAAAATTTGTGATGCTGAACATGGACAGTCCATATATTTAAATGTAAAACACACTTCTAAATACAAATCTGGTATGAATACAGTTTCTCTTTGTACACATCCCCCTCTGTGTATACCTATATAGTGAGTGTACTAAGAGCATCTGCATTATTTATACCAGATGTGTATTCAGAAGTACATTTTATATACATATATTTATATGTGTGTATGTGTGTGTGTGTGTGTGTGTGTATCCATAGATTGTTGATTCATTTTTTTTATCTCTGCAGGTAAACATCTTCTTACTCAAACAGGAGGTAACATTATCAGCTTGTGGCAAATTGATTTACAACTGTTCCTTTCTTTGTCTGAAACAGTGTTCATCTGAAGAGCATATTAACATACCTGCAGGCATTATTTGCATCATTACTCTTTACATTTTTTGTACTTACAATCAAGCTCTTAAAGAAACATGAAGACAGAAAGGACATTGTGACGCTACTGTGTCAGTATTGTACAATGTGCACAAATTCTGCAGGTGCTAGACCATCGTATATCTGATATGAACTCCTTCCTAAAATTATATATGAAATCCACCCTCAATTTATGATCCAAAATAAACCTTTTCTCCATTAATTTGAAATAATATACTTGAGTCAAATTTGCCATAGCAATCAACAAGATACTATTTACCCTTTAAGAAGTTCAATTTCCAATTATTTGTGACAATATGGATGAAACTTAAGGGTGTTATGGTGACCACAGTAAACCAGTAATAAAAACAAAAGTACTGGTTATGTCAACTTACACATGGGGCTATAACCAATCAAACACCAAATGCGGAGTAGGATGTTGGTTACTTCTTCTTGCAGGTATGGAATTGGGAGTTACTGGGTAGAGTACAAAGTCTCTGGAGAAAATTTTTTCAAACTATTGTCCCCTATGGTCTTTATACTCCACAAGAACATATACTTCAAAGTATCTAAAATTAAATTTTATAAGTCATAGAATAAAACTAGTAGGTAAATGATGTAATGACTATGTTACCTTAATTTATTTCATCATAGCTATAATTACATTGTACCCTGTAGATATATCCCCTTGTGATTTGCCAACTGAAAATATTGAAATTCCTGGTCCATGCTCTTTTGAACCTAGCTGTTTTCTTCTAGGTACTTCAGTGATGGTACCCTGAGAGCCCTCTGGACATAACACTGTCACAAAAGATGACACAATAGTGGTTATGAAACTAAATGAATGATTTCATAGGATCATTTTCTACAGAATGCAATTGAAATGTAAGTTTGGAACAACTTATCTAGTAACATAAAGAAAGGGAGCAAATTCTGTTTATTATCAACTATGAGACAAGAATTTCATTTGGAGTACAATTCTTCCAAGGATCACTTACAATAATAAAAACCCGAACTTCACATTCTGCCATGAATCACCCTACTCAAACTGCTTATAAGAAATACAAAATTAGGCTCTACAATGTAGGTCTAAATACATTTAAATAGATAGCATCTATCCACTAGAGCTGTGAGCTGTGAGATATTTCAATTCAAAAACTGTGCCCTTTATGCTTCAGCCATGGAAAAAATATTGTTTAATGTCTACTTGTGATTGTTTGAACAAAATTGTCCTCTAGGCCCTTAGGGAGTTACATAGGTATGGCCTTGTTTAACTTGACATGGCCTTGTTAGAAAAATGTGTCACTGGTGGGTTGGCTTTGAGATTTCAAATGCTCAAGTCATCCCATGGTCACTCTTTCTCTCTCTTCCTGATGTCTGCCATTCAGATGTACAACTCTCATCTCCTTCTCCAGCACCATATCAGCCTATACATTACCATGCTTCTTGTCATGACAATGGCAAAACCTCTGAACTATAAGCCAGCCCCAACTAAATCCTTTCTTTTTTATAAGAGTTGCTGTGTCACACTGTCCATTCACAGCAATAACATTCTAACTAAGAAATCACTTTATTCCAAGATGGAGACTGAAAACTATGCCAGAATAGTTTTTATTTTATGTTCTAAAGCCACTTGCATATATGTGGGTTTTGAGTCTCTCCAATCTAGGCCAAGGACATTCTATTTCTCAGGTATTGCTTCTTTCTGATTTCCATCTAATTGCACCCAAAAGTTTATTAAAATGACTCACTGATATATTTACTTAAGCTAGAGTACTCTTTCTTTCTACATTCCTCCTAATCAATCACTCTTCACTCAGTCACTATCCCTGGGCTTAATCAACATGTCTATAAATGGATCTTAATTTCTTGCACCTCTCAACATTTACTTCTCCAAAGTTCAAACTGTATTGCAAACTCTACTGCAGTAGTTTTCATGTTTTTCTATGTTACTATGAACTTATTTCCAAATAATATCTACAGTCATGTTTAAATATGAATATATAAATATTGTTTATTATTGCCTTGTTTCTCTACTACTAATATTCCTTGGTGATTTCCTGGGTACTTCAGATGGAACTTTGCTGAAGTTGTAGCATGAATAGCATGATATTTTATAAGCTATCTTTAATGCAACTTTTCACTGTTGTCTCATACTATTCTTCCCATTATGCACTTTACTGCTCAACTCCTTGGGCATTGTAGGTGAACTACTTGGTGGCTTTCTACAGATTACTAGGATCATTCCCTGGGAAGACATAAGCCACAGTTCCAAAAACGCAGTAGGTTTTTAAGATGTAAATCTTAACCTTACAATCCTCTCCTCCACATACAATCTCATAGTCTCATCTATGGCTGTATAGCATACTTTCTGCTGCACCCTCCTCTCATCTCTGCCACATTACCAACAGACCAAGCAGATCTTATCCTCCATTCTCCACCCACAACCACTTATATATCTCCTTATCCCAGGCCACAACACCCAAAATGATTGGGGTGCAATGAAGGAACTTCAAAGAGCCAAGATCCTGAATAAAAGAAATTTGAGAGATTAAATATCAGTAACTTAATAGCACACCTAAAAGGTCTAGAACAAAAAGAATTAGGCATGCCCAAAAGAGTCAGGCAGAAAGAACTAATCAAAGTTGTAGCTGAAATTCAAAAGGAAAGAAAAGAAAGGAAAAGAGAGAAGAGGAGAGGAGAAGAGAGGAGAGGAGGGGAGGGGAGGGGAGGGGAGGGGAGAAGGAAAGGAAAGGAAAGGAAAGGAAAGGAAAGGAAAGGAAAGGAAAGGAAAGGAAAGGAAAGGAAAGGAAAGGAAAGGAAAGGAAAGGAAAGGAAAAAAAACAAACACAAACAAAAATAAAACTAAGATTTAGTTCTTTGAGAAAATCAATAAGATTGAAAAACAAGACCTCATCCAAGTTAACTTAAAGGCATACAGTGAATATCCATATTAATAATTAGAAATTGAACTAGAACATCACATCTAATTTGAAGGAAATCTAGGGAATTATAAGGACATACTTTAAACACCTATATTCCATCAAACTGGAATATCTAAAAACAGATAATTTTCTAGACATGTGCCATCAACCAAAAGTTAAAAGATCAAGATAATATATTTAATAGACTTTAACAAGTCTATTAGTAAAATAAAGGTAGTCATTAAAATTCACACAACAGTAAAAAAAGACCAATGGCAAGTTGATTTTAACAAGTAATTCTAACAGAAATTCAGAGAGTCAATGTCAATCAATATTCTTCAAATTATTTCATAAGTTAGAAAAAGAATGAATATTGTCTAATTCATTTTAAAACAACAGGGTTACTCTGGTACCTAAACTACATAAAGACCCACCAAAGAAAAAGAATTATAAACCAATTCACCTTATAAACATAGATGTAAAAGTCCTCTATAAAATATATGCAATGCAAATCCAAGAACATTTCAAAATATTTGCCCACCATGATTAATTGAGCTTCATCCCAGAGATATGGAGATGGTTTAACATAAGTAAATCAATTAATGTAATCCAACAAATAAACAAACTAACAGACAAAAAGCACATGATCATCTCATTAGATATAAGAAATCCCTTTGACAAAATCCAATACCCATTTATGATAAAAATCCTGGAATGACTGTGGATAGCTTAACATAATAAAGGCAATTACATCAGCCCATGACTCACATCGAATCAAATGGACAGAAATTCAAAAAATTTCACTAAAATCAGAAAAAAAGCAAGGATTCCCACACTCTGCATATCTATTCAATATAGCTCTTGAAGTAATAGCTACAGCAACAAGACAAAAGGAATATAAATTGGAAGGCTAGAAGTCAAAGAATTTTTATTTCCAGATAATATGATCATATATTAATTGCCATAAAATTTCTATATTTTTTATTCATTTTATACCCCAATTACAGCCTCACCCCTCCTATTGGTCCCTACCTCATAAAATCCCTCTGCCATTCCACTTCCTCTTTTCCTCTGAGAGAGGGGAGGTCCCACATGAATATCACCCCCATGTTTGGTCTTTCGTTGGTGGTTCAGTCTGTGGAAACAACCAAGAGTCCAGGCTTGATGGTCCTGTCGGTCTTCTTGTGCCATCCTTAAATCCTTCAAGTCCTTCAATATTCCCCCCCAACTCTTCCACAAGACTCCCCAAGCTCAGACTGATATTTGGCTGTGGGTCTCTGCATCTATTTCTATTGACTGCTTGGTGGAGCTCTCAGAGGACATTAATGCTAGGCTCCTGCCTACAAGCATAATAGAGTATCAATAATAGTGTCTGGAATTAGTTCTTGGCCATGGGTTGGGTCTCAAATTGGGCCCAGCATTGATTGGCCATTCCCTCTGTCTCTGTTCCATTTTTGTCCCTGCACATCTTGTAGGCAGTGCAAATTTGGCGTAGTAGGGTTTTAGGTGTGTACATGTCCCTTATCCTTCTGTTAGGCATACTGCCTGGCTACAGGAGGTGGCCACTTCAGTTTCCATATCCCCCACTGCTAGGAGTCTCAGAGAGAGTCATCTCCATTGATTCCCTGGGGCCTCCCCCCACAACCATTCCAGGTCTCTGGCAAGTCCTAGATATGTCCAATGACCTGCTGTCAATTTCTGTTCTTTTCCCCACTCTGAACCTGACCCCCTATTCCTCTTGCTATTCCCCTTTTCACCCACTTTCCCCCCTCCATTCACCTCCAATGTCTATTTTAGTTACTGTTCTGAGTAAGATTCAATCATCTTCCCTTGGGACATCCAAGGAAGTTTGTCCTGGGGAACAAACTACTCTTTTTTAAAAGAATTTATTTATTTATTTATTTATTTATTTATTTATTATTTACACTCCAGATTTTATCACCACACCCCCGTCTACCCTCTGACTGTTCCACATCCTATACCTCCTCCTCACCACCCTGTCTCCATGAAGATGTCTCTACCCCTCACCTCTCAACCCCCACCCCACCTGCCCTCTAAACTCCCTGGGGCCTCCAATCTCTTGAGGGTTAGGTGCATCATCTCTGATTGAACACAGATCCTTCAATTCTCTGCTGTATATGTGCTGAGGGCCTCATATCAACTGGTGTATGCTGCCTGTTTGGTGGTCCAGTATTTGAGAAATCTTGGGGGTCCAGGCTAATTTAGACAAATGGGGTTGCCCTCCTCCTCAGCTTCTTCCATCTCTCCCCTAATTCAACCACATGGTTCAGCAGCTTCTGTTCATTGATTGGGTGCAAATACCTGTATCTGACTCTTTCAGCTGCTTGTTGAATCTTTCAGAGGACAGTCATGATAGGCCCCTTTTTGTGAGTGTTCCATAGACTCAGTAATAGTGTTAGGCTCTGGGACTTCCCCTTGAGCTGGATCCTACTTGGACCTATTGCTAGACCTTCTTTTCCTCAGGCTCCTCTCTATTTCCATTCCTGTAGTTCTTTCAGACCGGAACAAATATGGGTCAGAGTTTTGACTGTGGGACAGCAACCCTGTCTCCTGCATTTGATGCCCTGTGGTCCTGCTGGAGATGGACTCTATAAGTTCCCTCTCCCTACTGTCAGGGCATTTCATCTACGGTCTCTCCCTTTGAGTCCTGAGAGTCTCCCACATCCCAGGCCTCTGGTGCATTCTGGAGGGTTCCCCCAACCTTTATTCTCCTAAGGTTGCCTGTTTCCATTCTTTCTGCTGACACTCAAGGCTTCAGTCCTTTTCCATCACCAAATACAAGATCAGATTCCCCTCTTAGTGGGTAAAAGTGCTTGCTGCCAAACAAAGTACTCTTAATGGTACACTGCTTGCCAAGAAGAAGATGATTAGAATATGAACTCAATAGCATCTTTAGAGGTTCTTTGTTTCATAATGTCATGACAAGGCGTTTTGTCCCCCATATAGGTTTTGCATATATATTTTTACTTCTGATTTTTGTACAATTATGGGATTCCTGAATATGCAAATGCAATGTTTCTGCATCTATATCTGTTTCTTGTGTCTTGGGCTCTTTCCCCTTAGACTAATTTTTGGTTTTATTATGATTTTTTTATCTTATTAGATTTTACATTTTATCCCTTAGACTCCTGCTTGTTTTCTAACTATAAACAAAAAGGGGTGGTTAAGGAAATGAGGAAACATAGAGCTGAACCAGGTGAAGTAGAGGTAGTGGAATGATAATCACAAAATATTGAATGGAAAAATATCTATTTTTATATATTGCTATATTCATATACAGGAGCCTAGTGCAATTTCCATCAGAGAGCTTCCATCCGCAACTGCTGGGAGCAGATACAGAGACTCACAAGGAAACATAAGTTGGAGCTTTGGAAATATCCTCAAAAAGAGGTAGAGAAAGGATTGTAGGAGGCAGAGAGGTCAAGGACACCTGAAGAGCACAGCCCACAGAATAAACTAAGCAGGGCTCATGGAGGTTCACAGAGATTAAAGTTGTAATCACAGAGCTTGCTTGGGTAGCCAATAGGTCTGCTATGCATATGTTACAGTTGTCAGCTTGACATTCTTGTGAGACTCCTCTAACAGTGGGAATGTGGGTTGTCTCTCATTCTTTTTCCTCTTACTGGGTTGCCTCATCTAACCTTATTATGAAGAAATGTACCTAGTGGTACTGTAACTTGCTATACTGTGTTGTGGGGGTCTTCTATTTTCTGAAGGAAAATGAAGGAGCGGATCTGGGAAAGAGGGAAGGTAGGGGAAACTGTGACCAGTATGTAATATATGAGAGAAGAATAAATTTAAAAAATAATTTAAAAATCAATTTTCTCAAAAGAAAGGAACAGTAGTATGGACCAAAATCTTGTACTTGGATATAAAAATATAGTAGAAATTGTACCATTAATGCTACTTATTATAATTTACTTCTAGAATGTAAATATTCATCTCTCATAAAAATTTATGATCCTTTGTAAAAAATATTAAAAAACTTTAATGTGGTCATTGTAATGAGGATAAGTATGATCTAAAGGGGTTTAGGGACTGAAAATAAATGTCTGAAGCAGCCCGATAGTTTTTAATGTGTGAAATTAAAAAAAATAAAGTTCTACCAAGGGAAGGTCTGTGGGTTAGCAATTTTCAAATGTGTGCCTACTGGGTCCAGTATTTATATTGTTGACAATTACTATAGGATCAATGTAGTGTTTAATATTAACAATCACCAGTACTATACATAATATCAAATTTACATGGGACTATCTCATTTGTAAGCATGTTAATCATTTTATGTTCCTTTATTTTCTTTTCATTTTGTTCATGGTACTGAAGATTTAACCTACAGCCTCATACTTATTGGACAAGTGTACTATCACTAACCCGGAAGATACTTCTTGCTTTAAATTGGTCCTTCATACTTTTAAGGATGAAATACTTTCCTCTATTTTGGATAACCAAAGTAAAAATATGAAAGTGGTACAATTTCTAAGCAAAGCCAAGCATAATGCACTTACTTGCTGGTACATGTACCTGTACCTTTAGTATATAAAACTAGTGTTTACTATATAAAACATGTGTTAGATAATGATTTAAAAAATAGACAAAGTCACAAGGATGAGATTGTTGTGCTGCCAGATTTTGTACTATCCAGTGTTTCTATACCTGTGCACTGGAAACACCATCTAGCAATTTTGTATTGCTTTCTATACAAATAATGCTTATGTATCTGGATAAGGGCCAGCCTCGCAACTAACATCCAAAAGCAACTCTGCTCTGACCTGGACAAGCATTCCAAGCTCACATAACCACTTACACCAGGGAAGCTAAGTGCAGCCAAAGATTTCCAATAAAACACAGCATGGCAAGGCATATCCTCATTCAGCTTCCTATAAAAAACATTTTAATAAATAATGAAACAGGAAACATCATTAGGCTAATAATGCCTGGCTTCCTTTCACGTGATATCAGCTAGTGACTAGGGTAAGAGCCTCATATTCTGTGGCTTCACCATTAATAGGTAAAGTTGCTGTAGTGTATTGAAACTGCATAAAGTTAAACTGTCATAAACAAAATTTTTGAATTTATTCTACAACTTGCTTAATTTTTTCTATGTTCCCATACATTATTAAATAACTATATGCAAGGAATTGTGTTTGATGGTAAAAATACAAGTGTAGTGGGAAGATAGTCTTTATAGGATCTCAGGGGAAAATTAAAATTTAGCATAAAAATTGATATAAATCAGGAATACCATAGGGACAGCAAGAGAGTTCTGACCCAGCTCTAATATTTATAGCATGTGTTGCCAGTCTTGCTTGGGTGAAGACGACAATACCTGGAAGAATACTTACAAAACACAATGACATCTGAGCTGTCTCAGCAAGAAAAAGGACTACAGCTAGAAAGAATCAGTCCTAAGGAGTGTGATTCTCCTCTAGAAAATTACAAATACATAACAAATAAAAGGTTATCCAAGAAATGGAACTCAATGGGTCATGAGTCAATGCATTACCTAATGCTCAATTGGGAGTTTAGGGTTTGCTTTTACATGTCATTTGAAGAATTACATTTTAGTCCTGTGAAGTAGATGCAATAATTTGACTGGTTTTTGTGGATAAAAGATTCCTGTGTGCTGAATAGTTAAGTATCCTCCTCAACATAAAGCTAAAGAATTTGAAACTGAATAAATTTTTGACAAAATATGCGTATTTCATTAGCGAAGTCCCTGCAGATATGAAAATGCAATAAGAGAATGATGAACCTGGTAGAATTAACAGCAGTTGGTACTACAAAAGAGATTGCTGAACCTGATAATAACTATTTGAAATAAAATGGGAAAAATTCAAAATAGTGGGCAATTACCAATGATACATAGCAAAAGAAAATGTAGTTCTGAACAGCCCTGGTTTTTACCAGAGACTGAGGTAAAAGTTGGGGTCATGTTGATTACACAGCTGTCCACTATATCTAAACACACTATCATACATAAATTGCTGAACTTTATATTTTATAAAATATATTCATTAAGACCATATTAAGTGACAAAATTATTTAAACAATGAGTAACTGTCCAGTTAGAAAAGCAAGGTTTGATTTTTCACTGCTAATAGTTTTTACATAATACTAAAAAGAATTGCTTATTTTGCTAAATTTAACTGTAAAGATGCATTTCTCTTGCACTAGTATTGCAATATCTTGTAGAGCTGCTATTACATGCATATTTAGGTGGCATTTAAATATATTTAAAAATATATAGGATAAGATCCATCCACATGATCTGCTATACATGATAAGTAATGTGAATTGTCTGTTTGATGGCAAAAATTATTTAAGATTTCTATAAATCCAGACTAAGTTCAGATTTTACATTAATTCTGAGATTCTAGGACTGAAAGTCTAAAAAGCCATTTACCCTGAAAGGTGATTTAACAATAAAATACATTACCCAACCATTAAAGCTGTGTCCACCACTAATAAAAAATTGTTATCCTGTGAATTTCATTTAAGAATTATTTGATTGTAAAAGTAAAACTTTTAAATTTTGGCAGATATGTATAATCAAAGACAACCATGTTTTCCTTAAGCTAAGCATTTGAAGGCATTATAATTCTCTAGCAGTATTAAACTTGAACTGTTCCCTTCTCACGTCATCTACCCTTTTCCTTAGGAAGAACAAAAATATTTCCTCTCAATGGAACAAGAGAAACTGCACCTTTCTGGAAAATGCCACTGTAGCACATTACAAAGGGCACAGAGTGAAATATGTTCATTCATTTAGACCAGCGCATGCTGGCACATGTTAAACGGGTGTTAGAAATTAAAATAGAATGCCAAGGACATAAAGGTTTGCAATGAAATAAATTATATTGAAATTCTTTTCTTATTACTTTATTATGCAAGTGAAATCTCCTTGAGTTTGTTATATTTGGAAATCAGGTCTGGAGAAAATGTTGAAGGCTTAAATCTTTCATTACTGTGAGCATAAGCATCAGTTTGACACTTCGTTGTATACTTGCAGGCTAATTCTATCAAGTAAAGCCAACCAACCCAAAAATTAAATGGAAGGTGAGAAGGAAAGGGAATTAAATTGCCTTATTTGAAAAGCATGACTGTATGCTATTCTCAATGGATATGGATTTTGTAAACAAATAGCAGCAGTAATGGTATCATTTATTTTAAATCTTGGTAGATATTACCACACATCCTTTGTAAAGGAAAAAGGAAACTTTGGAGATGGAAACATTTCAATAGCATTCCTAATTACATTTTGTCAAATACTATAATAATGTGCAAAATAATGCTTTGGAAATTTCATCTTAGCCTGAAATTAATAAAGATAAAAATGGCATTTGTATTCACACAGAAAATGCACCTTTTAATACTTAAGAAAACTACACAATTTTTATATTCATTAAAGCCTTATTTCACCCTGGGTAGCAGAATATCAGTTTATAAACAGGTATTTCAAGCTTCCTTTTTTAAATGTTTCATTCAGTTTAATATTACTTAGCCATCTGGTTTGTTTTTGCTGTTTGCTTTTTGGTTGATTGTTTTGTTTTGTTTTGGGGTTTTTTTGGATTATTTCTAAGTAGAAATAAGCAAATTTTCTTTCAGCAAATTTAACTGAAACCTAATTTAAATGAAACATAACACTCTTTGGTTTCATTTTTAATGTTAATAAAATTCTCAGCATTTCAAAAATTCACATCACTTTAAAAACTCTCAGCAATCTAACACAAAAAATGTCAGAAATTCTTATGGAATAAATTCTCGCTCTCCCCAGACAGGTTAAGAACTACAGTTACTTCATCCAAAAACTTGACATATACAGGGAGATGCCCTCCAGGGTCATAATTTCATTCTTTGTAAAGGGCATTTCCACTGGTAGGTTTCCATGCTTCCTAGAAAAGCCCCAAACCAATGAACATATGTACAGCACTAATTAGACTTAGTGGATTCTCAAAAAACATTACAGTAAAATATGACTCTTGGAAGAAAACATGTTGCAAGAGATAAGTATAGAACTGAAGAAAAGAAGAGGTAGATATGAAATTTCATTTTTAAAATGTATAAATTTTTAAGAATAAAGAAAAAAGAAGATGCCATTTGTTATATGAATGTATAAGGTACATATTCTATAAACATTCACGAAAATAAAAATTAGTCACATTTGTTGAGTTAATTGAACATCTCTGAAAGTCAATTCAAAATCCCAGCTCTGTGATACATCTTCAAGGAGATAGAAGTAAACTTCAGCCAAGATCCATACTAGCATTTTGACATTTAAGCTCCTCACCTATAAAACAAGGTAGTTATCTATACTGACAGATGCTATGCAAACCTGATCTGCTCCTGTCACTATTTCTTCTGGGTTTCACTGATTACAACAGAAGAACTCGCTGATAGATGACTGCTGAACTTACAGCAGAATTTGCAGTTATCAGCAACCTACTTAGAGACTTGTGAAACAGCACTTTGCAGTTTGTATCATCGTCAAAGATGACTCAGTTACATTTATAACTTTGACGGTTTGAAATTCATTTTACTGAAAACAGATCGATATTTAAATAAATTTAGCAGTGTTTACTTACTAAGATGAGCCAAGGGCATTTCTGTCGAAGCAAACGGATCATAAAGTTTTATTCTGCCATATAACTTGCCTCTGTGCCTGTCACTTTGACTCCTAACGTTTCACCTGCCTGAAATTATACATTTTAGGATTGTGCTCTTTCCCTTGAATTGTAATAACATGTGAGAGAAGAAAATGTTAATATCTCCAAGACCACATTTGATAGTGTTGAGTGTCAGGCTGCTAAAATATCAGAATACTGAAAATGCCCCCCCCCCAAAAAAAATATACAAGAAAGTGGGTATTATCTTTGTGAATGTCTTCATCTTGAGATGAGGAGAGAGGATGTGATTCCTCACCAATCTCACAAAAAAATATTGGAGAATAAGATACATATTTGGAAAATGCATATGTTATTATGTATATATTATAGTAAAAGTGTAGAAAGAAATGTGTCTATAATATCAACTTAGGCAGGATACTTCTGAATATGGACCACGAGCCCCCATGCAGTCACTCTAAAACATTCTGAAAGCTGAAATGAGAACCTCAGAGTGGCTTCCCCACGCCATTCCATTGTAAGACTCAGAAGAGGAAGGACAAACTACAGTATTAGTCATTCATTATACTTTCTAATAACCAAGTCTCAAGAAAAATCATAACTATCAAAGCTATTTGCATAAAATTATATAGATATTCAGTTGTTATACAGTGATCAATCCTCCTCTTGGTCTTTAAAATAATGATCTGAGATATAAGTATGACATTAACCCATCATGGCTGTATCATCACTTATCAACTTTTAAGAACTCTCCCATTTAATAATATGTCAGAAGATCTTCTCCTTCATGTACATGTTTCAAAATATTTCAACACAAAGTATCATGGAAAATCACAACACGTGTAACAAATAAAAATAAAGCTCCTTTAGCTATCAAATGAGTTAAGGGCTTGCCCAGTTCATCCTGTACCCAGGATGTTCTAACTACTGTCATGAGTACTCAGAGCCCTAAGGAACCAAACTTGCAAACTCCTTTGTTTGACTCTTAGCCCAGAGGAAGCCCCCTTCTTTTATTCTACACACATTGAAAACATACCAGAATATAATCAATTTTCCTAGGATTCTGTATAAAATAACATGTTTTGTTTTTTAAAAATATATTTTTATTAGTTCAAGTGTATGGTGTATATGATCTTGATTGTAATTAAATGTGCACAAATGTTTGCATGCTTATGGAGGTCTGAAGTCCTGAGATGGGGTCTCTCAAAGAACTTAAAGCTCACCAAGATGGTAGGACCAGTTAGAGAGTGAGCTCTGGTATCCAGGAATGCAGCCACACGTGGCAGCTCTGTCTAAGGTACTAAGGACCTGAGTCTTAATCCAGGTATTCAGGCATGTACAGCAAACACTTTACCAACTGCAATATCACCCCAGACAAAGGAAATTCTACTACATTTGCCTAATATGAAAATTATCAGTGTTTTAAGGTTACTCCACAATTCTCTAAGCTTCAGAAGTTGCAACCTGCACATTCACCACTTTTTTTGTGAATCTCTTGATGAGAAAGCAGTTGCACTTTATTGAAGACTTAATTCAATCTCTCAGCAAAGATCATTTGTTTCCACAGAACAGCTCAGAATGTGAGAGGAAAGGTACGCTACAAGTCCCCTGCCTCACTCCAAACTATTTCCACTCTCTAAAATATACCCACTAACCCTTCAACTGCACCCGGATACTATTAGATCTATTTTCAAGTTGTGACAATAACTTCCTGCCAGTTGATTTTCCAGCCACTATCAGGTTTCATGATTTTGCACAGCAGTTATACTTCTTATGTTTATCTCTGAACTTAAAGCCTTCCTGTTTTAAATCATGGCATTCCACTGATTATAAAATTATAAGCAAGAATGGAGTATCTGTTATAATGATTTGACCACAGTGATGCCGGAATTGATCTTGGAGTTCCAAGAGTCTCTGCTCTCAAACATTGTCAAATTGTGAGTTTTCCTAGACCTTAGCAGATAAGAGCAGATCACATGTGCCCACACGCTCCCACACGCTGTACCAAAATTATAATTCAGCATGTAGCCCATAAAGTTTGTTTTCTACATTGTCTGGAATCTCTGCACCTCTATCATTTTACAGAACATACCATCACATCCTGCAGAGAAGCAAGCTCCATGACATCCCATCATGTTCGGTCACAAAATAAAAATCATGGGAGAATGTAGTCTATGTGCCACTCATGTTTCACAGAACTGTGACCAGTTTTGAAAACCTGAACATCTTTTACAATTTTTTTCTAGAAAAATATATGACTTAATCAAAAGCTACATTGCCTTCGTCTACAATTACCAGCTTCATTTTGTCTCTAATGAGACCGAAAAAAATGTCTAGGATGATAATACAAATATTTTATTTGCACATATGACATTATGTACAAAGATTCTACCAAAAATGATTATAGTTTGCATTTGTATTTTCAGAGCTGTGATTGAATAAATAGCTCAACCCTTGAATGTCCTTTTAAGCATCCAGGCATGTCAATATCTATTAAAATTGATGAGTGCTACAGAAAGATATTAGAAAAAGAAATGCACTCAGTTACTAGCTTAGACAGAGAACATAATCTCAGGCCCCAAATGTGAATCTATTATAATTCAGTCCTGAATATCCAGTCTTTAGAGCCTCTTGTTCGCTTACACATATTGATCTTTTCAAAAGTAAGGAAGCTTTTATTGCCACATCAATTTTTGATCCTTTGCCCTTCAGCAACCTGAAACATTACTTAACCAATTGTGGCTAACTGAATGAGGAGCTTTACAAAAATACCCGTGCTTAAAACTCAAAGCTATTAAGTTTGGACATTTTATAAAAAGTAATTATGAATTTGTTTTTAATGATTACATTTAAGCTTTCCTTAGATGACTATAGTAAAAGTAATATAAATCTAATATAATATGATGGAACACTAGCTCAAATTGTGTTTGATAAATATTTACAATTGCTATTTGTCAGTCAATAGCAAAAAATAAATGAATAAAAATAAAAATGAACAATAAAACCAGCAGTTTCCAAGTGTTCATCATATACTAAAGTACAAAATCTTCTGCAGATGCAACATCACTTAATCAGGAAATAACTTCATGAAGAAAGTACTCTTTGTTATTAAGATGAGGAATATTGAGGCATCAAAGACTAAGATGAAAGCCAAAGTCCTCACACGGGAAGAAAGCATACCTCAGATGCCCTATTGACTTCCCATAGAAAGAATGACTCAAGCAAATTCTGTAAGGGTGCAGCCAGAGTGGAAAGAGAATAAAGTATTCAATCCTCTATTCCTACACTATATGTCAGTGAGAAAAAAGATGGACGGTTCTGATTAAGAAGCAACAAACATAGGAACTAAAGATGTATTTTAAGGATCATGTGGACTGTGACTGACCTTATTTCTTCAGTCATATTTAGGTTGGATTACATGTGGTACGCCAGAGATTTGTAATATTATGGGGAACTTAGCTCCACTCATTGAAACAAACTTTTTTTTCAGAAGTATGAAATATACTTTGCCAGATGATGATAGACATATGTACTGTCTTCAAACATCAAGACTCTCCAAGTAAGTATGACTCAAGGCAAAATTTTGAATGATGTGATAATTCTCAGGACTGAAAGTCCTGATCATTCTAGAGATTCCAGGAGAGAGTTCATTTGGAAGTAACTGTGAATGTGTTCTTGAGAAACATTAGTATTTCAAAAGCTGGAAAGGGTATTTTAAACTTTAATCTAAAATGTAAATGTTCCTAAAATATACTGAGGATTTTGTTATTATATAGATTCAAATCCAGTTGCTGTGGATAAACCTGAGATTATGGTATAAAATGTTCTTAGGAAATATTGTTACTTTCATATTGAGAACCATGCTTTGGATCTCAATTCACTTTACTGCAAGAAACTACTGTGATGAGGGTTGGGACCTGAGTTATGACAGATATAAAAATATGACATTAGGAGTTGTTCTGTGCTATGTTCACTTAGCAGAATAATAGTAATACATTCTTCCCTGGACTCATGACCTCACAATCTGAGGTTCTTGCCCTTATAAATATTGTCACCTGTGAGTTCTATCTCATGGAGCAAGCCTTGAATCCCAAGCAAAAGTGATTGGTTGCTTGCATAACATTTGCTTAATGCTTGGACCATTAGGCACATAATTCAGGCATATTGTTCAGAGGGTTCTTACCTAGGTGAAATTAATAATTACATGTACCTCCTCTGATATATATTGTTGTGTCAAACTTTTCCTGGGAAGACACAGAAATGTTCACTCATTCCATATAGGGAGCCCATAACAGGTCAAAGTATAGATAATACCTAAGTCCCATTTGGTGAACCAGTTGAGCTTTATCATGGTTGCTTATAAGAGTATGATGAAAGATTACTTGCAGGAATGGGAATGAGCTAAAGACAGCTGCATCACAAAACCCACTCTAGCATGAATAACAGCCCAAAAGAGCCTGAAACCTAGATCACACTGCACAGCTTGCAGGTAACTCAAAAGGCTGGAGAGTGTACTTTCCAGGTGCTTAGCTGGTTGCTTCTTCTAGGTGGCTGCTGGTTTGGACTCAGGGTCCTATTTGAAGCTGAACTCCTCTGAGAGTTTTCCTTGCAGCATGATTTGTCTAAGAGTGACTGTCAGCAGCCTTGACTGTTTAATATTGGTGAGTAAGGGGTCTAATGAATCTCATCAGTTGGCGAGGACATCCTAAAGCTATTTTGAGATTATTTTTTTGTCATAAGTAGCCTTGCTGCAGGGTGAAATGTTTCCTCACAGAAAATGACCACTGCAGTGGAATATATATTCTGCAACAGAGTTTTACCATCAGTTTATGGAGGGAATGCAGTAACAATAATAGTCTATCATATTTGTAAGAATTAGGATAACAACTTAAAAATATGCAACCCATTCCTAATTTTCATGATTTTGTTTGATAGCATGTGGTGTCCAGTTGTGGTATGATATTTCCATCATATAGGTATACCTCCATGCCTCCATTTAAACATGTATTACATGTGTATATATTTTAGGGAGCTTCTCATAGTGGATTTCCATATCACTTTTCAAAAGGCCTTCTATGTTAGGTTTCCTTCCCCTTATTACCTCTTATACCCTACCCTTTCATTTTCCTCTCACCTCATCCTCTTGCTATAGTTTCCTCAGTATCCATTTGTAATATTATTTTCCATTTCCTCTTTCTTGGAAGGCCCTGTCCTCCTCCTCCTTGATCCCAGTGGATATTCTGAATGAAATGAACATGTTTCAGTCTAATTAATACAGAGTTACAACTAGCAAGAAAACATTGCAGAGAGTGAGATTCTTTAAAACACTCTGTAATAAATATCTTTATTACATGCCTCCCCTCAAGGCTCAGAGAATTCTGTGGAAGTAGAGGGAGGAATGTTGTAAGAGTGAGAGATGGTGAAAAACTTCAAAGAAACTGTCTTTCCTAGTAATTGGAGTGCCATGTAGAAATAAAGTCATAGAAATTATGAAAAATGGACAAGACCTTCACATGCTGAAGCCAGACAAATGCCCAGCATGAAAGCATGAAGATGGGGAAGTAGGCACAGAAATCAACTAGCGAAGAACCTATTTGAAATTGGTGCTTCTGTGAGAGGGAAAAGTCAGCTGTGTTCAGTGGAGTGACACCAGGTATATCAAAGACAAAGACATCCTAGAACAGGTCTCATAGGCCTCATGCACACAATTCAGATACCATATGTTTTGTTTGTATGTATGTATGTATGTATGTATGTATGTGTGTATGCACACACACACACACACACACACAGAGAGAGAGAGAGAGAGAGAGAGAGAGAGAGAGAGAGGGAGAGAGAGAGAGAGAGATTTTGTGCTTTCCTTGTTTTTCCTCTACTTAAACATGAACTTGAGGGTTTCTGTGAGAAATTGGGGAAGAAGAGAAACTATGATTAAAATATATCTATAAAATTATAAAAATACAAGGATACAAAAACCCATGATTTAAATAGCAAGATATTCAAACCAAATAAAATAATAGCAGTTGTACTATCAGAAATCAACCATTTATACTTTAAATATTATCAGGAATACCCTTTTATTAGGCCAGGAATGGATCAAAAATGTACTTAAACTATGTCAAATTATGTAGAGCATGAAAAGTAGTTTACTATACTCACATTTTTATCTAAAGTGCAATGCTTGTGCTCAATGCTTTCTCTAAGAAAAATACCTTCTTATATTGGTAAGAGCAATGTTTTAAAGAACATTGACACAGTGTTTGAAAAAAAATACACTGATGGTCTTTACATCAATAAAGACTACCATGATCTGTTAGAACAGAAGGCATATATCATTAATAATATTGAAATAAAATAATTTCATTAATTTATCTTATCTAAATTCAAATTTAGTTCAAATGCATTCATATCAGTGAATTTTAAAGCCTCTTTCCACACCATTTCTAGAAAGCTCTGGATTGCCAACTCACACATTTTCATGTAATTAATTTTTGTCAAAATGTTGTAATCTGTAAATGTTTTTAAATTTTCAAATGTTCTGAGCAATTAACCAATAAATACTTTGAAATTGATATAATCACTTTGATTCTCAATGTGAACAATCATATATAACATACCAATACAAAAAAAAACAAAGACACCAAAATTCCCTGTTTCTCTGGTAAAGTCTAAACCTGGATTTTCAACATCACCCATGTGCTCAAACCTTCATTATTAATTATAAATGTTTTACTCACTCGTCTCACATGAATCCAGCACAGATCCCTGTTTAGAGAAGAATCATTTTACTAGCTTAATTAAAGTGTAACAAATATTATATTTTGCTGTTTTAAAGAGGTAAGCAAAGAGACACAGTAATATTTAAGACAAACTTTGAGGCAGGAAAAGGTAAAGCTATGAGGAAATTAAAACCATATAAAATCAAACCCTGGTTTTCAGGGTTTTTTTGTAGTGAGATGGAATTGGTGGTTAAGATGTATTATTTAACAAATGTCACAGATATAGTAGGGTATTATTAACTATTTTGACAATTCTGTATTAGAGCTATAAAGCTTGCTCATTCGACATAAATAAAACTACACTCATCTTCACCAACCTTTGAATCCTTTCTTGATTCAGTCAAGCTGAAAAAGTATTTGTTCATTGATATTTCCAGTTTTCTTTATAGAGCTGTGCACAATCAACAAATATTTCTTTAGTGTTTAAGTCATAAATAAAAAAAAACATTGTTTAAATAGTTTTAAAGCCCTTAGAAGGACTTAAACTATGACGAGTGAATAGAAAACAGGATGTGAAACAGAGATGTTGTGATGGAAAGAATGAGAAATGCACACACAGAGAGCACACACAGGGTCACATGAGGCAGTAGCATAGAACCCAGCTCCCATGTGCAGTGAAGAGAGGATTCAATAAAACACCAAGGTTAGATCCCACCATGAGGCAACTATATCAGAAAAGAGTAGGCAGGTAATATATAGGGGAGAGCATTTGTAGTTTACTTTTGTCATGAGATGAACAGTAAATGAGGTAATATGACACTGAGTAGCCTACTACAAAATGTGTATAATGTCTATATTCTTAATATCTATTTCACTTTTTCAAATATGAATGAGATTCTCTAAATGTATTCTTATCCTTGCAGAGTTTATTTTTTAAATATTTTTCATCCAACTATTTAAGTTGTAAGTATAGACCATTAGATTATAGCTACATCTTAAAAGGGAAAAGAAAATATCCCTTCAGTATTAAGAATAAAATACCATATGATTTGAAACAGGCTTATTTTCATTTGAAAAGTATAATAATGTATGAGATTATAAATAAGGTTACTACAACTGCAAACAACAACAACAAAAAAAAAAAAACCCAGAAAACTAACATTAACTTGGTGGTTGTAAACTATTAAGAGTCTCTCAATCCTTGACAGTGAGTCTAAAATTAGGGTGTCATATGTACTCTGCCGGGTTTTAACACAGGTACTAATCCATTGCTATAATACCTCCATTGTTAGCTAATTATATTTGCAAAGACGATGTGTCCAAATAAAGTTACTTTCTAGTTTTCAACAATCCAGGAATTTTTGTGTAATACTGTTCAACAACCATTATTTATTTTTATTTGCCATGTGTGTTATTTATTCTATTTATATTAAGATTATTTCCTTTGCTTAGATGGTACTTCAATGCCAGATTGTAGCAAATTTCCTTGAAATCTTTGTGGTGATGTACTGAGTTATCTTAATGTATATAGTTACAAAAGAAATCAAGGTTGTTTTAAACTGTTGGCAAAATGATGTTTGTGATCTTTATGCTTTCTTTGCCTATTGGTCATGTTTATATATTATTTCTTCTGTCTATAAATTTCTAGTTGGAATCTTAAAATGATTCATGCCAGTAGTGTGTTACTGTGGGAACAAAATTTGAATTCTTGCTCTGCAAATCCCTCCATCGTGACCATTTGAAAGAAGCAATCAAGAACTTTCTTCCTTCATTTTGGCATCTGAATTACCAGTCTAAGCAGCATATGCAATCTTAAAATAGACATTAAATACCACATAAAATACGTCAGGTAGGGAAATATTGATGATTAACAATGGAAGGCAGCAAGCACAGGAGTAAGAAGCATTTAAGTTGTGAACGTGTGTCACTTGTGTCAGTGACATCTGGAAAAAGTGTGAAAGAAAAGACTATGAATATGTAAAAAATAGAACAACAACAACGACATCAACATTACAGAAAGAACAGTTAGAAAGGAAAAGGCACTCAGGTAGGAAAATACTGTCTGTGGTCCCACAGTAGTCAGGACACGGGGTATAGCATGAATATGAGAGAATCCTGGACATTTAGTGACAATGACTTTAGGGCGCCAATACAAAATTTGGTTAGCCATTGTGAAGACCTTGGCTTTTATTCATTAACTTATTAGCATGCTTATTAACATAAGGACAGGCCAGCTATGAGATCTCATAGTGGAACATAAGATTTTTGTAAAATGATATTTAGTTTCTCCATTAGAGCTGCTAGAAGATGGAGAAGAAAACATGACGCCTTGAGTTGAGGGCTTGGCACAAAGTCAATTCTGAGTCAGTGGAAGCTCTGATGAGAGAGAAGGTATTGGCAATATGTACAGGCCTCCGAAGTAAAGAAATAATCCACCTGGATGGAGAATAACTCTCAGCTTCCAGGAAGTTGTCTTTGAAGCCAAATCACACTCTATATAAGAAATACATAGTCATGTTCTAAACAGATACAATAAAAATGAAACATATTAAAATTCAGAGATTATTCTAAAGAAGGATAGGAAAAAGCAGTCATAGGACATGGTAACAATGCCAGGAATGAATACGAAAATAACAGTTTTAACTTTTTATTTCTCCTTTTAAAATGCAAAGGAAAATGTTTAAGAAAGTTACAATGTGTTACATACAATGTTATGCCAGGAAAACAGTTTCTTAATAAATTCATATTGTAGATAGCAGCTAAAATTTTGCACTAGTTGTTTTTTCTTTTTTATTAGATATTTGCTTTATTTACATTTCAAATGATATCCTCTTTCTACCTTAGCCCTCTGAAAACCCCTTATCCCATCCCCTACTCCCCCTTATCATGCTCCCCCCTCAATTTCCCAACTTGCATTCCCCTAATCTGGGGAATCTAGCCTTCACAAGACCTCTCCTCTCATTAGTGTCTTAAATGGTCATCTTCTGCTTCTTATGCAGCTGGAGCCATGGGACCCTCCATGTGTACTCTTTCGTTGGAGGTTTAGTCCCTGGGAGCTCTGGGGGTACTGGTTGGTACATACTATTGTTCCTTCTATTGGGCTGCAAACCTCTTTAGCTCCTTGGCTCCTCTCTCTAGCTGTTCTATTGGGTACAATATGCTCATTCTATTGGTTGGCTGTGAGACATGAGTATTTTGATCCACTTTCCAATAAGGATCAAAGTACCCACTCTTTGGTCAAACTGCAAAGATTCTGTAAGGCAAATGGCACTGTCAACAGGACAAAACAGCAACCAACAGGTTGGGAAAAGATCTTAACCAATACTACATCTGACAGAGGGCTAAAATCCAAAATATACAAAGAACTCAAAAAGTTGTACTCCAGAAAACCAAATAACCCTTTTAAAAATGGTGTACAGAGCTAAATAAAAGTTTCAACTGAGGAGTACCAATGGCTGAAAAACACCTAAAGAAATGTTCAATGTCTTTAATCATCAGCGAAATGCAAACCTAAACAACCCTGAGATTCTACCTCACACCAGTCAGAATGGCCAAGATCAAAAACACAGGAGACAGCTGTGTTTTACAATCCATTGCTGGTGGGATTGCAAGCTGGTACAACCATACTGGAAATCAGTTTGGCGGTTCCTCAGGAAACTGGACATAGCACTACCTGAGCACCCAGCTATACCACTCCTGGGCATATACCCAGAATATGCTCCAACATATAACAAGGACACATGCTCCTCTATGTTCATGGCAGCCTTATTTATAATAGCCAGAAGCTGAAAAGAACCCAGATGTCCCTCAACACAGGAATAGATACATAAAATGTGGTCAATGTAGACAATGGAGTACTATTCAGCGATTAAAAACTAAGAATTCATGAAATTCTTAGGCAAATGGTTAGAGCCAGAAAATATCCTAAGTGAGGCAACCCAATCACAAAAGAACATACATAGTATGCACTCATATAAGTGGATATTAGGCACAAAGCTTGGAATAACCAAGATACAACACACAGACCACATGAAGCTCAAGAAGAAGGAAGCAATAGTTGTTTTTTATCATTCAATATATGATTGTAAAGTATTTAATCATCAGATGCATCAGAAATGATATTATAAATACAGTCATGAAATGAACATTTTCATATAGTAGTAATGAGACTTGATCAATTAGGCTCCAAGAAAATCACTGAAAATATCTATATGAAGAGCACTTATATATTTGAAAAACTTATTTTATAATCTAGACTCCACTATGAAGTATGTCAGTAATCTACAGAAAATAATCAATAACATTTCCAGAAAACTTCATTATGAAATATTGATGATATTTAGTCATAAAAATACAAATAATTTAATTTTTATGACAGTTATAAAATTTATGACAGGATAAATGTTCAAATTTTATTGTATTTTGATTTTTATGTTTAGTATAAATTAATTGTATTAGGAAAAACAAATATGAACTACTTTCAACAAAGTATAGCAAATTAAGTTGCTATATTTTATTTCTTTTCCAATGCAATGCTTAAAGATTTGGAAAAAAATTTACATATATAAAAAATTTGACAAGTTATTTAATACATATACAAACAGATAAACACACACATGTATATATTATACATATATATACATATGTATGAAAAAACAATAAAGAAATTGATACCATTAACTTGAGAGAGAATGGAAGCATACACAAGAAAGAGGGGCTGTAAAAGTAGGGAATGTTATAAATATAATCCATAAACATAGAATTTTTTAAAAGCAAAACTAAAATTAAACAAAATATTCAAAAAGTATCATTTATATATTAACAATTTTTGGAAAATTATTTAATAAAATTCTAGTCAATTATAAATGACAAAATTAATTTTATAAGATAAATATTTATAAAAATAAATTATATGTCACAGATATAATAATTTGTTTTGATTGCTTTTACTAATATCTTATATTTTTATAATTATCTTCATTTTACTATTTAAAAAGATTAAGCCAACCCTTTAAAAAAATGACTGTTCTAGAAAAATTTATCACAATGAAACAGTCATGGCCTTGGCATAAGTAAAGATCTTATAGATAGGAAACAAAATTCAATTATAGATAGGAAGCATCAAAGGCAAATAAAGCAATCTGTTCTATTTGGGCTGCAGTGATGCCTCAGCCATTAAGATACTTTCTGCTTTTGCACATGGCTTGGATTTGGTGCCCAGCACCCACATAACAGCTAACAATAATACTTAATTGTAGCTTCAGGCAACCTAACAACCTCTTCTGGCCTCTACAGGCATGTAATGTATATACATATATGCAATCAAAACACATATATATAATATAGTATATATAGTGAAAATACTCATATATACATATATAATGACAAATAAATCTTTAAAAATAATGCATTTTATCAAAATGTGAAATAACATATTTTTAAAGTAAGCCAAGAGATAAACTAATCTGAAAATGAGAAAACAGTTCACAAGAGACTACAAAATTTAGCATAAAATGATATGAACATTCTATAGTAAGCAAAGAAAATCAAATGATGAAAATAACAATGGATACTACAAAGCCTTAGCTAAATTGGTTTAAAGTTAACACGTGTAACTGAATTTCTGGCAAGGATGCTTGGGATCCTGCACGCTCCTACGCTGCTGAGGGGAGCAGAAAACAGTCTAACAAGTTGTCAAAACAGACTGGCAGTACCTCACAAAATTAAACACACACTTAGCATATGACTAAGCATTTCTATTCCTTGGTAGTCTTCCAGGAGTTGTGAAAACATATGTCCACACATAGACTTGTACATAAATGTAGGAGGATTTATTCATCACAGTTAAAAAAATGAGAACAACCTAAATGCCCATTAAGGGAAAGGATAAACAATTGCTGCCTGTCTATATGCCAGGGTTTACATTTCAATGGAGTTCTCACACATAGGTCTTGGATTCCTGTTCGCCAATGGGCAGCTGTCCAGATGTAGAGTATAGAGGAAGTTTTTAGGTAACAGGGGCAGAACCAGCCTCAGTGGACACATCATACTACAAAATTATGAGGGTAGTAGGTCTTCCTGATCTGGTATCCCATCTCCCAGATCCAATGGCCTCACTCTGGAGTATAAAGTGTGTCCTCTTGGAACTGAAACCTCACTGAGTTGACCCTAGATTACCAACATTCAGGGACTAGAACAAATATACTCTAATTCTAAATAAATTATCCTGTGTTAGGTATTGAGTTGGATAGAGCACTGATAATGCTCAAAACCATGATTAACCCAAAAATTCTAACACTGAGAAAACAGTCAAGCATAGGAGTTGATGGGTACAAGATCCCAGTCTTCAGATTCCTAAAATTAGCTGACTGGAAATATGAAGTAATAATTTGCCGAGGATGGTGCATAATTATGAGGAAGAGCCAGGGGCCTATATTTCAAAATCTATCAAAATTATGTTAACCATTTGAATAGATACCTCAATATGATGATTTGAAATTATTCATCCCTTAATTGTTCCCAAACTTGTAATCATTAAGGGGTTTCCTCATTTACTAACAATGAGACCTGTTCTATAAATCAGTTTATTCTTGATTCTCTTGCTGTTCAATTAGATTTTTCCATTTTAAAGCTGCCAGAGTTGGTTTATTATAATTATTCATTATATCTGATTTTTTTCACTCCATGTTTTTTTCTGTCTGAGTATATACCCACTTGGTAGACTTTTTTTAGAATCCTCACTATCACTCCTGTATATAAACTGATTCCTTATACCTACCTGATACACATTCCATTAGGAGCATCTTCAATATTACCAATATTACCACACATATATGCAATGACATTTTTAAGCCTCTGTAGAATAAATCAGACCACATATTAATTCTTCATTAAAATATTATTGCTAAGAGAGCACTGTAAAACAGGCACTATCTTCTGTAATAATGGTAGGAATGGACAAAATGAACAGAAAATTTAAATTATTTACTTTTTTCTGATATAGCACACCTCATTTGTGACACTGGTTGCCACTGGATACACCTGATTAGTCAGTCATTTTATTGGTCAGTTTTTAAGTAGTGCTACCCCATCTTCTCTATTCAGTTAACACTACATTTTAGTCTTTCCAGAAATAGAAGTTATAGTTTTCCCTTAAATGAAAACTATACCTTATGAATTGTGTTATCTTTATTTAACACTTATATACTCGAACTCTCCTTGATAGCAAAGGATGGGCATCTTGACATTTCATTTGCATAATTCTAATTACTTTTCTCCTTGCTAAAAAATGAAAACAAGAACATGTCTTCTGGGCATGCCACTGCTAATGTTTGCCTGGATGGATTGTTGGTGTGTTGGTTTTGCAGTATTAGGGAATGAATCCAAGATAACATCTGGCCACTGAGCCAAATCTACATACAGTGTCTTCTTTGTTATAATTTTATCATTAGCTCTGACAGAAACCATTCTTCAAATAATGCTTGATGGATATAAAATATGATTTTGCATAACATTAAACAAAATGTACTGTAAATCTAGACAGCTACTTTCAGCTAGTGAGGTCAAGGATCTTATAAGACAATCTACCACTTCCTAACACAGTATAATTTTCTAACTGCATTTTCAATACTTATTCATACTTACAAATAAGTACAGCTCTCCTCCCTTGTTAAAGAAGTTTCTTTTGGCAGTAGAAAGAAACCATCAATGAAAGCCACGACTAGTCAAAATATGGAGAAGAACTGACCATGGGATCCCATCCATAACTGATACAATTACAATATAGCTCTTGTACCTAAGGCTCAAAAACAATCCTCAAAGGGGAAGTGTAAAGATTCTAAGAGCCAGAGGACCAGGAAGTCCACTGAGAATTATGCCTTCTAACTGTGACAGGAAAGCTACTCTCTTGAAATCTCAAGAACATGCCTTGGTGTTGCCTAAAGAAGAACCAAACATTCTAACATTCTAACAATTAGCATCCCAATGTAGGCAGGAGAAATTACATGCAGCCTCACCCCTAGGTAAAAAGCTATAAGCAATTTGCTCTACTGAGAGAGGAAGAATTAATCATCCCCAGGGATGAACACCTTATTGATTATCCAATTAAAAGTGATCAGTCCTAGTACTAAACTCATGAAAACAATACTGAACAGATTCAGAAGACTGTATTGGTGTGTCTACTCATTTATTTGCATATGTAACAGCAATGGTTAAAGAAGGCCACTTGAATTTTGGAAGAAGTATTGAGGTGGATATGGAAGAGGTAACAGTGGGGAAATAATGTAATTATATTTTAATTAAAAAAGAAAAATGAGTAATTACATTTTAGTGATTTACTGAGGTAAACTGATAAATTAAAATGTGCATATGTGATATATACATTGGAGCAAAGTTGGACTTGAGAATCTACTTTTTGAGATATTAAAATTAAATTTCATTCCCCCTTCTAAATGAGATCTACGCTTTCTTGCTTGCATCTTCCTTCCTATTTAGTTGCTTTGGGTCTCTGGAATGTAACACGGTACCTGCATTTTATGGCTAATATCTACTTTTAAGTGAGTGCATACTCTGCATGTCTTTTTGGGATTGGGTTACCTCACTCAGGATGATATTCTCAAGTTCCATCCCTGCAACATTCATGATATCTTTGTATTTAATAACTGAATAGGACTCCATCGTGTAGATATACCACATTTTCTTTATCCACTTGAGAGACATCAACATTGTTTCCAGTTTCTGGACATTACAAATAAAGCTGCTATGAACAAAATTGAGTAAGTGTGTTTGCGATATGTTGGACCATCTTATTTCTGGGTATATTCCCAGAAATAAGATAGCTGTATCTTGAGACAGAACTTCTCCCTGTTTTCTTAAACACTGCCAAATTGATTTCCAAAGTGTATGTACATGTTTGCATTCCCAGGAGAAATGAAGAAGTGTCCCCCTTGCTCCACAAGCTGAACAAGAAGGAAGGCTTAAGTGAGAAAGCTTAAATCTCACTTAGAAGGTGTGATAGCATATCCCCTCATAAAAGGAAGATGGAGGGAGGGAGCTGGGGGGGGGAGAGGCAATGTGAAGGGGAATGGGAGTTTCAGGATCAAGTGTGGGGAAGGACAAGATGGCCAGGAATTTGAATGGGAATATGCAACTGACAAGGTGAGAGGAGGTGGGGAAGACAGAGACCTGGGATAAGGGAGGTGCCCGAGAATCAATGGAGAGGACCTTAGCTGTGACACACTACACTGAGGATATGAAACCTAAAGAGGCCACTTCCCGTAGTCAGACAAACTCCCAGTGGACAAGGGGCTATCCCAAAAGCAGCTGCCTGTTCCTCGGATATGTTCTGTTAACCAGGCTGCCTTGCCTGTCCTCAGTGGGAGAGGACACACCTAGCAGAGCAGGGACTTGAATGCTGGGATAGGAGACTATCAGGAGAACCACACCTACTCAGAGGGGAAGAGGAGAGGAGATGGGGGAAGGATTGTGGGAAGGGATGACTGGGAATGGCAGTGAGTGTGATAGAAAGTAAATAAGTAAAAAAAAATTCTAAAAAATTAAAATTTTGAGAATGGAGGTTCTACTTGTCTTATGTGTTTGCAAAATGAACAATTTAAATGAGTTAGTATTCTGTTAGTTACCATCTAATTTAAGTGGTTTCAATAAAGAAAGAAAACTTAAATATCCACTTCTGTGATTCAAGATAAAACTGCCTACTACCATGGCGCGGTTTATGTGCTTCTATTCTTCTAAGTCTGTGGATGATGAATATAAACTACGCTTTCTAGCAAGTTTCAGTAATACTGCTGTTTCGAAGATCAAGTTAAAATTCTTTTCCAGTTACTTAAGGTCCTTTAAAGTCTGTCTTTATCCTGGCTTTCAGTGTACGATCTAGTAATTCTTTTTATGTCTGATTGAGATTTTATCAGATAATTTACTGATTGCATGGCTCTTTACTTTTGGGAAGTGCTTCAGTCCTTTTGCAATCCCCTCACCTGACATTCATGAAGCAGGATGTCTTCCATCCCTCAAAACCCTTAATTCTGAAACTAGTCTGTCTGTTCAGCAGCCACTCCTTTATATTTTGTGATGTAGCTTGATTAATAGGTTAGAATGTGTGATTATTTTTTCTTTTAAACTTGTTCTGCTCTTCCTCCAATTTTTATTGTTTCCGTTATGCCTACTCTCACCTGCTAGCCACCTTCAGCTATAAGCATGAAGAACTTCCACGTCCATATTGTTTCCCCTAATCCCTGAATACTGACTCTGAGCCTTGTCCAAAATCTTTATCTTTAATAGGGGGGTGGCATTTTATTTATTTACATTTCAAATGTTATCCCCCTTCCCAGTTTCCCCTCCACAGGCTCTCATCCCCTCCTCCCTTCCTTCTGCCTCTGCGAGGGTGCTCCCCCACCCGCCCACCCATTCCTGCCTCAGTGGTCTATCATTTCCTATGGAAATGCAGCAAACCTCCACAGGACTAAGGGGTTCCCCTCTCAGTGATGCTAGATAAGGCAATTGTCTGCTACATCTCCAGCTCGAGCCATGCATACCCCCCTGTGTACTCTTTGGTTGGTGACTTATAGTCCCTGGGAGCTTTGGGGGGGTCTGGTTCGTTAATACTGTTGTTCTTCCTATGAGGTTGCAAAGTGTGTGTTATTCTTAAAGACAATCAATAGTCCATTTGATTGAACTTGTACATGGCTCAGAGCATAGTTCAGTATTTAACAGATAAAAGAATGACATCATTTGCTTGAATTATTTTTGTCATTTTCTTGTTTTTTTTTTTAACTTCTAACATAAATATATAATTTCCCCCCTTCCCTTTCTACACTCCAAAGTATCATGTATATTCTCCTGATCTATTCAAACCATGTCTTCTTCTTTCTTTAATTGTTGGTACAAACAAATGTGTGTGTGTGTGTGTGTGTGTGTGTGTGAGTGTGTGTGAGAGAGAGAGAGATTCTGTGTGTGTGTGTGTGTGTGTGTGTGTTCTTTTTTTTTGATTTTTTTTATTGTATATATTCTATATTTACAATTCATTTCCCTTTTTCTGGTTCCCCACCCCCAAAGGTCCCACATATCCTTTTCCCTCCCCCTGCTCCCGCATCCACCCCCTCCCACTTTACTGTTCTTGTGCTCTCCCACAATGATGTTTTGGTCCATTCTAGCACCAGTGTCCACTCCTTTCTTCTTGTGAGACATCACTTGATATGTGATTTGTGTCTTTGGTGTTCTAAGCTTCTAGGCTAATATCCACTTATCAGTGACTGTATACCATGGGTATTCTTTTGAGACTGGGTCACCTCACTTAGTATGACATTCTCCAGCTCCATCCATTTCTCTAAGAATTTCATGAATTCATTGTTTCTAATGGCTGTATAGTACTCCATTGTGTATATATACCACATTTTTTGTATCCATTCTTCTGTTGAGGGACATCTGGGTTCTTTCCAGCTTCTGGCTATTATATATAAAGCTGCTATGAACATAGTGGAGCATGTATCCTTATTGCATGCTGGTTAATCTTCTGGGTATATTCCCAGGAGTGGTATGGCTGGGTCCTCCGGAAGTATCACACCCAGTTTTCTGAGGAACCGCCATATTGATTTCCAGAGTGGTTGTACCAGCTTGCATTCCCACCAGCAGTGGAGGAGTGTTCCTCTTTCTCCACATCCTCGCCAACACCTGATGTCTTCTGAGTTTTTAATCTTAGCCATTCTGACTGGTGTGAGGTGAAATCTCAGGGTTGTTTTAATTTGCATTTCCCTAATGACTAGTGATGTTGAACATTTTTTAAGGTGTTTCTCAGCCATCCGAATTTCTTCAGGTGAAAAGACTCTGTTTAGCTCTGTACCCCATTTTTGGATAGGGTTATTTGGTTTTCTGGGGTCTAACCTCTTGAGTTCTTTGTATACATTGGAGATTAGCCCTCTGTCGGATGTGGGGTTGGTGAAGATTTTTTCCCAATTTGTTGGTTGCCGATTTATCCTTTTGACAGTGTCTTTTGCCTTACAGAAACTTTGTAGTTTTATGAGGTCCCATTTGTCTATTCTTGCTCTTAGAGCATAAGCAATTGGTGTTCTGTTGAGGAATTTTTTCCCGAGCCAATGTCCTCAAGGGTCTTCCCCAGTTTCTTTTCTATTAGTTTTAGTGTGTCTGGTTTTATGTGGAGGTCTTTGATCCACTTGGAGTTGAGCTTAGTGCAAGGAGATAAGAGTGGATCAATTCTCATTCTTCTGCATGTTGACCTCCAGTTGAGCCAGCACCATCTGTTGAAAAGGCTATCTTTTTTCCACTGGATGTTTTCAGCTCCTTTGTCGAAGATCAATTAGCCATAGATGTGTGGGTTCAATTCTGGGTCTTCGATCCTATTCCATTGATCCGCTTCCCTGTCACTGAACCAATACCATGCAGTTTTTAATACCACTGCTCTGTAATATTGCTTGAGGTCCGGGATATTGATTCCCCCAGAAGTTCTTTTGCTGTTGATGATAGTTTTAGCTATTCTGGGTTTTTTGTTATTGCAGATGAATTTGAGAATTGCTCTTTCTAGCTCTATGAAGAACTGAGTTGGGATTTTGATGGGAATTGCATTGAATCTGTATATTGCTTTGGGCAAGATTGCCATTTTGACTATATTAGTCCTGCCAACCCACGAGCATGGAAGATTTTCCCATTTTCTGATGTCTTCTTCAATTTCCCTCTTCAGAGACCTGAAGTTTTTGTCGTATAAATCTTTCACATGTTTGGTTAGCGTCACTCCAAGATACTTTATATCATTTGTGGCTATTGTGAAGGGTGTCATTTCCCTAATTTCTTTCTCGGCCTGCTTATCCTTCGCGTATAGGAAGGCTACTGATTTACTTGAGTTGATTTTATAGCCAGCCACTTTGCTGAAGTTGTTTATCAGTTGCAGGAGTTCTCTGGTGGAGGTTTTTGGGTCACTTAAGTAAACTATCATATCATCTGCAAATAGTGATAGTTTGACTTCTTCCTTTCCGATTTGTATCCCTTTGACTTCCCTCTGTTGTCGAATTGCTCTAGCTAGTACCTCAAGTACTATATTGAAGAGATATGGCGAGAGGGGACAGCCTTGTCTAGTCCCTGATTTTAGAGGGATTGCTTCGAGTTTTTCTCCGTTTACCTTAATGTTGGCTACTGGTCTGCTGTATATTGCTTTTACTATGTTTAGATATGGGCCTTGAATTCCTGTTCTTTCTAGGACCTTTAGCATGAAAGGATGCTGAATTTTGTCAAATGCTTTTTCAGCATCTAATGAGATGACCATGTGGTTTTTTTCTTTGAGTTTGTTTATGTAGTGGATTACGTTGATGGATTTCCGTATATTGAACCATAGGAATACATTCAGTCTGTATAATGTCACCTGTATGAGAATGTTTTTAGTGCTAACCATTTGGTAATGGATAACCAATTGGTGTGCTCTTCCCTGGGAAGGACTATGTCTGAACTCAGCATTCACCAGTTGCCTGTAGACTTTGTTTAGGGTTGAGCTCTTTTTAGTTCATATTAGCATGTTTATTGTTATTGTCCTTGTTCAGTTTATGTTAAGGCAGTCATGCTGCTGAGAGTTCATGAGTGTATCAACTAACAATAAATAGTACGTCACTCAATATGATAGTAATCTCATTGATCCTCTGGCTCACACAGTTTTTCTGGGTCCCCTTCCTCTATGTTCCTTAAGACATAGTATTTTATAATATGGTATGTTATGGTGTGGTATGGTATGTATGGTACGGTATCCCTTGACCATCGTGTAGATGATCCTTTTGAACTGGCCTCTACAACTCTGCATTTTGTTTCCTTGTAGTATTTTGTAATGGTCTCCATTGGTTGTAAATCGAGATTTCTTTGCTAATGGGTGAGAACTACATTTTTCTGTGGGTATAACAACAAATTTAGAATGTGGTTAGAGGATTATGCTTGTTGTATATTCTCCATCAAGATTTATGAGGTCACTAGCCTTGGGCAGCTAGCTAAGTTTCCAATACCAGGCATGATTTCCTTCTAGGAGAGATGGTCTTAAGCCCAATTAAAGAGGTATTAATTACCTCAAAGATATGCATACCCCTACTGTAGCTTTGCAATTATTGTGCCATGCTGGCCACTGCTATGGTTCATAGGTAGCACAGTTCGGTAGAAACGTTGGTTGCTTTCTTCCTTTGCAGGCTTGTGTGGCATCTTCTGGTACTGTGAAAGCAACTCCTCAAATAGGACGGTTTCAGGTCTATTCTTCAGTTTAATTTAAACTATCTATATACATATAAAAAGGTTTACATACATTATAGTCTGTTTTCTTTCCTTTTTATTTATTCTGCTCTCAAAAATTATATCCCCACTACAGTTTCTCCTTCCCATCCTCCCAGTTTCCTCTTTCCCATGGATCCACTCCCCCTTCTTATTCCCACAGGAAAGAGCAATCCTTCCAGGGACATGAAGAAATATGGCATAGCAAGCTACAGTAAGAACAGTAAGACCAGGCAACCTTGATATTCTCATATAGAGACTGGATGAGGCAATCCAGTACTACCACATCTCAATAAAACAAATCTCAAAGGCAGACAAAAGAGTCAGTGGTTCTCTACATATATGTTATAGTTGCGTAGCTCAGTTTTCTAGTGGTATTACTATTTTTTCAATGTAGATCATTAACAGTATGAATATTTATGACATTTCCAGAAATCTTTACCATGATTTCACCCACTTCTAATTCTCATTTATCACTACACTCTTCCTAATTAAAATTCCCACATTCTTCCCATTTCCTCAGAGTTTTTAAGTAACAGCACATCAATATCAGTGCTTATTTTGAACTGTATATGCTAGAAATTTGCTTGATATAAATCATTTTACTTATTATTATATTTACAAAATATTAAAATATCAGACATGTCAGCAAAGGTCACTGTTTAAAAAAAAATGTCCTTAGATATGTTTCAACCACAAGACATGTGAGTTTAGTAGGAAAACTACATTTTATAAGAAATAGGCCTTCCAAAACATCACATCTTGCAGTACTGTTGAGTCTCAAAGAAACCTAGGACAAATGGTTACAAAGGAAACAGGACTGTAATAGGATAAGCAATGTTGAGGAAGACTGGCAACCAAAGTCCTGGCTCCTGAGTTAATCATTTGTCCTGGTTTCATTTGAGATCTAACAGGCACCTTGATCTTAGACTTTCCAGTTCCTGAAACCATAAAAAAATAAAGTCCTGCTGTGTAAATGGCACCCAGCCTGCCTATCATGTTATAGCAGCCCTAATGGACCAGGGCAGTATTTTATAAATGAGGCTACTTTCACAAAATAAGCTGCACAAAAAAAAAATTTAATGCCTTGCAGCATCATATTTCACACGTGGATATTTAAAACTCACCACTAAAGTTATAAATCAGCAGAGCCACATATTTTTCATAGCTGTGGGAAAGACCACTCTGGTTTTGTTGAATCAGATTACAGCATTTCTTTGTGACCAATCTAGGTGTCTCCAGTGAAAAATATGATAAAGTGAACATTCCACACTGATACAATGCATCAAACACAATCCATTCTCAATCAAGCAGCAGCTCGGTAACTTCAGCAAAGACGCAGAGAAGACTAATTCTAGAGTTTTCCTTAAAGACAAGGAAATAGAGCCCATGCTTATTCATCAAAAGTAAGATGAGGTTCTCCTGCCAAATTATTGTAGAATAAAGGCTTAAAATATATATAAACTATGTAAATCAAAATACAGTGCTTTCAATTTTCTATGCTAAATCAAAGCCACAATGAGAGATGCAGACAAATTTTGAAAAGAGGAAGATGCTTATAATCTTTCCAGCTGAGCAAGATCATTTTTGAAAGCTGAATATAACACTCTAAACTAAAAGTAATTTTCAAAAATGCCCTATGCTTTTCCAAGCTTCCTCCATCAGAATCCTGTCAACTTAATTGCATTTATTAGAGTACTTTTGACTAAAGAATGATCTTTAAATTATTAAATTAAAATTAATAAATGAAAATCCTAACTCAATAATTTATAGATCCAAACATTTCACCTTAAACTGAAAGGAAAATGTTTATTTTGTATGCATATATAATTTATATTATTATGAAGCACAGAATCCATTTTAATTCAATGGATTGAATACCATTAAGCATAATTTAAATGTTAGAAGTCACATTTACTGTGAATATTTTGAAAATATACATATTTTGGATCTTGATGTCACAGAACAGAATATACAAAAACTGTTTCCAGACACTGAAACTCATGTCTTTCTTCATAAATCACCATTTAACATACATTATCAATTTATTTAGAATTTGCTGCGATCTAGTCCTTGAAACTGATCCTTATAGAAATAGTCACCTTATGCTATACCTCAATTATTTTTGCCCTTAGCCTGGAACTAAGACTCTGGTGACCTCCAGATGAATTTATCTTCAATTGTCCTAGTTTTCTCGCATGTCACCATTTCATTTCCTGTATGTGTTATGTGCACCATCTTTAAGGTGATTGGTTTCTGAGAGCTCAGACTTCAAATTCTGTCTGATAGGAACATTCCAAAATGATTCTTTATATACTATGAGATAACACGGGAATGGTGAAAACTGAAAGTTATCTTAGAGTTTGGAGAGTTACTGTCATTTCTTCCACATAGACACTTAAGGCTACACAAGTATAGCAGCTCCCCTATGGTTAAATATGTGTGAACAGTTCGCTGAAATGCTGTTCTAACACAGTAAGGCAGAGCTCATCGAGTTTGAAGTCTCCTGCTCTGCTGTGCCTCAGTAGCTCCATGAGCACTCACCCCTCAGCGCAGGCAGCAGGGATCGCTCCTTCTTGTCATCACACTTGTTGCACTCACTGAAGTACAGCAGTAAGAAGACATCAACAAGCACCCACATCAGTGAGGTGGCCAGAACCACCTTGCAGTAGACAAATCTCCTCATGCTTGATTTCTAATCAACACGGAGACTGAAGACGGATGTTCCTGAGATAAATCCAAGCCACAGAGGTGATCTCCAGGACAAAAGCAAGATGCATCCCACTATATTGGAACAGAAAAATAGAAAAGAAAGAATGTTCATTATGATAGAGGGATGTTTTATACAAAGTAGGTAGACTACAAAATAAATGGCTTAGTTCATTTATTCGTGCTCCCAGAAGTATCAGCATTCAGGTCATCAAATGTAAAACTAAAGCCCCTCAGACTTTAACAAGCCAGGTAGGTAAGATTCTAGCACATGGCCCCTAAGTCCTCACTATGCTACAAGGTGGGCCTTGGAGAAACTATTTGATTTCTTCCAATGGCATTTACTTTATGTTATACATAATCATGCTTACCTATATAGCACTATGATGTCAATAAGGCACACTTATTCTGACACAGTTTTTTTGGCTAGCCAATATTGTTTTGCAAGATAAATCATCCTGAAATAACAATGTTCCACAGAGGGTAAGAGCTGACATTTATATAATGTGCAACTCTCAGTCTGTTCACTTGATTTTATGTGGAGACCTGCTCTGCATCTATTTTCTAATCTGTGAAATAAGCATAACAGTGGCACATCTAAAGATTTGCTAGAACTAAGTACAATCAAGCTTACCAGGGACCTTAATGAACAGTTGTCAATTAGCTGAGCAATGGTGGCACATGATTTTTATCCCAGCACTGGGAGGCAGAGGCAAACAGATCTCTGATTTTTGAGGCTGGTCTAGTCTACAAGGTGACTTCTAAGACAGCTAGAGATACATAGAGAAGATCTTGACTCAAAGAAAAAATTTAAAAATCACTCAAACAAAAAAGGCTCTATGATGATGAACTTATTAGCAAATTATAAAATAAATAAATGCTTCTTAGTCTTAAAATTATTTGATCGACATACAAAAATACAGAGAAGATATGTATGTCTCCGCATACATAGTATATATATATGACCTACTTATCAATAGGAAACAATATATTGATGGAAAATAAACATCAATTTGTAAAGGACAAAACAAAAAAGCTACAAAATTCTTGAGATTCATCCAAAGAAATAAAAAATAATGCCTTATACATATTTGTTTATATACATAAATATATATAACAGTGAGAAATAACTATGCAACTATTTTCTATATAATGAACATATCAGATCAAACAATCTCATATTACTTCCTCTTAAATATCAAGTATTGATCCGAATGGGGATGGGGAGGACCTGGGAGGAGTACACAGAGGGGAATCTGCAATCAGTATATACCATGTGAAAAAAATCTATTTTCAATTAAAGGGAAAAAATAGCATCAAGTAGAGAGTTCTTGGGTAGCATAGGCAAGGACCTAAGTTCAATTTCTAGTACCACAGAATAAATGAATAAATATCAAGTAAAGTACAAATTGTTATATGTAAGAAGAATAACATTGTTTTAGCACAGACACTTTTGCTGAATAATATCAAATACAAAGGTAATTGAAATACTTTACGACTAGGTTTCAAAATAGTAACACAAAGTACAATTTGCTGGGAAAAGATTTCTTTGAATTTACCTAACTAATTTAGTAGAATAAGATAACAAAAATGTTGCCTGTGACAACCAATAAAAGCTAATAACATATTCAAAATCAAAATTCATATAGATTGAGCAAAGATTCTAATTTCAACAACATAAAATTTATATACAATCAGACATATAGATAAATATTTATCAAAGAACAGAGATGGATCATGTGTGGAAATCCAAAAATTACATAATTTGGGTTTTTTTTCTTGAAAAAGACAGTGTTGAAATGTTAGCAATCTAGTACATTTCCTTTCTACTTTACTTTTCTATAAAAATGAAAGCTAAATGGTAGAACTCAGCCTGCAATCCTGTAACCAAAGCACAGCTCTCCTATTTGTATTTCTATTACTATGTGTATTTTTACACCTGAAAAATGAGACAACCCAGTCTATAAAATTTTCTCTTACTTTGACACTAAGAATTCATCCCTTCAATTTATTGTAGAAAAAATGAAACCTATGGAGAAGCGTGTATAACAACAATACCTACTGAGTCTTTTCAACTTCCCTAGCAGAAATACCTCACAATAAATGATTCTAAAGGTGGAGTTAGCACTGCCTTTGGCTCTGTCACCAAATGAAAACATGACCATAGGCATCCCGCCTGTCTGCACACTTCATTTTTGTGGATAACATCTTTCCTGCCATATCCACCTCACAAAATGTTATGAGGCTCAAGCAAGACAGAGACTTTAAAGTATTATTCTTATTGCAAGAAACTCTGAAATAATATAATATTACATATTAAAATGCATAAGATAAGTCATTTCCTAATAAGAGTCTAGCAATTGTGGCTATGAAGAATTTAATTTTAACTTCAGTTATGATAGTCAAAATCACATCCTATTACCACTTCAAGAATTATTTAAATTATACCACTTTCACAGCCAATTAGATTTTCACAGCAAGAAAACTGTGAGAAGAGTTCAGCTCAACAATTTCAGTGACAATGCATAGTTGTATATTCTTGTCTGTCTGTAGGACACAGTTGATATATATACGTCACATTTTTAGCTCTATATGTGACTTAAGTATATCTTTACCAGGAAAGCAGCATCTCTGATTCAATGAGAATTCTCTGGTACATGTGAAATAGCTCTCCTATATGTGCACTCTAATGCACCTTATGAAAAAAAAAACTTATCAAGCAGGAAAATAGCACAGTACACGTGACCACTAACACAAGCACAGTTGGGAGCCTCAGGATCTGAAGTATGGGTTTATGCCATTCTGTGTACTTATTTGCACATAATGTTTTTCCTTGTCAGGGAATGACAAAAGCAAACTGGTGTAATATATCTGGCTGACTGATCAAACACAGAGCATGAACAATCTGCAGACAGACTCATCTGGCTGCTCTTCTAATTATTCCAAAGATCTTTTAGTACAATTATTTCCCAGTTTAGTTTTCTTTCTTACATTCCTTTAAGTAAAAAGTAGACAGAGAATCTCCCTACATAGCCTCTGTAGGCCTTCATCTTATAATCCTCTTGCCTCAACTTCCTGAGTCCTGAGCTCACAAACACCAAGTCTAGCAGCATTTAGCTTTTTCCATAGTTTTGCTCTAGAAGGAAAGTTTTAAGAAACAAAAACTTATCAAGCACCCAGTTGCAAGTCATATTTCCTTTCTTGCCTCATAAGTAATTTTACATGAGATATGAGATTTTGCCTAAAAATGTGCATTATTTTCCTACTTTTATTAGGAAGATGATTTCAAATATAAAAAAGATTAAAACCAAAGTAAATTTTAAGGTAGTTGAAAACAATCATATTAAGATGAAGACAAAAGTCTTATGAGGGCATTGCTTTGTTTGTTTGGTTTTTCAATTAGATGGTTATTATTTCCCTGGGGAATATAGCTTAGCTGCTATTAGATATTTTTATCTGTAGACATATATCCTCTTTAGTAGAAAATTGCATAATGAGAGAATTTTTTCAATCTACTTTATGAGGCTGTACTTAATGCTGCCAGAGTATTCTAGAACCTAGTTGGAAATTGCTAATAGAGCTTCCAGAAGTTTCATTTACTTGGAAACATTTTAATGTTATAGATAACTACAAACTCACTGAGAGGGACCACACAGTTATGTACATTTCCTTTATAGACCCATAGATAAATCAGTGACTAGAAATCAAAATTTATAGTTATTTAGCTCCAGATATGATTGGAGAAAAGGCTGTCCTCTTGGTGGCTAGAGATAAAAGGTTAGCATATGTCTAAAGAATCCACCCACAGCCAAAATAAATGTATATACCATGCTAGAAGGAATATACTAAGACTGAAGGCAGGAAACAAAGGTAAAATTAAACACATGCCTTTTGTGTAAAGATTACGGAATAGAAATAACTGCTTCCTCACTCATACCTGCACAAAGGGAAAATAGGTCATAACATTAGATTCAACCAATAAGAAACATCCTTGCATGAACATTGTATTGAGAGACCAGACTAAGCCCATTAGGATTCAGACTCCATCTTAGAGAACCTGTCCTAAGTTTGAACTCACATTAAAAACAAGGCCTGTACCTAGCTAGCACTGATCTCAGGTCACACAGGTGTCCAGATCACTCCCTAACAGCCACCAGTCAGGAAGCAAGTAGTTACAGGTGTACCTAAATATATTTACATATGAAAGTTTATGGGTTGGCTCCCCGCACCAACCAATCATTTTGAAGGGTAACAAATTCCTTAGGAGTCCCCCCAACAATTAGACATGAGTCAAGCTGAAAACCCCCTTGCTTGTCCACTTGCCTCTATAAATGCTTGCTTGAATTTTAGACTCAGAGCTTAACCTTCCCATCCTGCTGTGTCAGTAAGGATGAGAATATGGCCCAAGCTCAAGCTTGAATAAAGACCATTGTGCAATTGCATCAGAATTGGCTCCTCAGTGGTCTTTTGGGGTTAAAGCACAATAGTATTATATGTATGTATGTGTATATATATACATTATGTATATATATATATATATATATAATATATATATATACATTATACATATACACATACATATTCTGTTCTGTGTATATATATGTAATATACATATACACATACACATATACATACACATGAAGTCTAGATCCCAATACTCATTAACTCAAGTTACTTGAATTTTATAGACTTGGCTTTTCTATCTATAAACCCTAAGCAGTAGTACTTTCCACAAAAGGCTGACATAAATATGAATGGATTAATGCAAGTAAAGTCCCTGCAAAGATCCCGGCCACATGAGAGTGACCAAACATATATTAGCTGGTGGTATTATTCATAACAGTAATAATATTTTCAGAACTACCTTCAAATAAAAGAAAAAGCATGATGATACCCTTACAGACTCAGTACATGTCCAGTATGTGACTGTTTAGGGACTTGGAGAATAAATACAATATATGTCAGATATATTGCATTTAATAAATGTATCCCCTGAAGAAGTATGGATCACACAGATTTTTTGATATTGAAAACTCATTAAAATGTGTGCACTTGAGATCAGTGCATTTTACTTCAATGAAAATTAAACTTTCTTTGTAAGGTAAAAACAGAGCTCTTGCCTAAGTATATCATGATTCTCTGATCTCATCAGGATATGGTTTATCAAAGCAATTATATCAGATAAAAGAACTCCCATCTATTTACAACCTTTCAGATCTCACTCTGGACTTTTGTTCTCCATGACAATTACTTGCACCTTCAGGATTTTTTAATATGCTTATTCTTACTTTGCTTTGGGAATGAGCACATAGTATTAGCTCAAGCTAGTGATATGTTGGTAGATCCCTTGTTCTTATTCCCAAACAATACACACTAATACGACACATGTCCTCTTCCTACACTCCTTACTTTTTCTCTAAGCATCTGTCTACAATATATTTAAAAGCTGGGTTTTCCCATTGCATCCTGTCATATTAAAAACAATTTGTATGAGAACATGATTTCATATTTCCCATCTATGTTCTTATTTACTCTAAAATATTTAAATTTTAAGACTCCAACACTAGTCATTAAAGAACTCTCACTCTTCCCATAGCTAAAAAGGCATATGTTGATGTCTTAAATCACAGTATATTAGAACATGACTAGATATGAAGATTGCAACGTTAAGAATGTCATTATGGGTCAGCAAGAGAGCTATACAGTGGTAAGTACTTATGTCCCATGGTTGATTACATACATTCCATCCATTAATACCACAAGATGGCAGGAAAGAAAGAACCAAAGAGATGTACTGTAACCTACACATGCACACAAATATGCACTCAAAGACACACACACACATACCACTTTGAAAATGCATAATCTTTTTTAAAATTAAATAAAATAAATGAATAAAGAAAAATCAAGTTTAAATGAAGTGCTATGAGTTACCGTTAATCCAATAATATTTATAGTCCTTGTATGAAGAGAAATAAACACAGACAAATATACAGTAAAGGCCACAAGAAAACAGAGGCTGAAGACAGCTGTGTAACAGACACATAGAATGCTCTGGTGGTCGTGGGGGGCATTGAAACAGCTCAGCCGGCTTGCCACCATACCTGATGATATAACATTCATCTTCAGATCCACATATATGGTGAAAAGGGAAAATCCACTCCTACAAGCTTTTCCTGTGCATACAAATGCCTTGGCACATGAGCCCACCCTGCCCATCTCATACACTAAATGAAGTTAATTCTAAAAGTGTCAAAGAAATCTCTCATACTAAAATGAACTTTAGGAGTGTTTCTACTTTCTACTGTTTAAGCTACTCGGTCTGCTATACATTGTAAAGAAAGCACTAAAGTAATATACCAATTAAAGCAAATTTTCCCCAACCCTAGTTTGACAAATAAGCATGAAAACATGAATACTATCCATTGCAGTGACCAACACTGGCAAAAAACAATATGGGGAAAAGGGGTTATCTGGCTTACAATTACAGTCCTTAACTGAGAGAAGCCAAGGCCAAGAACTCAGGGGAAGAATGAGGCAGGAACTGAATCAGAGACCATAGGAAAAGCACTGCTTACAAGCATTCATCCTCTGGATTGTCCACATTGTTTTGTTATATAATCCACTACGCCTCGGTATTGGTACTGATCACAGTGGTCTGGTCTCTGACATATCAATCATCAGTCAAGGAAATGCCCCGCAAATTTACCTACAGGCTAATCTGATGAAGGCAATTCTTCAACTGAAGGTCCCGATTCCCAGATGATTCTTGTTTGTGTCAGGTTTTCCCTTCATTCACATTCTAAATCTCTGAACCGATACTGCAGTGAACTTTCCTTGTTTCACAATACTTCAGCAGTTCCAGTACAAATCAATCTATCCCTTAGGCAGTTTTCCACCTCTCCTCCCCTCCTTCTACTGATATCTCTACAACTTATCACTGTGCTTCTAAGTGAACAGACCAGATTAAACACACCCAGAATTTGTTTTCATACTGCCAGATTGAATGCATCAACATGCTTACTTTCATCACTGTCCATGTCTGCAAGTACAATTGATTCAATAGATTAACTGTCATTTCAGAGTGTAAATCATCTCTTCTTATATTTTTAAATATTTTATTGATGAGCTTGTCTTGTCTGCTTCAGTTTATCTGCTATAATGAGCCCTTGTTACCATATAAATATCCCAATGTTAACAATTATCTTAAAACTAATTAATTTGCTCCTATATCCACCTTTAGCTGCAACTATTTCCATCTGATTCCATTCATTATGTCGCCCTGATCTGAAGGAAAGGGTATAAGCAGATTTCATACCCCCACTTTCCAGATAAGAGCTTGTGCCTATGTTTAAAATGTGCACCAGCCACTCTGACTTGTGTTGAAATTCCTGAGAAATTTTCAAGGACTTGCTTCATCTGAGTAAAGATCCAGTTGGGTACTCCAGACTACCACCAACAGTCTGGGACAGTGCTGGAGCTAGTTGCACCCTTATCATGGCTTGCAGCAGTTACTCTCTTTAACCCTTTGTTTTCTGATCTAAAATTCACCTAGCATTGAAAGAGTACCTAGGTGCAAAACTACTTGGTTCACAGTTACCAAACTAAACTCAACACAGGGCTGTGATCTCAAAAGACTTCCTTCATTATATCATTTTTAGTATGGTTTTCACCACCCACATTTGTGGGCTTTTCAAGAGTATCATAAAAAAATCCTATCTGGGTTATCTGCTACTTAAGGAATAAGTAGGCCATCAAGCTCACAAATATTCATAAATGTTGCTTAAGAATCACAATGCCAAGCCTACCATTTGGCAACATCTCCTTCAAGACAGCCTAGCTAATCTCTATTAGAGCATATGCTTTGTTTCACTTTACTAAGTAATATTCTACTTGCACTGTCTCTGTCTCTCAACTGAATTATTTCCTCCAATTATATAATGAGGAAGAAATTCATCCAGTAATTTGAATATATCATATGACAGCAAGCTTCAAGAAAGATTTATATATCATCATGATATGCATATCCCTACCTTCCTGTTCCCTCTTAAATCAAATAGTTTAGCACCTGCTATGGTATGAAAATCTTAATTAATTCTAATAAGTTGGCCAATCAGAATAATCAACTCAGTAATTGTCTTCAATAATCCTAAACTACACTTGACATATCTTAGAAAAAGAGGCTGGGAGACAGCTCCATCAGTACAAGCACTTGCACATCAAGCATGTAGATCTGAGTTTGATGCCTGTAACTGTAGCCCTGGGGGAGGAAAGAGACAAGAAAATCACTCCAGCTTGGTGGGAATTCACCTAAAAAATGAGAGGCCTTGTCTCAGGGAATAAGGTAGATAAGATAGAAAGTGATAGAGGAGGAAATCAGAATTTCCCTCTGGCCTCTACTCATATAAACTCATACAACCTAAACACACATACACACACACATACAAATGCACACACACATACACACACACACACACACACACACACACACACTTTTTTAAATATCATGTGTATTTTTTTAGAAATTATTTTATATCCCACATCAGACTTACATGAGAATTCTGTTGGTTCTACCTTCATATTTGACCTACTCTTTTGTATTTCATTGCCACTACTGAAGATCATTTCAGCATCATCACATGTATAATTTTAAAGTCTCAATGTGATATATTCAATATCATAATTAGCTCATTTAAGCTTTTCAATGTATATTCATTTATTACATTTAGATGTTATGTATAAAAAGTCAGAGTCAAGCCTGGCAATGGTGGCACACACTAATAATAACACACTGGAGTCAGAGGCAGGCAGATCTCTGTGAGTTCTAAGACAGCTTGATCTAGAGAGAATTCCAGAGCAGCCAGGACTTCATACTGAGACTGACCATCTTGTAAACAAAACAAAAACACAACAAAGGCTGATACAAAATGATAGATGACTAAAAATCATGTGAAATTCTACTTTCTGAACTACCACTCTAAAGCTCATGGACATATACCAAGCTTGCTTGTGGTATATCAAGAACTTTAGTGAGGTCCAGAGAAATATGAGCTAGTTCAACATCGTTAGTCATCAGAGAAATGCAAATCAAAACAACCCTGAGATTCCATCTCACACCAGTCAGAATGGCTAAGATTAAAAACTCAAGAGACGACAAATGCTGGCGAGGATGTGGAGAAAGAGGAACACTCCTCCACTGTTGGTGGGATTGCAAAATGGTAAAACCACTCTGGAAATCAGTGTGGCGGTTCCTCAGAAAATTGGGCATGTCACTTCCAGAGGACCCTGGCATACCACTCCTGGGCATATACCCAGAGGATTCCCCTGCATACAATAAAGACACATGCTCCACTATGTTTATAGCAGCCTTGTTTATAATAGCCAGAAATTGGAAGGAGCCCAAATATCCCTCAAAGGAGGAATGGATACAGAAAATGTGGTATATTTATACAATGGAATACTACTCAGCAATTAAAAATAATGAATTCATGCAATTTGTAGGTAAATGGTTAGACCTGGAAAATATCATCCTGAGTGAGCTAACCCAATAACAAAAGAATACACATGAAATGCAATCACTGATAAGTGGATATTAATGAGCTCAGAAGCCCTAAATACTCAAGGCACAATTAGCAAGTCAAATGATTCCCAAGAAGAAAGGAGAGGACCCTGGGCCTGGAAAGATTGGATCCAGTTTTGTAGAGAAACTGAGGGGGGAGGGGGAATGATTGGGGAATAGTTGGGGGGAGAGGAACTATGGGACATAGGGAGGGGGGAACTGGGAAAGGGGAAAGCCTTTGGAATGTATACATAGAAAATAAAAAAAAAAGATGCATGACCTATTGGACTAAGGATTTGTTCACTGACTAGAGTGGCCATGATCAATCTGCATTTGAAATTGAGTGTTTTTTACCTACTGAAATGTCAACAAAAGGTCAGCAGATGAGTTGAAACCTCGCTCTATTTGTGCTAGATCTTTGATTGCCCTTGAACTAGATCTTGCATGTTTGAAATCATTCTTGGTGAGATACAATCATACTGACTGAGTCAAGGACAATGCAGCTGAGGTTTCTGATTGGCTTCCCATGCTCCTTGAAAGTCCCTTCACATTAACCTTAAAGAAGTCCCCAAAACATAATAAATGAATAACTTCTTTCAGATTAATGGATTAATACAATGGATGATATACTCATGTGAAATTTCAGCAGAAGCCATTGGAGACCAAAGCATAAATATCCCTAAACAATCCTTTTTATATCTCCTAAACATCTATATTTTCTAGTGGCTATGCCCAAAACTACAGTCTTCAAGTATATGAATACCAGACTATTTTGACAGTTGTCATGGCAGTGAACAAACTTGAAGAATTAAGTGTGATGCCTCCTCCAGGACATAGAAAAGAAGAAGTTTCCCACTTGCCATGCAATGGTGGGTACCCAAAAATGATTTTTGACATTATCATTTGTGGTTCATTTTGGGTGATGTTATTGATTTTCTGGCAGTACAATCTGTTTAGTATGCAGGCATCCATTTGGGCTCTTCACAAAGGCTCCATGAGATATGACAGCAAGAGGAACAGATACAAATGCATTGCTATGCATGCTACTTGCTGTGACATGAGGAAAAAAATGTCTTTTGATCTAATATAGGAATTTGTTCTGCCAATATCCATGAAATAATAAGAAGTTAACATATGGACTTTCAAGTATGTAAAATCAGATTTCAGATCCTTGATAACTTCTCTCTCTCTCTCTCTCTCTCTCTCTCTCTCTCTCTCTCTCACACACACACACACACACATACACACATAGGGAGAAAGAAGGAGGGAGGGAGGGGGAGGGGGAGAGAGAGAATCAGGGAACATATGTAGCTGTAGTCATTGTCATACATACAGAAAATTTCTATAAAGATATATTAGCTACCAATAGTGTGGTGGTTTAATGACCCCTCTTGGCTAATATATTTCAAAGATTACTCATCAGAATGGAACTGCTTGAAAAGGATTAGGAAGTGTGACCTTACTGCACTGGGTATGGCCTTTTGGAGAAAGTATGTCTCTGAAAGTAGGCTTTGAAGTTTCAAAAGTCCAAGCCAAGTGGTGTCTCTCTTCTAGTTGCTTATGGATCCTGATGTAGAATTCCCAGGTATCTCTGCAGCACCATGTCCACCTGGGAGCAAATGTGCATCCCACCATTATGATGATGTACTAAACCTCAGAAACTATAAGGAAGCGCCAGTTAAATATTTTCAAGAGTTGCCATTGTCATGATTTCTCTTCAGAGCAATAGAAAACTAAGACAGAAGTTGGAACCAGGATAGTTGTGTATTACTATGAGAGACATGACCATTGGGTGGATTGTGAGAGGACTTAGAAATGTTTTCCTAGAAAAGCCATTGAATATTGAGATCTCAGTGGGCTGCTTCTTAGGTGCTTGAAACATAAGAATGCTGAAGGCAATACAGACAACTGAGTCCTGGCTTGGGAATTCTCAGAGAAAGATTAAAGAGTCTATTGAAACAATTTGTTATTTTAACCTTTTTTATTCAATATATTCTTTATTTACATTTCAAATGATTCCCCCTTTCCTAGATACCCTCTCCCTGAAAGTCCCATAAGCACTCTTCCCTCCTCCTGTTCCCCAATCAACCCCTTCCTGCTTCCCTGTCCTGGTATTCCCCTACACTGCCACACTGAGACTTTCCAGGTTTTGTTGGTTAGCTGGAGCTTAAGAACCATCTGTGATTAGCAAGATACCAGAATTACTAGGGTGAATCACTTTTGTTTTGCTAGGATACTTGGTACCAGTTGGCTGGAGCTGAGAAATTAGTGGTGATTAAGAAGAGACCAACATCTTTTACATGAAATCTTCTGCAAAGTGTTTTCTAAGAGAAAGCACACAGAAGCTGTGTCCCAGAGATAGCCAAGGTTGTACCTTGTACTGGAAGCTGAACTCTGAAATCTAATAGTCAACAAAGTGGTGCTACTTTTTTTCTTTTTTTCTTTTCTTTAACTTAATTTTATTTTTCCTTATACACTTTACATCCCACTCATTGTCCCCCTCCCAGTAGCCCCCTCCCACAATCTTCCCCAATCACCATTCCCCTTCTTCTGTAAGCAGGTGTGGTCCCCTGGTGTATCTCCCCCTCCCTGGACTTCAAATCTCTGTGAGTATAGGCACTTCATCCCTCACTGTGGACAAACAAGACAGATCAACTAGAAGAACCTATTCTATGTGCAGGCAACAGCTTTTGGCACAGCCCCCATTCCAGTTGTTCAGGACCCACACGAAGGTCAAGTTGCACATCTGCTACTAGACCTACTACCTAGGTCTAGTCTGTATATGCCCTTGATTGGTGGTTCAGACACTGGCTTCCAGTGGAGTCCCTATCACCTCCACCCAGGAATCAATGGAGGTGAGCTTAGCTGTACTGCTACTTTTGAAGGTGTGAAGGGGCCATGGAGAGCAGCTGAAGCTTAGCACTGTATTATAAGGTTAGAGTTCCTTAAGAGAAGCCAGGAAAGGCTACTGGATAAAGTGCAGCACTGTTGCAGTATATCCTGGTATTTTGGAGATTTGGAGATGCTACTACCATGGAATTAGCACCAAGAATAACTACAGCAACATCATTGGGGTGGAGTCAACTCTAGCCTTGAAATCAAGCTGTGTATGCTGCAGAAGGCAGACTGGAGATGTGGTCCAAGAGTTTTAGAAGTGCCCAGAATATTTTCAGTGGATTCCAGACACTGGATATTGAGTTATTGATGTTGTTGGGTGTTTGATTTTGTTTTAATCTAATATTGATTATTCCCTGAATCTTCCCTTTTAAAACAAATAAGTATTTAACTTAATTTTGATTTTTGCACTAGGGCAAAATTCAGAGTTTGATCTTTTAAAAGAGATTGTGCCCTTGTTTTTACAGGTAATAAGAGTAACAGAGAAAGGAAAGAGGGGGGAGAGAGGGGAAAGAGAGAGAAAGAGAGATGGAGGGAGGGAAGGAAAGGCACAAAGACAAAGAGACAAAGGGAGAGACAGAGACAGAGATGGAGACAAGAGACAGAGAGAGAGAGAGATTTTGGATTTTTAAAGAGACTGGGCATTTTAAAGCATTTGGGCTTTTAATGTGTTTATATTTGTACAGACCATGACACTTTAAAAGTTATTTGTGTTTTCAATGTGGGATCTTAAAGATGAATGAGAAGGTTGTGGCTTAACGGTGATGTGTTCTGTCAACCTGAACAGGGGTCAATTGTGCCAGACAGTTTTATGTCAACTTGACACAAGATAAAGTCATCTGAGAAAGGGAATCTCAATTAAGAAAATGACTCCAAAAGATTAGGCTGTAACAAGTCTATGAGGTATTTTATTAATTAGTGATTGATGAGTAGTGGGGGCAGCCAATTGTGGGTGACATCATCACTGAACTGGTGGGTTGTATAAGAAAGTAGGCTGAACAAGTCAGTAAGCAGCACTCCTCCATGGCATCAACATTACCTCCTGCCTCCAGGTTTCTGTCTTGCTTGAGTTCAAATAAAACTTTTCTTCCCTATGTTTCAAAAGCCCTAGCTAGGTCCAATGTCAGACTCTACTTACAGTCTGTGAATATTCATGTAGAAGTCTCAGCTAACTCTCCAGCACCATGTCTGCGTCCATGGGGTCATGCTCCTTGCTATTAAGATAAATGGACTAAACCTCAAACACTGTAAGCAAACCCTCAAACAAATGGCTTTTTTGTTTGTTTTGTTTTTTGTTTTTTGTTTGTTTTTAAGAGTGGCCATGGTCACTGTGACTAATCACAACAACAGAACACTGACTAAGATAATTAGTAATCTCTTAGTATTAAAATTGAGATAAATTTCCAATTCGATTTTAAAATGTTTGGTATATTTGTATTTCCTTTAATATCTAACTGTGACCTAAAAAGTTAAATATGATTTTTCAGGCTTACTAAAGGGAAAGGCAAGTGCCCATATAGATGTTAACACTATGCAAAGCACTAAAGATTAAAACATGTAAAAGAACATACTTTGTGTATTCTGTCTTAATATTCAGTAAAGATGCAGATAATCAAGAGCACTGGAAGAGAGATTGGAAGGAAATAAAGGTGAAAGAGATGTGGAACTCTCTTTAAGGGCTATTTTCACTGAATAATTATTAAGGTGGCAAGAATGCAGCCACAAGGAATAAATGGATTCAAATTAGTAAAATAATTTTACTCTTATAGAAAATATTCACAGGATGACAACATTCAGAAAAGGAATGTTGTGTGTCAAGTGAGTAGGTTCTACATTAACATTTCCACAGTGAGTACACACTGGATATCTACTCCATGAAGATGCTATACCTGTCAAAAGCCAAACTATATCATAAGGTGATTATACTAGTCATAGATTATTATTCAATGACAATTCAATTAAGTCTTTTACATAAAGATGCTTATGAAAAGCAGTGTATGTCCATCATAATGAAAATAATGTTGTTTGACAGAAATCATCAACTTGAAATTTGCTCAAGAATCAATGATGTGCTCAAAATGTCTCATTGGCACCAGTGGTTTAAGTTCATCTGTTAGTGTCATCCAGGCAGAAAAACAAATCTAAAATGTCCAACTAAACATAAAACCTAGAGATTTAGGACAAAACTAGAGTGCTTAAGGAAAATAAATGCTTTTATGATTACACAATCTTACAGGCAGTCTTAAGGTCAAGCTGACCTTAAGGCCTCTAAATTTTTTCTGACCAAAGGAATAAAAAAAAAGTTAAAGAATACATTCCAACAGCTTTCTGTGAAAATGTGGAGGGCTATTTGTGGATGCCTTACCTAGGTGTTCTCTTCAAAACAAGTGCATTCAACTATAGAAAATGATGAAGAGTAAGATAAATTGCCATGGAGCTTTATCTGAGTCACTCTTACTGTCCTGATAAGCAATTAATGAGACAGTCAAAGAAAGAGAAGTAAACCAAACTTCTAAGGCACACAAGGATCTCAAGCACCAAAAATGAGAGTGCACAAAAGTACCCTTGCGAATTGACCCACTCTTATTTATCTCCTAGTACTAAGATCAACTCCAAGTGGATCAAGGATCTCCACATAAAACCAGACACACTGAAACTATTAAAAAAAAAAACTTGGGAAGACCCTGGAGGACATGGGCACAGGGGTAAAGTTCCTGAACAGAACACCAATAGCTTATGCTCTAAGATCAAGAATCGACAAATGGGACCTCATAAAATTACAAAGTTTCTGCAAAGCAAAGGACACTGTCAGAAGGACAAAACGGCAACCAACAAAGTGGGAAAAGATCTTCACCAACCCCACATCCGACAGAGGGCTAATATCCAATATATACAAAGAACTCAAGAAGTTAGACTGCAAAGAAACAAATAACCCTATCAAAAAATGGGGCACAGAGCTAAACAAAGAATTTTCACCAGAAGAAATTCGGATGGCCAAGAAACACCTTAAAAGATGTTCAACATCATTAGTCATCAGGGAAATGCAAATCAAAACAACCCTGAGATTCCACCTCACCCCAGTCAGAATGGCTAAGATTAAAAACTCAAGAGACAACAAGTGCTGGTGAGGATGTGGAGAAAGAGGAACACTCCTCCACTGTTGGTGGGATTGCAAAATGGTAAAACCGCTCTGGAAATCAGTGTGGCTGTTCCTCAGAAAATTTGGCATGCCACTCCCAGAGGACCCTGGCATACCACTCCTGGGCATATACCCAGAGGATTCCTCTGCATACAATAAAGACACATGCTCCACTATGTTTATAGCAGCCTTGTTTATAATAGCCAGAAATTGGAAGGAGCCCAGATATCCCTCAAAAGAGGAACGGATACAGAAAATGTGGTATATTTATACAATGGAGTACTACTCAGCAATTAAAAATAATGAACTCATGCAATTTGTAGGTAAATGGTTAGATCTAGAAACTATCATCCTAAGTGAGCTAACCCAACCACAAAAGAATACACAGGAAATGCAATCACTGATAAGTGGATATTAATGAGCCCAGAAGCCCTAAATACTCAAGGCACAATTAGCAAGTCAAATGACTCTCAAGAAGAAAAAGGGAGAGGACCCGGGGCCTGTAAAGATTGGATCCAGTATTGTAGACCCAGAACAGAGAAATTGTGTGGGGGGGGGGATGAGTGGGGAATAGCAGGGGGGGAGAGGAATTATGGGACATATGGTGGGGGTAACTGGGAAAGGGGAAAGTCTTTGGAATGTAAACATAGAATATAGAAAATAAAAATTAAAAAAAATATAAAAATCAAAGTAGCATAAAAGGCCACTGGGCATGATACCAATTCTTGACTCCAATAAAGACAGCCTATAAAAAGAGCTAATGACAAAAAAAAAAGTACCCTTGCCACAGATTCCTCTGGGGAGTACTAACCTGTGCAAATGTGTATAAAAATTGACTTGCTTACTTATGTATTTAAGGAATTATCAAACAGAACTTATCAATAGGAAAAGCTGAGAATCTTAAAAGTAGCCGAACAAGTAATAATTGATGAAATGTTTAATTGCCTTTATACCAAAAACTCTCATTAAATATAGACTTACTTGTTAATTTATTTTCTTAGATTTTTTTCTCTAATTCTTCCTGATGAAGCTATTAATCATATATTACATGCTGGAAAAACAGGCAATTAGAAGGAAGAAGCAAAACAAGAAAACAAGGAGCTCAATAATTAGAATATTGAATAATTAGACTCCAATTAATTAACAGCAAAATAAAAGTACTATATCCTAAAAATTTTAGTGCATGTGTTCTTATTACCAAGGTAACTTTGTAATAAATACAGCATAGCTAATACTATAAGTTGCTGTACAGTCTATAGCAGTGTAAAATAAAATTGCCTAATCTAATTTTAACAAACTCAGAAAAGCTATAATGTAAAGAAGTTTGCTAATATGTATGAAGAAAGATAAAACTCACTTTGTGTTTAGAATATTTGACAGTGAAACAGGGACTATCACTATGTGTGCAAGAACATAAGCAGCTAATGCATAAATATGACAATGCCTTTCCTATCAGAATCATCTTTTTATTGGTTATTTTATTCATTTACATTTCAAATGTTATCTACCTTCCCAGTTTCCCCTTCACAAGTCGCTCCCTAACCCTTCCTCCCTCCCCCTGCCTCTATGAGGATACTGCCCCACCCGCCCACCCACTCCTGCCTCAGCAGTATATCATTCCCCTTTCCTGGTTCATCAAGCCTTCACAGGACCTAAGGTCTCCACTCCCAGTGATGCTAGATAAGGCAATCCTCTGCTACATATCCAGCTGGAGCCACAGGTAGCCCATGTACTCTTTGGTTGGTGGTTTAGCCCCTGGGAGATTTGGGGAATCTGGTTGATATTGTTCTTCCTATGATGTTGCAAACCCCTTCAGCTCCTACAATCCTTGCCCTAGCTTCTCCATTAGGGTCCTCGTGCTTACTCCAATGTTTGGCTGTGTACACATCTGTATTGGTCCAGCTCTGGCATAGGTTCTCATGGGACAGCGACACTGTGTTCTTGTCTAGAAGCATTTCTTTTTCTTTTTTTTACAATTTTTTTTATTTTCTATAATCTTTGTTTACATTCCGAAGGCTTTCCCCTTTCCCCATTCCCCCCTCACCATATGTCCCATATGTCCTCTTCCACCCGACCCTATCCCCCACCTATTCCCCATTTTTGGTATGGTGTCAGCAGATAAGATGGATCCCTAGGTGAGACCATCTCTGCATGGTCTTTCCTATCTTTTAATTGAAAATTGTGCTAATAATTTTATGTTGAAATCAAATTTTATTCAAAAACAATTCTGACTTTGTAAAGGGAATTCAAAGTGTTGTAGCTACTTTGAAGGTGCCAATCTAAACCAATTAAAAACATTTTGGGGAAGAAGTGGGATTTATTAAAAGGAAGATATTTAACCTAGTTCATATATTAAAATTATGTCTTAAATAATAATGTATCTACTAGAAATGTTTTATAATTCATCTTAGAAAAAAGACCTTAATTTCTGGATATTGTAACTATAATTTTTATTAAAAGTAGATATAACTTTTTAATAGCTTGTTATATCGCTATGAGAAATACAAGAATAGTTTTAGTGTAATAAGAAATGTAACATGGCAATATCAATAAGTTAAGGTATCATCATTTATTCCTTATGAATGCAACTGTATCAAATATATTCACATTAAAGTGTGCATAAAGGAGTTGAGGCTGACAGGGTTTTCTTGGCACTCCTTTTGTTATTATTGTTTATAAACAGAAACTGCTATATATTACCTGATGATATAGAAAACATGCATTTTGTTACAATGTAAATTAGAAAACCAAAAATATACTGGTTTATTATTAAAACCTAAAATTCTATGTATTGTGGTATTTGTGATTCTGCGAGTATATGGACAAAAAAAGTTAAGATGAGATCATGTACAAACAGGCTCAAAGGACTGTCCCAAAATTCACAGGAAGGAAAGTGAAAAAGGAAAGGAAAGGCAGAGTTTCCCACTAAATAAGGCCAACTTTAAATGTGTTTAAATGTCTTACCATTGTTGCCAAATATATCTGACCCTGAACAGATAATATTATTAAAACTTTACATTCCTTTGAAGAAAATGGTTAGCTTTCCAAAACTACCTTTTCACATAGAATTTGTATCATTGCTATTGTTAGTGTAAATATGGCCTTGGCTGATATCAATGGCTCTCTCAAATCTATCAAAGCTATACCAACAAAGTGATGGTATAGCTATCTTTGTTAACTTGACACAAACTGTAGTCATTTGTGGAAGAGAAAACTCTTCCTAAAAAAAATGCCCTCACTCAATTACCCTGTGGGCAAATGTATGGGATATTTTCTTGATTCATGATTAATATGAGAGGATCCAACTGATGGTGAGTAATGTCCTCCTAGGGTGGAGGTCCTGTGCAGTATACATAAACAGGCTGAGCAAGCTAGCAAGAGCCAGCTGGTCACTAAGCAGTATCATCCATGATGTTTGCCTCCATGTTCCTACCAGGACTGATGGTTGACTGTAAACCATGATATGAAATAATCCCTTTCCTTCTCAAATTTTTTTTATTCGTAATGCTTATCACACTGATAAAAAACATATCTAGGACCGTGATCACAGAAAATTAGGAATAATACTCATTTCTAATTACTCATCAAATAGAAGTCTAAATGCTGCTCAACTCCAACTAACATAACATGAACCAAACTTATTGTGCACTACCATAAGGAAACTCTGATATGTGGAAGGCATGCATACTAGCACCACAACATTTTTAATCATTTCACAGTTGAAGCTAAAGTTGCATGATAATGGGGGCACCTGAAGCTGCCCTGGGAGTTACAATACAAAAGTGTCAGTACTATAAATGGAAAATAAAAATCACGACTGCGATGATAGGAATGGTCAGATTAAGAAGTACAATTATAAACGAGGGGGCTTCCCTGTTAAAAGCAAGCAAGGTCTCTGATTTTATTCAGAGAAATTTTTAAATAAGAAGTAAATAAATAATTTATCTAGTCTACAGCCCTTCACAAATATCTGATCTAGAATGCTACTCCACCTAAATTCACTACCATCTCAATGTAAGAAATAAGATATATCTAAGTCTCTACCATCAGTGTGTCACTACATTTACAAATGAAGCCACATCTGACAAGATTTTTTGTAATATACCCATAAATGATCTATGCAGAACATGGCCAGTTGGGAGCATTATATCAAAAGGTAGAAGAGAATGATTATCATTCTAACTAAGTTTACCTTAGTTGCTAAGATTCAGTTCTAGAAATGGTATCTTAATAGCTGACGTTATTGCTGTGAAATACAATGAGATAATAGTTTTTCTTATTGCACTTCATATTTGAGTCAAGGCCAAAATTCTCCAAACAAATAGTTCATAAATCATTGGCAAAGGTTTTATGGAGCTTTTTAAAGCTCAAACAGCAAAGATATAAAGCTTCAAGATCAATAACATCTGTTTAGCCCATGGAAAAGCTGCACCATTTATGTGGCTGAACGGTTAGAATATTTTACTTTGATTCTGATAAGCAAGATAAATGCATTCTAACTACTGATTGGCATCAGAACAAATCAGTAGGTGTGCTTGATTCAAAGATCTCCTATCTATTAATTTCTGTGAAATGAAAGTGTTCAAACTGAGAAAGAAAATGCTGGTATGATTCCTCTCTTTAAAAAATATCAGTATAAAACTCTGGTTTCCCGAATGCATTCAGCTGCACCCCATCAGAACAGCAATCAGCTCTTTATTTTCCTTTGTGCTTCATATTTCTGGAGGGTATGTACAAAGGCAGCAATCTAAATCAGTGAAGCATATTAACCACTGTATGAGCTTTTTCAGTATGCCATTTTAATTCCTGATTATTCTATTCTTTTTATATTTTAAAAATACATTCTTCCTGCATATTTAAGTTATATTTCTAACATAACTCTTAAATTTATTTTTTGTGTGTCAAATTTAATCTCTACATTCTCTGTTTTTAATTATAAAAATCACCTAACTTGAATTTTCCATTTCAACTTAAAATTTGGTTTGGTGAGATTTAATGATTAGCTATTGCTTTTTATGTTTCAATAGTTCTTATGTTCCCATCTTTCCCACACCCACTTCATCTTCTATGTAGAAACACTAATCCTTATATTTGGATTCAGTATACACATGCCATTGTACTGGAAATGTTTCTCTTGAAAAAGACTGTAAGACATAAACTAAGTTCTTTCCCCCAAGCTCACACAAAATGAGATAGAAATTAATAATGACTCAGAATGATAATGCCTACACTCATATGCAAAGTACCAAGACTCTAGAAAGTCTGATATTCAAATGGTGGCCAAAAACAATAAGTAATTACAAGAAAAGCACTATTTGTTCTTTTAAAAAACATACACAAACACATACAAATTGAAAGAGTGCCCGACCTAAGGATCCATCCATCTGTAAACACCAAACCAGACACTATTGCTGATAACAAGAAGCACTTGCTGACAGGAGATTGGTATAGCTGTCCTCTGGGTGGCTCTTCCAGCACCTGTCTAATATAGATGCAGATTCTCACAGGCAACCATCCTACTGAGCCCAGGGACCTCAATGAAAGAGATAGGGAAGGACTGAAGGAGCTGAAGGAGATTTCAATCCTATAAAAAGAACAACAATATCAACTAATTGAACTACCTTGAGCTCCCAGGGACTAAATTACCAACCAAAGAGTACACATGGAGGGACCCATGGATACAGCTACATATGTAAAAGATGATTGCCTTATCTGGCATCAATGAGAGGGGAGACTCTTGCTCCTGTGGAGGATCAATACCCCAGCTTAAGAAGAAGCTAGAAAGGTAAAGCAGGAATGGGTAGGAGGGGGAGCACCCTCATAGAGGCAAAGGGGAGGGGCATGGGTTAGTGGATATGCAGAGGGAAAAGCAGCAAGGGAAGAATATTTGAAATATAAAAAATAAAATAAGCAATAAAAATAGTTAGCAGAATTAGAAAGACTTTGACTCAAGTCCACTGGATTTTATAGTATAGCACATCTAGGCAAAAATAAAAAAAAATGTTCAGGAATAAAGTTTAAGCTCAACATTATTGGTAAATAATACTATTTTATATTTTTTATTCCTTTTATATCCTGGTGTTACATTTTAAAATTAAGCTTATATTAGTCAGAGTAGAGGCATCCGAATGGTTACTGATAGCCTTGTGACTCTGAAGTATCTATGGAGTATCTCAGTGGGGTGCCCAGAGGCAAGTGAGTATACAGATAAAATTCCAAGAGAAAGAAACATAAGGGAGTCAGTAAATCCATGGTAACTAAAGCTGGGGAAAGAAAGTAAATGTCCTTAGGGAGAATGTGCAAGAGAAAAGGTGAGTCTTATGAAAGACAAATCTGTAAGAAATATAAGCTAGAGAAAGAAGCCAGGCAAGGATTATCAGGGTAGGTATAATGTATGTGCAGGACAGCATGCTTCTAAAAGCAAGGGCTTATCAAAGGTATGAAATTGTACTAGGTCAAAACAAAATTATGTTCTATGTGAAGTGATAAGACTACATTAGCTGACCTTAGCACATCTTCAGAGGAGCATACCGGAAAGACTTGAAACATTAGACATGAAAGGTGATGGGTGACCTGTACACAGCTTTTAAGTATTTGGCTACTAATTGAGACTAGAATGGCAACATGGTCAAAACCAGACCTGGAAAAGGGAAGAATGTCTACATGCCTGTATGGTATTTTTAGAGAGAAGTATTTTGATATGTTTAATGTGCAAGAAAAATCAGCAGAGAGGAAGAATCTTGAATATGTGATGGAAGGCAGTCATCTAAATTAAGGCTTCAAAGGCATATAGAAACCAGATCTCAAGAATGCATGAAGACAGTTGTTCTTACAGGTAGAAGGATCACTGGAGGAAGAAGGTGAAAGGATTCCTGAACTTTGCACTGGCAGACATCCACATCTTCAAGAATCGCAGACACTATTCTCTCTGTATGTCATGTGTCACTAAGAGTCACAGTAATGATAAAGGACAGAAAAGTAGAAACATTTGATATCAAATGATGTAGAAAGAAAGAGATTGTCCTGTGAGGGATTTTTCTCAAAGTAGAGATTTTCCTCTTAAACTCACACCCTCTGCTAGACATGTCTCATCTTCAAGGTCCATCGTGGAGAACAGAGGAACACTTCCTTCTTTGTCCCTTCATTTATTCCAACACCATTAGTTCATATTTCAATTTGGATTTGCAATCTTTTTGGTTAATTAACACTTTAGCTTGCAGTTCAGTTAAAATATGACTAAATTAAGGTGATAGTGTGACTTGTAGATGGCGATACTAAACAAATTGTAGATAACTTGCTTAACACATGATACCCTAAATTAGATTCCAAGTACCACAGCAAATAAACATGAGCAAACCAAACAATATCATATGACTAAAATCTCATAGAACTATTAGGGAACATGCTCTAATTATGATAGCAATTATTCATAGCAATCTCTCTACTAAAAATCACTATATGTATGTATATCTTTTGTATACATACATATAAAAACACAAAAGAATGTCATGTCTAAGGCAGGAAAATCGCAGGTGAATTTTCACTGAGCTAGATACGTGTTACTAGAAAAAAAAAGGAGTCATGATTAACATGGATAACTTTCAAAATGATACTCTTGTCTTTCTTATCTTTCTCATTCTCCTTCTTTCCACTTCATTTCTGATTGGACCTTACTGGTACCAAGATAGCTCCAAGTTTGACCCTCTGGCTGCTCAACTAGGTGTATGAGGTTGGTTGCCTGGCAACAGGAGACAGAATATTCAGCAGCATGTTTGGTAACTCTATTTTCTGGCTTGCAGGTGGGATATTTGGATTGAATTTTGTGAGGGTTTTGCATGGTAATTTTGTTTCGTTTCAGCAGGTGTGTAATTAAGTTTACTACTTATAATGTTATTGTTGTGGTCCACTGCATTTTATCAATATTGTTAAGAGGTTTTGTTTCTTGTCAAAATTATTAATGCTTTTAGAAAATTTTAAAATGTTGAAAATTTCCATTTAAGATGCTTACATTTTTGGAAAGTCCATTATTGTTAAATCAAATTTTCAAAATCATTAAAAAGCAAAAGGGTTTTGACAAGATAAAAATGCAAAGTGAACTTCCTGGCAATTTGTGTTCTGTATCGTTATCTAAACAACAGTATTAGAAGGATGCAAAACTTCATCTGTATACTTATACAATGTTCATATTACATACAACAACTCAAGAGTGTTAAAGGTGATGGTAGTATGAATAAATATGCACACACACACAAAAACAAGGACTACACCCTCATTATGTATTAGTTTTAGAATAAAGATATTCCATAGACTTTTTTAATAGAGGACAGCATCTTCTGAAAGACAAGGAGTTTCTGTTGCATTTAATCAGTTTAACAACATATACTATCTTGCCATATAGCAAACAGGATTTTACCAATAACTTACTATTTATGGAAAGGGAGACCTAAATCTCAGTTAAGATGGGCAAATTCAAGAAAGCAGACAGCAGTAATAGCCACATAGAGCAAATGACACACCCATTGTTTCAGCCTCACTGAGTCCCAAGGAGATGCTACAGATGCAAACAGAGATTGCATGTGGAAAATGCCTCAGAGAAACAACATTCCATACACAAAAGTCAATACAGGTATCCCATGCTGTCCTGGCCACTGGAGCATGCAGCAAACTCCAACTCACAAAACTGCCATAGGCAGGATAGAAGCCACACCAAGAACAACTGCAACAACAATAACAACAACAACAGCTAAAACAACAAAAGATTAGCAAAAGCTAACATAGGCTTTAAAATGAGCTCATTGTTGCTATATTATAAATTTTAAAATTTGTCAAATAATCGTTACCCCAGAGCATCGTGGGGCTTTTCTGTCAATTTCCATTGAATTTTCTGGGAGAGCTCATCATTGAACATTTCTTTTCAACACCATTATCTCACTTTGTCTAAGACAGGACATTAATATGTTACTTGTTTTAATTAATGTGTAACCTAATGGTCAGAAAACTCAAATAACTCACTGAAAATTAAACATTCTGTCAAACCTAGCAATTCTCAAAAATAAAAATTATAAGACAATTTTCTACTACATAAAATCAAGTTATTCAATTATAACCATTGTTAAAACTATGGTAAAAACCTCAACAAAGAAAATCTTTATAAGAATTAAACTTTGGTTACACTTATTTATTCATCCTTGGAATCTTTAAATAATTTAATCTGTCTAAGGGAAAAAATCACAGTACTAAGGTGATTTAAAATGGTCAGATGATAAAGAACAACTCCTGCCCTGACTAATTTGTCAGCTGAGGAAACTGAGTCCCAGGACACTTAAAATTCCTGGAAAACTCTATTCCCATCTCTAATTAAGAATTTTTCCATAATTTTATTGCAATATTACATAAGGTATTATCATAAAAAACTAATTGTAACACTATTACCAAGTCAAAATATATTTAAAAAATTATACACTTGATAATTGGTCTGGTGGTTAAGAGTACACAGGTTTAATTCCTAGCACATACATGGTGGCTCACAGTCATCTCTATTTCCAATTCTAGAGTATCTGAAGCCCTCTTTTGATTCTCTTGGGCACCAGGCACACAGGTGATGTACAGACATGAATACAGACAAAAATTCATACAAAGAAATTAAATTTTTAAATATTATATATCTGAAAATACCAACTAAGATTGTTAACTATTTAAAGTACAAAGTTCTATTCAAGACTTTTAAAAAGGTTACCTTTGTATTCATAAAATGTATATTAACATAAAATTAATAGAATATACCTAATATTTATTTATTATTCTTAAGAGAATAGATGCCCCCCAAAAAAACATATCAACATAATTGGTCAATTATGGTCAATGCCTTTCACAGATAATATGATAATACCAAATAAGAATTTCAATTGAAGTTATGTAATTAGTAATTTATTGAATATATCTCAGAATTCAGTATCATATCATGAAAGAAACTGTACTGGTCTGTGGTGGTTTGAATAAGAATGGCCCTCACTGGCTCATATATTCAAATGTATTATCAGAAAGTGTCACTACTCCAGTGGGAGTAGGAGGTATGGTCTTGTTAAAGCAGCCTTGGCTTTGTTGGAACAAGTGTATCACTGGGTGTACGATTTGGATTTCAGAAGCTAAACCCATGCCCAGCATCCCTCTCTCCCTACTGCCTACAAATTCATATATAGAACTCTCAGCTACTACTCCATATCATGTCTGCCTGCATACCACGATATATTCAGGAAATACCGATCATAGAATAAACCTCTGAAATTGTAAATCGATACACCTTGGAAACTTTAACCAAGCCCCAACTGAATGCTTTCTTTTTTTTTTTTATTTTCTATATTCTTTGTTTACATTCCGAAGGCTTTCTCCTTTTCCCAGTTCCCCCCTCACCATATGTCTCATATATCCTCTTCCCACCACCCCCCACCTATTCCCCAATCACCACCCCACCATTTCTCTGTTCTGTTCTGGTACTCTCCTACAAAACTGGATACAGTCCTTTCAGGACCAAGGTCCTTTCCTTCCTTCTTCTTGGGAATCTTTTGACTTGCTAATTGTACCTTGAGTATTCAGAGCTTCTGGGCTTATTAATATCCACTTATCAGTGATTGCATTTCATGTGTATTCTTTTGTGATTGGGTTAACTCACTTAGGATGATATTTTCTAGATCCAACCATTTGCCTACAAATTGCATGAATTAATTATTTTTAATTCTGAGTAGTATTCCATAAGAGTTGTAGTCATGTTGTCTCTTCTATGCATGAGAATACTGCCTAAGTCAAGGTAAACTGGTATCGAAAGTCAGATTACTTAAATGTTAGTGTCTTGTTGCTAAGAGACAATAGCTAAGAGTACATCCAATGTGTTTCATTCCCTTCATTCCTATGAGGTATATGATAGAGTTGGTATATGTGTACAGAAATACTACATGCAACAACTACAGTTATAATTAAGCATAATGATGACTAGAAAGAAAATAGAGCTTGCTGAGGATCTCTATAATGAGTGACCTGTGTTAGGTACTTATGTGCTATTTATTTCATTTTTGCTATGCACAATGAAATATAACAACTGATTTTAATATTTGCATTGAATTAATGGAAAGGCATTGAGGATCAAGTTGTATGACTAAATGGTGTAACACAACTACCCATGGTGAAGATTCCTAAAGACAGAAGAACTTAAATGCTAGAACCAGGATAGTGACTTCCTTCATGACGAGTTCTGGGATCATGTACAAACAACCAGACTAAAACTGCTTAGGAGACAGCCACTCTGAGGATGCATCAATCATATGAAGACCTCTGAGAGAAAAATGAGGAAAATATATCATCACCCTGAAAGTGGTAATGAGAAGAAATATCAGAGATCACAGGCCATTGTCAGTATTAAAGGTAACTATTGTGCCCAATGCCCTACATGAATGCAAAGCAAGTTCTGCTCATTGTAGAGAAAGATCCACATCCCCCTCTCTTATCAAAGCACTCTATGGACTTGGGAAAGAGTTTGAGTCCATGAGACATATGGCTAGGTACATTTAAAAAGCCGTGTGCCCGAGGTCCAAGCACATCAGGCTTATCTAAGACAAAAACCAAAGGGTATTGTAACCTTCTATCACCACTACAGCATCACTGCATTAAATGATTGATTGCGATACTTTGCTACAGAGAGAGATTCCAGGTTTCTTCTTGAATACAAGCATACAAGAAACTCTAAGAAGGTTAGGCACCAAACACTGAAATCCTTTGATATATCATTTTTCCAAGAAAATATAGGGGGGAAATCTTCCAAGAGCATAAATCACGCATCACTATGTTCATAGCAGCCTTATTTATAATAGCCAGAAGCTGGAAAGAATCTAGATGTCCTTCAGCAGAGGAATGGATACAGAAATTGTGGTATATATACACAATGAAGTACTATTGAGATATTAAAAACAATGAATTGACGAAATTCTTAAGCAAATGGATGGAACTAGAAAATGTCATCCTGAGTGAGGAAATCCAATCACAAAAGAACACACATGGTATGCACTCACTGATAAGTGGATGTTAGCCCAAAAGCTCAAAATAAACACGCTATAATTCACAGACCACAGGAAGCTCAAGAAGAAGGAAGACTGAAGTGGAGGTGCTTTGGTTCCTCTGAGAAAGGGAACAAAATATTCACAGGAGCAATTATGGAGACAAAGTATGGAGCAGAGACTGAAGGAAAGGCCACACAGATACTGCCCTACATGGGGATTCATCCTATAAACAGTTACCAAACCCTAATACTATTTATGAACAACAAGAAGTGTATACCGAAAGGAGCCTGTTATGGTTGTGTCTGGAGGGGCCCTGTCAGAGCCATGTACAGAGCCCATGTACAGAGGCAGATGCTAGCAGCCAACCGTTGAACTGAGCATGGGGTCCCCAATGGAGGAGTTGGAGGTCAGACTGAAGGAGCTGAAGGGGTTTACAGCCCAATGGCAGGAACAATGATGTCAGCCACTCAGAGGCCCCAGGAACCCCAAGGACTAAACCATCAACCAAGGGGTAGACATGGTTCTAGCCAAAAGTGTGGCAGAACAATGCCTTGTCAGGCATCAGTGGGAGGAGAGATCCTTGGTCCTATGAAGGCTCAATAGATGCCCCAGCGTGGGGAAATTAAGGGGGGATGTGGGGGTAGGGTGGGTGGAGGGGAATATACTTGGAGGCAGGGGGTGGGAGGAGGGGTTGGGGGTTTTGGGGGAGGGGTAAGCCAGTAAAAGTTTTGGGATTTGAAATGTAAATGAAGAATATATTCAATAAAAAACCGGGGAAAGGAAGAGGGGCAAAAAGATGAAAGGAAAAGGTAATGAGTGAAGTTCTGGGAGAGAAAGGGATGGAAAGGGAGAGTAAGAGAAGGAGAAAGGGGGAGGAGAGGAGAACAGATGGGAGACAAGCAAAAGGGAGAGAGGGGTGTCAAGCAGAAAGGAGAGGAAAGCTAGAGAGAAATAAATGTGAAGGAAGGAAGAGGCCCAAAGGTAGGGATGGAGGGAGAGAAAGGAGGGAGGGAGGGAAGAGGGAGGACGGTGAATTATCATAGAAGACAATCAGTGGAAATACACCCATTCTACCATATTTGCTGAAGCAAATATATCTTTATGCAAAGATAACTAAGTTCTGAATGCTAGCACTTAAAAAGCCACCAAAAGAAAAGGAGACAAAAAGTCTGGACAATATATAGTGGCATCCATGGAAAGTTAAAGCAGAGCTCAGAACAGCATTACTTAATGGGAAATGTGAGGAAACCAAAATAGCTAAAATTAAAAAGATTGATTATACTAAGCTTCAGTAAGAGTAAACAATGGGAGTTTGCAGACTTGATGACAGCTGTGTAATTAGTTAAGAACTTTGGGAAAACAGTCTGATTGTAACTGCTAAATTTGAAGGTTTCAATTCAGTAGACCCCAGCAATTCTATTGCTAAGTATATACCCAACGGAAATACATGAGCATGATCAGCAAGGGTTCAAAAAGACTGCTAATGACATGATTCATGATAACTCAAATCTAGAAATAACTCAGATCACATCAACATTACATTGAATAAATAGTCTGTAATATTTTGTGTAATGGAATATGACATGGGCAATAAAAATTAGGGAACCTCACATAATGTTGACAAAAGTTACAAATACAAATTCAGGAAATACCCGCTCACATAGAAAAATGTATGTGGAATGCATGACTATTGGTCAGAGGTATATTAAGTCATATTATATTAAAATTGTGTGGAGGAGAACATGGGCTAGAGACTAAAACTATTTTGAAAAACAAGGAAGTAACTAATGTTTAGGCCAGAATATTCTGGAAATAATAAAAACAGAAAATCTTTGGGAGGAAGAAAATATATCTGGGATATAAAAAGGCTTTTTGATCTTTGTGAAGACTATATGGATAATTTTTTAATAAAAAACCAATATTTTGTCCACTTGATTCACACAATTTCACAATCAAACTTAAATAACAATAATTCACTGATTATGATAGATAAATTAAAATTGTTAATGTATGGGATAAAATTTCATAGCCCAACATGAACTATGATCCAATGTATTTAGAAGACAACATCTTATTAAAATAGACTTTAAAAAATGAAGAACTTGAACAACAAAGTTGAGTAAATCTCAAAGCCATATACGCAAAAGACTCTATATTTAGTGCAGAGTTCTACCAGAACTTCAAAGAAGACCTAATACCAATACTCTTCAAACTATTCCACAAAATAGAAACAAAAGGAACACTACCAAATTAATTCTATGAAGCCACAATCATTCTGATTCCTAAACCACACAAAGACCAAACAAAGGAAGAGAACTTCAGACCAATTTCCTTCATAAATATCAATCCAAAAATGCTCAGTAAAATTCTCACAAACTGAATCCAAGAACACAACAAAGTGATCAACCATCATGATCAAGTAGGCTTCATCACAGGGATGCAGGGATGGTTCAACATAAGGAAATCCATCAATGTAATATACTATAAAAACAAACTCAAAGAAAAAAAACGCATGATCATCTCATTAGATGCTGAGAAAGCATTTGACAAAATCCTACACCCCTTCATGAAAAAAGTCTTGGAAAGATCAAGAATCCAAGTCCTATACCTAACCATAGTAAACTCAATATACAGCAAACCAGTAGCCAATATTAAAACTAAATGGAGAGAAACCTGAAGCAATCCCACTAAACTCAGGGACTAGATTGTGAGACTAGGCTGCCACTTTCTCCATACATATTTTATAGTATTCAAAATCCTAGCCAGAGCAATTAAACAAGAAAATGAGGTCAAAGGGATACAAATTGGAAAGGAAGAAGTCAAAATATCACTATTTGTAGATAATATGATAGTACACTTAAGTGACCCCCAAAATTCCACCAGAGAACACTTAAACCTGAATAAAAAAAAAAAAAAAACAAACTTCACCAAAGTAGTAGCTAGATATAAAATTAACTCAAACAAATCAGTCGCCTTCCTCTATTCAAAGGATAAACAGGCTGAGAAAGAAAATAGGAAAACCATATCCTTCACAATAGTCACAAATATTATAAAATGACTTGGTGTGACTCTAACTAAGCAAGTGAAAGATCTGTATGACAAGAACTTCAAGTCTCTGACGAAAGAAATCAATGATCTCAGAAAATGGAAAGGTCTCCAATGTTCTTGGATTGGCAGTATAAATGTCCATATTTCCTAAAGCAATCTACAAATACAATGCAATCCCCATCAAAATTCCAATTCGATTCTTCATAGAGTTTGAAAGAGCAATTTTCAAATTCATCTGGAATAACAAAAAAAAAAAAAAACAGGATAGCCAAAACTCTTCTCAATAATAAAAGAACTTCAGGTGGAATCACCATCTCCTACCTCACTAGCTCTGCTAGTGCCTCTGACAAATACAGAAGGGGATGCTGTCAACCCACCATTGGATTGAGTACAGGGTCCCCAACTGAGGAGCTAGAGAAAGGACCCAAGGAACTGAAGGTTTTGCATCCAAGGAACAACAATATGAATCAACAAGCACCCCCAGAGCTCCAAGGGGCTAAACCACCAACTAACGGATGCACATGGAGGGACTCATGGCTCCAGCTACATATGTAGCAGAGGATGGTATTGTCAGATATCAATGAGAGGAGAGGCCTTTGGTCCTGGAAAGACTCATTGCCCCAGTGTAGGAGAATGCCAGGACAGGAAAGTGGGAGTGGGTGGGTTAGGAAGCAGGGTGAGGAGGAATGAGATAAGGGGTTTTCAGAGGGGAAATAGGGAAAGAGGATAATATTTGAAATGTAACTAAAGAAAATATCTAATAAAAATGAAAAATATTCAGCACAGAAACTGAGCCCTTTTCTTCAGCAGTATGATTTGCTCCTTTCCCAGAACAGAAAATAAAGGGAAAAAAAATGGAGATACTCCCTAAGCTGAACCTCTAGTTCTCCTTGTCAAAATTATTGGTCAGCATGATAAGTAAACTAAGTCTGAAATATTGGTCTTTCATGAACCCAAGGTATTAAATCTTCAATTTAACACTCTAGCCTTGTTTCGTTTTGAGCACTGCTAAGAAAGGATGATAAATCACACTAAGTTGACATATTTACTATTCTAATTTATAATTGAGTAATATCATAAATTACACTGTTCCTGCTGCTAGCATACAAGTTAATGTATACAAGAGACTCATCACTCAACATAAGGGAACTTTCTCCCTAAAGGTCAAAAGATTTTTCTCCCTACCCAAGGACCTGTTTAAAGATGAGACAAAGTCTGGAAAATAGGCAAAAGGCTGTTAGCAACTCGCTCCCCTGTCCAGTCACCCTGGAAACATAAATTATTTCTTGAACACTAATAGCAGAGAAGAAAGCAGCAGTCCCAGGAGCAAGGGGCTCCAGTGTTGGTTGTGATATATTTATACTGGATAACCCAGACAAGTTATTAAACTAATGTTTGTCTCAGTGCCCTTTTGGGCAGAATAGCAAGGTCAGTAGCATTTAAAACGAGCCTTGTACTTGGTAAATCCCAATTCCTCTCTGACTATATTCCCTTCTAGATCTCAGCTACCACATCATCTTTCTCCATTCCCAGGGCGATGACCTCATGTCCTATCATCATCTTTTTATTCTCATGAGGCTATCGTTCCTGATACTTGATCCTCTTGTCTACCAAATTTCAACCAAAACCTATTCTGAAGGCAATGCAAAGTTTTTATTCAAAGGAAGGGAAAATTTGGTTCACCAGATTAGAGCTCGGAAAATACTCTCCCTCTTCTCCTTTTAATTAACTATCACTTGTGTTTAATGTATTGAATGGTTACCAGTAAATTCTAAGTGTGACTCTAACCTTTGAACCCATTCTACGTGTTTGCTTTGCTTGATAAACTCAGTCTGTACACCACAGAGCTTGTCATGAGTTGAGCATTATGAGGCCCCCTTCACCTCTCACCTTTGCTAGCCTTTTTTTTTGTCTAGCCTGATATCATTCCCTGCCACCATCCAGATCTAGCCCAAATGCAAATGACAATATCTATCATGGAACAAAAAGCCACCATTAGATCTGCTTCTTCAGACCTTCTCATCATGTTTTATTTTTTCATATTCACAACTTTACAGCTTCATACCTATTTGAAAATTTAAATTTAATTGGACTATGCATGTTTATGGCATGTTTTTAACAGTTTTATTTAAAATTGAACTTGTTTTCTTTCTACAATCTGACAGCCAAATTTCCTTGAGAGTGATTCCACTTCTTCCTCCTATTTCTACCACTGTTTACCGTCTCATTAAGGAATATCCCCTAAGTATTAATCAATTTAAATAAAATATGACTAGGCAAAACCCTTAGATTTGCTTTCTAGAGACCAAATCAGGAAAATAAAAGCAGAAAACCTTATAAGTCTTTCAGACTCAAACCACTCTATTTCAGAATAGAGTGGATTCCCCTGTTCAATGGCCTAAAGAGGGGGTGGGGGTGAGCTGTTAAGAACAAGTACTGTTCTCCAGAGAACCCAGGACCAATTCCCAGTCCCCAAATGGCATCTCACAACCATCTGTGACTCCAGTTCTAGAAAATCTGCTGCCTTCTTCTGACTTCCACAGGCACCAGACATGCATATTCATAAACATAAATAAAGTAAAATAACAATTTAAATTTTTAAATGTTTGTTGGTCGAGACAAATGAACATTAAAAATTAAAAAAGGCTCTTATATTTTTTGAACAATAATCTTCTAAAATACATTTTAAAAATATACCCAATAATGCATTGCTGATTTGGTTTCAAGAACTGAAGTGTAAAATACTTGGAGCCAATAATAGCTAAATTTGATCTCCCAAAATGAAGCTTCAGTATGATTACATAAGATGGTGCTGAGAACACCTCACGGCTGAAGGCAAGGAAAACAGAGGAAGATGAGTCAGGAAGAAAACCTCGAAATCTCATTCTAAACCACTCACCGTGACACTAAGAGCAAAGGGGAGTGCAAGCAGGAGGTGTGGTCACCCATTTTAACTTGTAAAAGTGTAATAGAAACAAGACATGCAGCCTCTGCACTCGGGAAAAAAAGAGCAGCTTGCCTGCCGAGGTTTTGTTGTTTTTGGTTTGGTTTGGTTTGGTTTGGTTTGGTTTGGTTTGGTTTGGTTTGGTTTGGTTGTTTTGCAAAAAAAAATTAAAAAGCATAATTTCCAAGGGAATTGGTCCTTAAGCAGCCCTATCAGCATTTAAAATTTGGCATTTGTTATTTCTGTTGTTTCAGATTAGGTTATAAAAAGACTCATTATTACTAAAGAACATACATTGTGTGGTTTGAGAATAGTGTAGCAGTGGAGGGATGGGAAACTGGGGGTAACCACTAGAAAGTTCCAAATGCCAGGGACATAAGAGGTTCTGAGTACCCAGCAGGGAGGACATTAGCTGAAATACCCAACAAAGGGAAGAAAGAACCTATACAGACCATATTCATTAGATAGGCACAGCACCTGGTTGTGGGATGGGGCCACCTTCCTGCCTCAAAAATATTAATCCAGAATTCCTCCTGTCAAAAGGAAATTCAGGGACAAAGCCGGGGACAGAGACTGAAGGAAAGGCCATACAGATACTGTCCCACCTAGGGATCCATCCCATCTGGTGACACAAACACAGACACTATAGCTGATGCCAAGAAGTGCTTACTGACAGGAGCCTGGTAAAGCTGCTCCCTGAGAGGCTCTGCCTTACAGATACAGATTTGCATGCTTGCAACCAAACATCAGGCTGAGAACCTGGACCCCAATGGAGAAATTAGGACAAGGACTATAGGAGTTGAAAGAGTTTGCAACCGCATAGGAAGAATAACAGTATCAACCAACCTACCCCCCCCCAAAGCTTCCAGGTACTAAACCCCATCAACCAATGAGTACACATGGAGGGATCATAAGGATGGCCTTATCTGGCATCACTGGGAGGGGAGCCCCTTGGTCATGTGGAGTGTCAATAACCCAGGGCAGGGGAATGTTAGGGCCCTGAAGCAGGAGTAGGTAGAAGGTGAGAGAGCACCCTCATGGAGGGAGGGGTAAGAAGTAGAGGGGATTGCGAAGGAGAAACTGGAAAGGGGGCAACCTTCAAAATTGAAATAAATGAAATAATTTTTAAAAAGACTATGGCAGTAGCTATGGCTGTAGCAGGTGATCTCTGTAATTTGTGTGAATAAACTATGATGCTCACGCAATGAAAAAAAAAAGAAAGAGAATAGTGTTTTCATGCAAAGAAATTGACCTACTGTACTGGCTAGTTTTGTGTGTCAACTTGACACAGGCTGGAGTTATCATAGGAAAAGGAGCTTCAGTTGGGGAAGTGCCTCCATAAGATCCAGCTGTGGGGCATTTTCTCAATTACTGATCAAGTGGGGGAGAGCCCTTTGTGGGTGGTACCATCTCTGGGCTGGTATTCTTGGGTTCTATAAGAGAGCAGGCTGAGCAAGCCAGGGGAAGCAAGCCAGTAAGGAACATCCCTCCATGGCCTCTGCATCAGCTCCTGCTTCTGGCCTGCTTGAGTTCCAGTCCTGACTTCCTTTGGTGATGAACAGCTGTGTGGAAGTGTAAGCTCAATAAACCCTTTCCTCCCAAACTTGCTTCTTGGTCATGATGTTTGTGCAGGAATAGATACCCTGACTAAGACAAATTGGTACCAGTGTAGTGGGGTATTCCTGTGACAACCTGACCATATTTTGGGGAGGACTGTGGAAGGACTTTGGAACTTTGGGCTAGATGGTCCATTCAGTGATGAGACCTCTGTGAGATGTGGAGGAGCTTGGAAGATTATGTTGAGAACAGTGGAGAAGATGGAGGCCTGGCTTGTGAAGTTTCAGAGGGAAAATTAAAGACTCTTATCAGGGCCATGAAGATTCTGTGGTTTTGGTTAGCTGGGGCTGAAGAATCAGCTGTGAGTAACAAGATACCAAAACTATTAAAGTCAACCTTTGTGTTACTGGGACTATGGATGCTGGTTAGCTGGAGCTAAGAAATTAGCGGTGATTAAGAAGAAACCAGCATCACTGAGATGAAATCTTATGGGAACTGTTTTCTGAGAGCACAGAGAATGTGTTCCAGATAGCCAAGGTTGTGCCTCATGCTGTAGCAGGACTTGGTACTGTGTAAGAGTCACCCAGGTGGTACTGCTTTTGAAGGCATGAAGGCATCATGAAGAACAGCTGAGGCTTGGTACTGTGAGAGGCCATGGAAGGCCATTGGTGAAAGTGTACCCTCAGTTGTAATTGATGGCCCAGGACTGAAGGGGTCATGCAAAAGAGTTGAGGCTTGGAGATGCCAGTACTATGTGATGACCACCAAGGACAGCAGCAGCAGTGGAGTACAGGCAGCTGGAGAAGTGACCCAAGCCCTTGGAGGAGCCCAGAAGATCGTGAGTTGGATCCCAGACATTGAACCATTGGAGTTTGAGTTTTGCTTTTTTGATTGTGACTGTGCCCTGATATTTTTCCCTCTTGAAAGAAGGCATTTTAGTGGAGCCCACAGTTAAGAGACTTTGAATTTTTAAAAAACTTGGAATTTTAAGATATTGGACATTTTAAAGGGGTTGAACTTTTAATATGTAAAGACTGTGGGACTTTTTACGTTATTTACATCTTGGGGATGAATAAGAAAGTAAGGGTTGAGGCTTAATAGTGATATGTTGGTGTGTCAAGTTGACAAGGGGTCAATTGTACTGGCTAGTTTTGTGTGTCAACTTGACATAGGCTGGAGTTATCATAGGAAAAGGAGCTTCAGTTGGGGAAGTGCCTCCATAAGATCCAGCTGTGGGGCATTTTCTCAATTACTGATCAAGTGGGGGAGAGCCCCTTGTGGGTGGTACCATCTCTAGGCTGGTATTCTTGGGTTCTATAAGAGAGCAGGCTGAGCAAGCCAGGGGAAGCAAGCCAGTAAGGAACATCCCTCCATGGCTTCTGCATCAGCTCCTGCTTCTGGCCTGCTTGAGTTCCAGTCCTGACTTCCTTTGGTGATGAACAGCTGTGTGGAAGTGTAAGCTCAATAAACCCTTTCCTCCCAAACTTGCTTCTTGGTCATGATGTTTGTGCAGGAATAGATACCCTGACTAAGACACCTACCAAAGTCAACCATAGAATCTTAGTAATTAACTTTAAGGCTAATGGCATAAAGAAGCAGTAGAAGTATATAAGCCTTGAGATGCACTCCCATAAATGAAAGAGCCAAACTTTCTATTGTACATTTCCTTAATTTGAAAATAAGTATAACATACTAGAATCCTGACGCTATTATTCAGGCTAACTCTGTTGTTGCAAGTGAAGTGTACACAACAGAGTTTTAATAGATGTTCTCTGGACTGCAACCCTACTTCCATGAATTTGTTACAAAGTAATTTGATGATTGTTCTCCAAAACTTTTAGCAACCTAAAATAAACCTATTTCTTTATGATTTTATAAATTTTTCAAGTCTTATTCAAGGTAAGAATTTCAGTTCCATTAGCAGATCCAAATTGTCACCTCATATCTCTGAAAGAGCTCATAAACTTATTTTTTAGCTTAGGTTGGTAGCTAGCACAGAATTTTACAACACACACACACACTATACATTCTGATTGATCAAGTGCTTTGTTTTCTACCAAAGCTATAATGAACAATTTGCTGTTTATGAAAAAGAATGAAATTTAATTTATATTTTATCATTACAATGAAGAGTGTTCATTGAATATCTGTATTATATCCTGTATAATGCATGATTATCAATTATGGTGTTTTATTAATAAACACTTGAATTGAAAATTCTAAATAAACAACTTCTATCACTTACTCAACATCCATATATCTGTAGCATATATCAGTTCAACAGGAATGAGACAGTTATTGCTCTTATATTCATTCAAAAATGACTTTATGGAATTTGTACATTGTCCAATAGCTAGTAAATGGGAAATCCAAGATTCAAAGCCAATTTTTCTGAATCTACTAACTGCATTCTAAAGTACCTACTCATGATACCTCATTATTATAGGATTACATCAGGAAAAATGAATAAACATCAGCACTCCCACTAATATATTCCTATTTTTTTCTTTGAAAGCTCACTCCAAAGTCCCCAACATCATGCTCTTTAACTAAACCAGACAGTTGAGTAGGTAATTGCTATGGTCCCTATAGTCTCTACCATTCACAACAGCACTCAATTATGGTGTTTTTGTGATATTCATTTTTGTTTGCTGTACCTTACTTAGGTTAGGCAAGTACCATACTTCTGGTCTGTACCCCAGCATGGAAGATTTTTCCATCTTTCTTTCTTCAAAGTCTTGAAGTTCCTGTCATTAAGATCTTTCACTTGTTTGGTTAGAGTCACACCAAGATACTTTATATTGTTTGTGGCTACTGTGAAGGGTGCCATTTCCCTAATTTCTTTCTCAGCCTGTTTATCCTTGAGTATAGGAAGGCTACTGATTGGCTTGAGTTAATTTTATTTCCAACCACTTTGCTGAAGTTTATCAGCTGTAGGAGTTCTCTGCTGTAGTTTTTGGGTCACTTAAGTATACTATCATATCATCTGCAAATATCCTGGAAAAGCTCAGTACAGCAGTGTAGTGGAATACCAGGACAGGGAAATGGACAGGGGTGATTAAGAAACAGGTGGAAGAAAGGGGACTTCTGGGACTTTGGGGGAGGGGATATCATTTGAAATCTGAATAAAGAATATATTGAATAAAAAAACAAAAATGCAAACCTTTCCTCCCCCTGGGGTGCCTAATCCTGCCTTGATATGAGGGTTTACACCTAGGCTTATTCTATCTTCTAATGCTGTGTTCAGTAGGTATTCCTGGCAAACCTGCTCTTTTCTGAAGGGAAAAAGAAGGAGCAGATCTCAAGAAGAGAGTTACAGCAGGGACAGGGAAGAGTGGAAGGAAGGGGAGCTGTGGTGGGGATGTATTGAAAGCAAATAAATGAGTGAATGAATGGATGGATGGATAGATAGATAGATAGATAGATAGATAGATAGATAGAAAGATAATAAAATGCCACCAACATAATAAATCAGAATGGTCTAAGTGAATAACTATAATATTAGTTAAATTATTAATTAGAAAACTTGAAATTGCACAACTTATTTCAGATTTATCTATCCATTTCCTAGCTCTATGAACATTCTCTCTCCAATCATAAGTGTCAAGAACTTGAAATAAGAATGCTTTCTTTTCTGAATGACTGACAAAAATTCACCGTGACTACAAGGGAATGAAAAACAAAATTACAGACACTTACTGTATATGGCGTTTGAATGTTTCACAATGATTTGAAAATATCCATCTTGAAAATACTCCTACAAAATATGTCTGTGAAGGAATAAAAATGCAAAATGTAAGAAATTTGGCAATGTCACCAAAAAATGATGAAGGTCTATTAACAGGCAATACATACTTTCATATTATGAAATAATATTTTTACAAAATACATGTTGTATTGCTAGCAAGTAGAAAAGCTAGTAAACAGAAATATTTCCATCTAAATGTGAACATTTTAAATAACTGTCAAGGATACTCATAAAATACAAGAACACAGTACTCAAACTCCAGAATTACTTTTGAATACACATTTCCACAAAATAATAAAATCACATTAAACAACTCAAAACTATAGTACACATCTAAGAAACTTTAGGTAGATATTTAAGATAATTATCCAAATCACACAAAATTTTTAAATGCACTTTTTTCTAAATATGAAAATCACTGAATTAGAAGAGAATTCTGCTTGAATTATCCAGAAATTGCACCAATTCACAGTGCATTTGCATTTCAACTCTAACTGAAATCATGAACTGAAAAAAATGCTTGTACACCTCACAAAAAATACACCCACAGATGACTTCTGATTTCTTCAATGTCAACATGAGTCGAAAAAGAAAGTGTGTTTAGTCAGGCTGTATTAATTTATTTTATTAATGAATTAATTTATTAATTTATTTTAAAGGATTATTATTAAAAGGACACAATAACTTTGAAACAAAAAAATATTTCTATTTGAGTAAACTTTATATGAGTATATGTTTACAAAAGAATTATTGAAAAGAATCAAACTACAAACTAATGAAAATTATATTAATTTTTAAAATTAATGTTCTTTTGTAATTTTATAATGTAATTTTATAATGTATTTTGTAATGTTATAATATAATTTTAAAAATATATGTTATTTCAGACTGATCAGGCTCACTTTAGTTAGTACTCGCCTGATTAGCAAGCTTCTTGAAGGGAATGTTAATTTCAAAGAGCAGTGGAATCTCTGACATTTATAAAATGTGTCATAATGTAAGTTGTCATTTGTTCTCTAGAGCATAGACAAAGAGACCAGGATGTGACTTGTTTCTATCTGGCCCATGAACAGATGATTTTGCTTCACTTAACACATAACTTAGCAACAGGAGGAAATCTATAGAGAGTCATCAGGACTGAAGATAAATGAAAAGGATAAACCTAGAAATGCACAATAAGCTAGGTATTTCCTTTTCAGAGTTCTTACAATTTAACAGAATAAATAAATTTGTCTTCACATATACACTTTAAATAAAGTAATGTATAATAAGATGCATATTCTTATATGAGTTTATCTGCTAAGTAAATGCACATCAAGGGAGCCTAAGCGAAACACAAATCATGTAGTTTCTTGAAAGACAGACTAGTAGGAAGCTATCACTGCCGCACAACTAACTCTTCAACACCTGCTAGGAGGCATGCACTGCCTGGGTTCACTGGGCCATAGAAAGCTGAGTATAGTTATGAGTAGAGACCATACAAAATCAAAAACATACATAAAATATTACTAGGGTTTCATTTTAGTCTGTTTTTATTTTCTATATCAATTCTGTCATTCTCCAGCTAGAACCTTCCATATGATCACAACAAAACTTGGCTGTGTGGTCTTCTAGCATGAGGATTATAAATAACAATATAACTTCACAGTGTCAAAAGGTTGGACATGTTTGTATTAAGTTTTAAACTAGGAGTATAATTAAATCTGACCAATGACATTATCCATACAATTATAATAACAAGTATTGAAGTTTATATGGATATATATATATATATATATATATATATATATAAATCAACAACAGCAATACCATCACCAATAATAACAATAATAACAGAAAAATCAAAGAAGCCATGTACAAAAAGATCAAGCAGGAGATATCATTGCTGAGTCCTGCATGGTCATGGAAGGAATGGCATGACATGGTTCTTAGAGCTGGAACAGAGCCAGAATAGTATGGGCCTCCAGCTGAGTTCATGGTTGTTGAACATGAAGCATATATATTTTCAGTAAACTAGGTATTTCCTTTTCAGAGTTCTTAGAACTTAAGAAAATAAATTTGTCCTCACATACACTTCAAATAAAATAAGCTATAACAAGAAGCATATTGATATATTAGTGTACCTACTAAGAAAATGCATATTAATGGAGCTTTAGCTAAACACAAATCATGTGGTTTCTTGAAAGACAGACTAGTAGGAAGTTATCACTGCCTCATAACTAACCCTTCTAGAAATATTCAATATAATAGGTATCACCTTTTCAGAGTTCTTAGAACTTAAAAGGATATATATATATATACATATATATATACATATACATATATATGTGTATATATGTATATATATATATATATATATATATATATATATATATATTCTTGTTCCTCCTTCAGGAAATATTTTCCCTGCCAAGGTTAATAATTCCATAATAATCAATCAGAGACAGTACAAGTAGAAGACAGAGTGTTTCTGATGGCTCAGCAAAATGGTAGAATGATGTAGCCTTCAGGACAGCCCTTAAGGCTGTGAGAAAGAACCCTGAAAACATGAGCCTAAAAATACTTTTAAACTCTGCAAATACAAGGATGCAATATAAATTATATAATGAGCTTCACCAACCTAAAGAAACAAAAGCAACTGCATTATAAGCATGGATGTCAGAAACATATTACAGAAGGAGATAAAAGAGTTTTGGGGAATGGCAATCATAAGACAGGATCCCACCCAGCTAAAGGCAGGCTTTACAAAGGCAGGCAATCTCTAAATTCATTTGCAATATTGAAAAAAAATGTGCTTGCTATCTCTTTCTAAGAATCAAGGGGCTTGGATCCTGGAATGCTGATTTGTGGGATAAGCAAAAGGGAACCTGGAGTAAATGACTGAATTGATATGATATGTAAATAAAAGACTTGGCTTTGGTCTGCAAGAACTGAGCTGTATGATGAGTGAGCTGTTTAGAGAACTGGAGAGAGAGTTGCCTCAACATATATATGTGGAGGCAGGGGGAAGGAAGAGGGGGAGGGGTTGGATTCTTAGGGGAGGGGGGATATCAGGAAAGGTCTTACCTTTGACAATGTAAAGTCAATATTCAATTATAAAAGAAAGAAAGAAAGAAAGGAAGGAAGGAAGGAAGGAAGGAAGGAAGGAAGGAAGGAAGGAAGGAAGGAAGGAAGGAAGGAAGGGAGTGAAAGTTGCCTCGAGTAGAAGGCAGGCTGTCAGCATGTAGTCCTCACTTGATTTCTAGTCATTCTTTTTTATTTTTTATTTTTTATTTTCTATATTCTTTGTTTACATTCTAAAGGCTTTTCCCTTTCCCAGTCCCCTACCCACCATACGTCCCATAAGTCCTCTCCCCCCCAACTATTCCCCAATCATCGCCCCCCACACACCATTTCTCTGTTCTGGATCTACAAAACTGGATCCAATCTTTTCAGGCCCAGGGTCCTCTCCTTTCTTCTTCTTGAGAATCATTTGAATTGCTAATTGTGCTTTGAGTATTTAGGGCTTCTGGGCTCATTAATATCCACTCATCAGTGATTGCATTTCATGTGTATTCTTTTGTGATTGGGTTAATTCGCTTAGGATGATATTTTCCAGATCTAACAACTTACCTACAAATTGCATGAGTTCATTATTTTTAATTGCTGAGTAGTATTCCATTGTATAAATATACCAAGCTTTCTGTATCCATTCCTCCTTTGAGGGATATCTGGGCTCCTTCCAATTTCTGGCTATTATAAACAAGGCTGCTATGAACATAGTGGAGCATGTGTCTTTATTGTATGCAGGGGAATCCTCTGGGTATATGCCCAGGAGTGGTATGCCAGGGTCCTCTGGAAGTGTCATGCCCAATTTTCTGAGGAACCGCCAAACTGATTTCCAGAGAGGTTTTACCATTTTGCAATCCCACCAACAGTGGAGGAGTATTCCTCTTTCTCCACATCCTCACCAGCACCTGTTGTCTCCTGAATTTTTAATCTTAGCCATTCTGACTGGTGTGAGGTGGAATCTCGGGGTTGTTTTGATTTGCATTTCCCTGATGACTAATGATGTTGAACATCTCTTAAGGTGTTTCTCGGCCATCTGAATTTCTTCTGGTGAAAATTATTTTTTTAGCTCTGTACCCTACCCCATTTTTCATAGGGTTATTTGGTTCTTTGGGGTCTAACTTCTTGAGTTCTTTATATATATTGGATATTAGCCCTCTGTTGGATGTGGGGTTGGTGAAGATCTTTTCCCACTTTGTTGGTTGCCGGTTTATCCTTCTGACAGTGTCCTTTGCCTTACAGAAACTTTGTAATTTCTATGAGGTCTCATTTGTCAATTCTTGATCTTAGAGCATAAGCTATTGGTGTTCTGTTCGGGAACTTTCCCCCTGTGCCCTTTAGCCCTCCTGAATACCACTTCCTCAGGACCCCCTACTGAGCCAAGGATGGTTCTTGGCAAATTATGCTAAGGGACTTCAAAAATACCTCAAGGCTGCAGAAATCAAAATAGCATAGTATTGGTTTTAAACACAAAGACTAATGGAGCAGAATAGAGAGCCTAAGAGTAAACCCTTTTATCAATACCCAGCTATAATCAAACAGCAAAAGGGAAAATTATGGATACCACCACATTACACTATCCCATTATACTATTGGGTCTTAATATTATTATGGATTAAGTATACTAATGAAATGTGTCACTTTGAGACCCTTTTTACATTGTTTTCTATATGAAACAAAACAAGCAAACAAACAAACAAAAACACACATGAAAAATTTACGGTAACAGTTGAAACAGTAATATTTAAAGAATAAGTAATTTGAAAAAGACATGAAGTCATCCACAGAATACAGCCACTAGCTTCAGCAGAGTCACACAGGATAAACCAGGAAAAAACCATGGAAATCAAAAAATAATAATTATTTGAAAGATTAAAACTAATATATATATATGAGTGGATGATAAATAAACACAGCTAACTCTTCCTTTCAGTTGAATTTTCTCTAAATAAATGGAGGTAAGAAGGAGTGAGAAAACTGAATATTAAGCAAACATAATACTGGGAAGAAAACACCTGTTTCTTTGAAGGGTACATTTCAAAAGTCTAGAAGCATCCACCCACAAATTAGCTATTAATTATACAAGAGATTTCACTTTCAATGAAAAAACTTGGCAGAGATTTTCTCTCCTAATTGTCAAGGACAACTGCATCAATAATGGGACACACACAGGATGTACTTAAGAAATACTCAACACTTCCTTGCATGTGCATGCCAAAATGCATAAACTGAATTGGTCATTAATAAACATCAACTTTGTCCAAAATATCTGTCTCAACCTTTCAAACACCAAATTAATTAAAAACTGTCAAAATGTTTCAGATTAAAATAAATTTAAAGGAGAGAAACAAATGCTTCTGTAACTGAAGCAAAATAATGTGAGATGAAAAAGTACTGCAAAGATGCACAATTTCTTAACTTTAATAATTTGGATTTGACTGTGTGTACAAAATTTCCTTATTATTAGGAAACAGACACAAATACTTTGATGTAGCCAAAATATATGGTTATCTATATAGCTGCAATAAGAGGGAAAGCTTGAAACAAAGGACATAGATCAACAACTGAGGGTAGCAAAGGCACTCAGAGTGCAACTACAGCTGTGAGTTTAAAAGTAACTGTGATATTTTAGGTTGCAAAGCGCTGTCTTCTGGATCTGTCATGGAAGTAATTATCTCCACAAGACCTGGACAAGATCAAGCCAGTTAAATATTACAGATCATACCATGGAGGTGAGAAGGGGTCCTTAGACTTAGTCAAGAGCACATTAATGTTTAATATCTGTTAATATAGAGTCACTTTTCTTTGGAGGTGGTCACTGGTAGATTGCCCATTCTTTAGGGGTGTAATATCTGTTAAAAAGTGCTAACTAGATTTGGTGTGTTACAAGAAAAGAATAAAAACAGTAATAGGAAGAGGAAAGGGACAAAAAAGAAAGAAAAAACCACACACACATTAAATTGGGTGAGTGTTGTGTGTCCAGAGTGTACTAGAGGAATTGGAATGGAGAAATTAGAGTGGTTGTTACCAGGACACATGGTATACATATATGAAATGAAATATAAAATAAACAGATGTAGATAAACAAGGGGCTGGTGAGATAATTCAGTTAGTACAAGCCTTTGAGGTCTAGAGCCATATCATAAAAAGCACCAACTCCTACAGGTTGTTCTCTGACTGCCAAGTACTTGCTATGGCCTGTGCATGTGTATGTGCACATACATACAAATGAATAAGAAATAAACAAATGTAATTTTTAAAATCAAAATATTGGGCCAATGTTTTGTCAATAACTAGGGCAATAAGAAATGCTTAGTGATATACAAGACTCTTTCCTTGTTTTGTGTATTGTATACTTATGGATAATTTTTACAAGATTTTTAAAGATTTTTTTTATATTATATGCTTGTGTATCTATGAATATGTACACATGCAAGGAAGATTTGCAGATGATATACTATACATAAGTGACCTTAAAAATTGCACCAGAAAACTCTTACAGTTAATAAGTACTTTCATCAAAATAGCTCTATACAAAATTAACTCATGAAAATCAGTAGCCCTCAAATATAAAAGTGACAAATCATCAGAGAAAGAAATCAGGAAACAACTTTCACAATAGCCTCATATAATGCAAATTATCTTGAGATATCTTTTACCAAAGAAGTGAAAGGCTTATATGATAAAAAAAAATCAAGGCATTGAAGAAAACTTTAAAAGGTCATAAGATAGAAGGATCTTCCAAGATCATGGATCAGTAAGAATAACACAGTAAAATTTGCCCATCCTACAAAAACCAACCTAAAGATTCAATGCAATTGGCATCAAAATTACAGCCCAATTTATCACAGATCTTGAAATGACAATTTTCAGCTTCATACGGGAGCACAAAAAAATCCAGAACAGCTGCAACAATCCTGAATAATAATAATAATAATAATAATAATAATAATAATAATAAAACGACTAGAGATAACATAAACCCCTAATTTCAAGTTGTATTATGAAGTTCTAGTAGTAAAAGGAGCATGGTATAGGAACAAAAACAGACAAGTTGATCAATGAAATTGAGACCTAAACATAAATTCAAACACCTTTTGACATGATTTCTTTTTATAAAGAAGCCAGTAATAAATTTTAAAAAAATTAGGTCTTCAACAAATGATGCTGGTCATGTAGAACAGTGCAAATAGATCCATTCTTATCACCCTGCACAAGACTCAACTCCAAATGGGTCAAAGACCTCAACATAAAACCAGGTGCACTGTACTTGTTAGACTTCAATTTGGGGAGAGCCTTGAATTCAATGTTTTGGTACAGAAGACTTTCTAAACCTAACACCATTACTGTAGGCACTAATATCAACAATTAATAAATAATACTTCATGAAAAGGAAATTGTCATTTAGATATAATACCATTCTATAGAATGGAAAACTATTTTGCCAACTATATATCCAATAGCAGGCTAATATCAAAAATATATCTTGAGAAATAGGGTATCAGGAGATAAAATGGCCCAAATTAAAAAATAAAATAAAACAAAAAAGTGTTACAGATCTAAACAGAGAATCCTCAAGAGAGGAAACTCAAAGATCTGAGAAACAAAGAAATGTTCAATTTCCTTAGCCATCATAGAAATGCCAATTGAACTACTTTGAGATTTTAATTTTAAACCTATCAGAATGTATAAGATCAATAAAACAAGAGACAGCTCATGGTGTTTCAGGCTCATGCTGAAAAGGATGTGGTGTAAGTGGAATATTTATACATTGCTGGTGGCCATGCAATCTCATACAGCCACAATGGAAATGAGAGTGGTGGTTTCTAGGGAGAGTAGAAATACATCTACCTCAAGATTCAACTAGACCAATTATGATGAGTAGTTTTGTGTCGAATTGACACAGCTAAAGTCCTCTGAGATGATAAAGTCTTGATTAACAAAATTCCTCCATAACATTAGTTTTTACACAATCTCCTAAGACATTTTATTAATTAGTGATTAACAGGCAAAGGTACAGCTCTTTGTGAGTGGTACCATCACTGGGCTGGGGGTCATGATTTCTAAAACAAAGCAGACTATGCAAGTCATGAGGACAAAATAGTATGTAGTACACCTCCATATCCTCTGTTTCCAGATTCCTGCACTCCATAGGTTCCTGTACTCACTGTTTTTGATGAGGACATGTTATATGAACTGGGAGTAAAATTAATGTTTTCCTCCCCAACTTACTTTGGTCATCATGTTTTGTTGCAGCAATATAAACCCTAAGAAACCACTCATTGGCATATACCCAAAAGTTGCTCCATCATACCACAGAGACACTTGTCCAACCACATTCATTGCTGTTCCATTCACAATAGCAAAAATTAAAAATATGCTAGATGCTCCTGAACAGAAGAATAGATAAAGAAAATGTGGTACATTTACACAATGGAGTACTACTCAGTCACCAAAAGGAAGAGGAAGGTAGGGGAGGAAAAAGGAGGTGATAAGGGGAGTAGAGGGGAGAAGAGGAAAAGGGGGGGAGGGATGAAGAGAAGAGAAGAGAAGAGAAGAGAAGAGAAGAGAAGAGAAGAGAAGAGAAGAGAAGAGAAGAGAAGAGAAGAGAAGAGAAGAGACGTCATGAAATTTGCAGGCAAATAGATAGAACTAGACAAGAATCATCCTAAGTGACGTATCCCAGACTCAGTACCTTGTTCAGTCATCATCAGAGATGCTTCCTCCAGCAGCAAATGGGAACAACTACTGAAGTCACAGCCAGACATTACACAGAGACTGAGAGACCTTGGCACTCCCAGCCATAAATAAGATGACTCTATCAAACCCCTCCTCTCTATTGAATTCTGTGGAAGAGCAAATGTAAAGAATTTAAGAATCAGGTGAGATGGCAGATACTAAGAAACAAGGCACTATAAATCAACAAGATTTATAACTCTCAGATACTGAAGTAGCATGCAAGGAACTACATGGGTCTGTACCAGGTCCTTGGTGCTTATACTGTGGCTTCTGGGTTAGTGTGTGTATAGGTTTCCTGAGTATGTAAACACATGTCTCTGGCTCTTATGTTCTCTCTTGGGCCCTTTTCCTTTTATTGACCTGTCTTGTCCAACTTTGAAGTGATCATTTTTTGTTTTATCTTAAATTTTTTTAAAAAATTTTTATTCTATATTCTTTGTTTACATTCCAAAGGTTTTCCCCTTTCCCAGTTCCCTCCCACACCATATGTCCCATAAGTCCTCTCCCCCCAACTATTCCCCAATCACCCCACCACCACCACAATTTCTCTGTTCTGGTACTCTCCTACAAAACTGGATCCAATCTTTTCAGGCCCAGGGTCCTCTCCTTCCTCTCCTTTCTTCTTTTTGGGAATCATTTGGCTTACTAATTGTGTCTTGAGTATTTAGGGCTTCTGGGCTCATTAATATCCACATATCAGTGATTGCATTTCATGTGTATTCTTTTGTGATTGGGTTAACTCACTTAGGATCTTATTTTCTAGATCTAACCATTTGCCTATAAATTGCATGAAGTCATTATTTTTAATTGCTGAGTAGTATTCCATTGTGTGTATGTATATATATATATATATATATATATATATATATATATATATACACACATATATATGTGTGTGTGTGTGTGTGTGTGTGTGTGTGTGTATACATATATATATATACCACATTTTCTGTATCCATTCCTCCTTTGAGGGATATCTGGGCTCCTTCCAATTTCTGGCTATTATAAACAAGGCTGCTATGAACATAGTGGAGCATGTGTCTTTATTGTATGCAGGGGAATCCTCTGGGTATATGCCCAGGAGTGGTATGACAGGGTCCTCTGGAAGTGTCATGCCCAATTTTTTGAGGAACATCCAGACTGATTTCCAGAGCGGTTGTACCATCTTGCAATCCCACCAACAGTGGAGGAGTGTTCCTCTTTCTCCACATCTTCGCCAGCACCTGTTGTCTCCTGAATTTTTAATCTTAGCCATTCTGACTGGTGTGAGGTGGAATCTCAGGGTTGTTTTGATCTGCATTTCCCTGATGACTAATGATGCTGAACATCTCTTAAGGTGTTTCTCAGCCATCCAAATTTCTTCTGGTGACAATTCTTTGTTTAGCTCTGTACCCCATTTTTGATAGGGTTATTTGGTTCTTTGGGGTCTAACTTCTTGAGTTCTTTGTATACATTGGATATTAGCCCTCTGTCAGATGTGGGGTTGGTGAAGATCTTTTCCCAATTTGTTAGTTGCCATTTTGTCCTTCTGACAGTGTCCTTTGCTTTACAGAAACTTTGTAATTTTATGAGGTCCCATTTGTCAAATCTTGATTTTAGAGCATAAGCTATTGGTGTTCTGTTCAGGAACTTTCCCCCTGTGCCCATGTCCTCCAGGGTCTTCCCAAGTTCTGGCGGAATCAATATCCCTGAACTCAAGCAGTATTACAGAGCAATTGTGTTAGAAACTGCATGGTATTGGTACAGCAACAGGCAAGTAGATCAGTGGAATAGGATTGAAGACCCAGAAATGAACCCACAGAGTTATGGTCACTTGATCTTTGATAAAGGAGCTACAACCATCCAGTGGAAAAAAGATAGCCTTTTCAACAAATGGTGCTGGTTCAACTGGAGGTCAACATGAAGAAGAATGAGAATCAACCCACACTTATCTCCTTGTACTAAGATCAACTCCAAGTGGATCAAGGAACTCCACATAAAACCAGACACACTGAAACTAATAGAAAAGAAACTTGGGAAGACCCTGGAGGACATGGGCACAGGGGGAAAGTTATCTTAAATTTTATTTTACTATATTTAAAAGACAAAACAAATGAACAACAAAAAATAAATGAATAATATAAACCTAGTCACTAGAGTACTGTCATTTATATGTGCTATGAAAGGATAAATGAGTTTTCTCCAATAGAGTGCTGATGGGTCTACCAACTATTCTAGGAGAGATCTTATGTTCAGGATTAGCTGACCAAGAAATAATGTACTTCACAGATTTTCTTTGTGTGCTTTTATTTGGGTATAGCTTGTGATGATTAATATTACACTGAAATTTAGACTTACTATACTTTCAAGAACAAAACGCCAAAATACCTCTAGCATGTAAGGCCCTAGCTTTCACAGACTCTACACTAGCAGTCCACTTCCACTTTTTCCCCAGATGTTGAAGACTATTCTTAAATTGATCTTGTAAAGGTTGCTGTTCTAGCAAGATAATAGATCATAAGGCTAATTGCTATTTCTGCTTTTGTAATCAAACTTCCTTTACTCTGCTCCATGCCTACAACAACTGCCAGACATATATGTTAAAATAAGACACTGTCTACACATAGACATAATACATGTAATCTTATGTTTTTTGATTTTATAAGCCTTGGACAGATTTGACTAGGTGTGGCATCTTGAGAGCACTGTCCATTGAAATCCTGGTGCCATTAGGTATCAGGGGCTAAGATATAAGAAAGCCTCTTCTTATGAAAATCTGTTCATCGCCATGGTGAATCTCTGAGTTACACCAGACCCACAGGAGCTTGGTGGTGTTTGTCTTGCTTTGTTTGTGGTGATGCTTATTTCGTTTTCTAGGTTTGGAGAATTTTAGTGCTGCATAGGATTTAGTTTGTTTTGTGAGAAAGAACTTAAAGTTAGGTGAGTGGGGAAGAGAAAAGGATTTGGAAAATCTTTGCAGAGGAAAAAATGATCAAAATATATTTAAATATTAAAAGAGTTTTAAATTATGAAAATTAAAATAATATAATATAGAGATCCTTAGTGATATACATGTCTCTTCCTGCATTTATGTATTATATATGTAAATAGTATTTTTATATTTTAGACTGTTTACATTCTATATTCATGGGTCTATGAGTGAGTATGTATGTTAGCCCCTCAAAGCACAAGAAGAGCCAGGCCTCATCTCTAGACTACTGGCCATTTCCAGCCCCTCAAAATACAGGTGGCCAAACACCACCCTACACAGAAAAAAAACAAAAGCCCCAGACAAGGCCACAGAATCCCATCAATCCATGAGCTCGATGTACCACCAATCCCTGAGCTTGCCCCAAGATCAGGCCTCAGAATGTCACCAATTTGAGGCTACCCTTAAAAGCTCCACTGCCACCCCCAACCAATAAACCCTATATGAAGCCTACCTTGGGCTATGTTCTTTGCTGTTTCTCCAAAGAGAAGTACCCGCCCTCTTGTGTCTTTTCCAATAAATCTTGTGTGTAAGATTTGTTTTATAGTATAATTTTATGGTTTTTGTTGTTGTTGTTTGTTTGTTTGTTTTTTCCTGACTGTGAGGATACCTTTCACTTGAGAGCTGTAACACTTCCATTGGGAAAACATTTCCCCTCAGAGCAGCACTCACAATGTACACATGAAGGTAAGTGAGTCAAGAGAGGATAAAGGTGATGGATCTTTCTAGAGGTAGAGCTACAGGCCGTATAAGTCACCTAACTTGGATGCTTAGAACTGAACTGTGGTTCTTCCTTAAGCAAAAGCATTCTTAACTGCTGGGTCATCTTTCTTGCCCAAATTACACATTCCTAAATTAAAATTTATATATAATGCTTGTTTCATCAGCATTACAGATTAACATTCGAATGATCAAAAGATTGATAGGGCTCCCACACAAAAATAGAATGGAATTTTGCAAAGCATCTACACATTTTTCAAATCTATGAATTATGTGCACAGAAGGTAAAAGACTTAAAAAAACATTTTCAAAAAACGTGTCATAGCAAAAAATCTAGCAAAAAAGGACATTCATCCAGGCACAAGAGGCACAGAGAACATCAAATAGAAAAGACCATAAAAGAAATTCCCATAATGTAGTTGAAACATTAAACATACAGAACACACAAAGGGTATTAGACGCTGCAAGAAAGAAATCCCAAGTCATATATCAAGGCAGTACCATCACTATAACAGCTGAATTTTCTTTTAAACTTTAAAGGTCAGAAGAGCTTGAAGCAAAGTGGTCATCAAGTTCTAAAAGATCACAGATGCTAACCCAGAATAACTCACCTGTCAGACCTACATCATAATTGAATGAAAAATAAAAACGTCCAATGATAAAAATGGACTGAAGAAACTGAAGGCCACTAAGGCATCTTAACAAAGAACACTGAAAGGAATACTTTAGACTGAAGAGAAGGGTAAGCATATCCAAGAAACTATAGCAAAAAATGATGCTAGAACAGCAGTTTTGCAAAATAGAACTGAAAAGCAAAACTAATAGCCAAACATAGTAGTAACTGATACAAACCCATCAAAATAAGGTTCAAATTTAATGTATTTAATTTCCCAATCACAAGGCACAGCTAGTCAAATGATTTTAAGAACTGTCTTTTCTTCTTGTTGTCTACAGGACACATACTTCATTTCAAAAGGAATGATACTTCTTAGAGTGAAAAGATGAAGGGAAAGTGTTCTAGTAAATGGGACCAGAAAAAGGAAGTGGAGCTATGCTTACAAAATAGTTTAAACCAAAAGTAATCAGAACAGATCAGAGAATAAGCCGTGAAGAGGATATTACAACCCTAAAGATGATCACCATACGTGAGTGCACCTAATTTTACAAATGCTATTAAGCATTGGTCAAAGATTAGATGTAACACGGGAATAATAGTGAATTCACTGCCCCACTTTTAACAGAAGATAAGTGCAGACAAAAATTAACAAATGAATTTTGAAGGTAAAGGGCACAAAAGATTAAATAAATCTAATAGATAACTAGCGAATATTATACTCAATCATTAAAGAATGCATTCTTCTCAACAGCCCCTGGAAGTTTCTCCAAATTAGAACACATGGTGAAACAAAAAAGTCTCAATAGATAATAGAAAAATTGAAACAGCCCTTCTGTCTTAGTCAGGGTTTCTAGTCCTGCACAACAAACGTCATGATCCAGAAGGAAGTTGGGAGGAAAGTCTTTATTCAGCTTCTACTTCCACATTGCAGTTCATCACCCAAAAAAGTCAGGAAAGGAACTCACACAGGCAGGAGTGGATGCAGAAACAAACCATGGAGGGATGTTTCTTACTGGCTTGCTGCCCCTGGCTCACTCAGCTTGCTTTCTTATAGAACCCAGGACTGCCTGCCCAGCGATGGCACCACCCACAACGGGACCTCCCACCCTTGATCACTAATTGAAAAAAATGCCTTTCAGCTAGATCTCATGGAGGCATTACCTCAAGGGAGGCTCCTTTCTCTGTGATAACTCCAGCTTGTGTTAAGTTGACACGCAAAATCAGTCAGTTCAACTGACATCACTACTAAGCCTCAGCCCATGCTTTCTTATTCATCCCCAAGATCTAAATAACTTTAAAAGTCCCACAGTCTTTACAAATTCTTACATATTAAAGTTTCCATCCCTTTAAGATATCCAATCTCTTTTGAAATTCACTCTTTCTATAGTTCAAAGTCTCTTAACTGTTACTTTAAGAAGGAAAACTATCAGGGTAGTCACAATCAAAAGCAATCCACTTACTATATTCTGAGCTCCTCCAAGGGCTTGGGTCACTTCGCCAGCTCTACTCTTTGTAGCACACATCTTGTCTTGTAGGTTCCTGCTGCCTGTACTCCACTGCTGCTGCTGTTCTTGGTGTTCATCTCATGGTATTGGGATCTACAAAACACTGCTATCTTCTGCTGCAACTAGATTTCATTAATAGCCTCTCATAGGCTCTTTTCATGGTTCCAAGCCTCAACTCCCTTGTAGGACCCCTTCAGTCCTGACCATCAACTGCAACTGAGGCTATACCTTTACTAATGGTCTTCTGTGGCCTCTCACAGTGCCTAGCCTCAGCTGCTCTTCATGAACCTTCCTGCCTTCAAAACCAGTACCAATTGAGTGACTCTTATACATTACCAAGTCCTGCTGCCGCACAAGGTAAAACCTTGGATAACTCTAGAAGACAGATTCTTTGTGCTTTCAGAAATCACTTCTCAGATTTCACCTCAATTATGCTTTTCTCTTCTTAATCACGACTAATTTCTTAGCTTCAGCTAACCACTCTCAATAGTCCCAGTAATGAGGTTTCACTTTAGTAGTTCTGTCTTATTAATCACAACTAATTCTTCTGCCCCAGCCAACTAAAACCACAGAATCTTCACAATCAAAACAGCAACGGCTATGATAAGAGTCCTTAATCTTCCCTCTGATATGTCATAAGCCAGGCATTCATCGTTTTCACTATTCTCAATATTATCTTCCAAGCTACAGAACTTCACACAGATCTCTTGATATCCAGTGGCTCTTCTAATCCAAAGTTGGAAAGTCCTTCCCCAGTCCTCCCCCAAATATGGTCAGGTTGTCACAGTAATACCCCACTATGCTGGTACCAATCTGTCTTATTCAGGGTTTCTATTCCTGCATAAAACATCATGATCAAGAAGCAAGTTGGGGAGGAAAGAGTTTATTCAGCTTACACTTCCACATTACTGTTCATCACCTAAGCAAGTCAGAACAGGAACTCACAAAGGGTAGGAACTTAGAGTCAGGAGTAGAAGTAGAAGCCATGGAGGGATGTTACTTACTGGCTTGCTTCCTCTGACTTGCTCAGCTTGCTTTCTCATATCATCCAAGGCTACTAAGCCCAGAGATTGCACCACCCACAATGGGATAGCCTCCCCTACCCCGATCACTAATTGAGAAAATGCCTTTCAGATAGATCTCAAAGAGGCATTTCCTCAAAGGGAGGGGGTCTCCTTTCTCTGATAACACTGGCTTTTGTTAAGATGAGACACAAAACCCAGCCAGTACACCTTGTATTCCCCCAATTTAATATAGCTTGAAATCAACTTCAAAATAAAACAAACAAAAGAATCAGAAAATGCCAAAAATATGTAATTTAATTATCACACTATTAAGCAATGGATCGTAAAGAAATTAAGAATGAAATAAAAAGTAACTAAATGAAAGTAATTAAAGGGAAAGGAAAAGGCAGTACATCAAACGTTTGCTACAGGACACAATACAGGCAATCCTAAAGGGGAGGTTATAGCTCAAAGTGCCTACATTTTTTAAAAAAATTAGAAAGAACTCAAATCTCTTAACAATAAACTAGTGGAAGATGTAGAGCTGATTCTCACCTTATCCCTAGATGATATCCTAAATCTTTCCCTAACCCTACCCAAACCCTAACTCCAGATGACAACTTAATTTGAACCTAACTCTAACACTAACTCTGGTCTACACAACTAATTCTGTGACAGCCAGGGTACAACCTAGCTCACCAGTTACCCTAACTATAATCATAGCCATATCTCTAAAAATCAAAGAACTAACAAAGTTTCAGTAACAATATGCAAAATTAACCTAAAAAATCAGCAGTCTCTATATACAGCAATGACAGACTTACTGAGAAATGGATCAGAAAACAATTTAATTAAAAATAGAGAAAGAGTTTAAAAAATAGTAAGGTATATAAATCTAACCAAAGAGGTGATGGGCTTCTATAATTAAAAAATGCAAAACTCTGAAGAAAAAAAAATAAGAAAAACATAAGTTAGGTTTAAGTCCCACACTTATTGATTGAAGGAACAAGTATTATGAAAATTACCATCCTACATAAAAAAAAGTATGCAATTCTAATCAAAATCCCCAGGTCATTCTCTACAGAAAAAAATCTTAAATTCTTCTTTAAAACATGAGCAGACAAAGAAACACTGTGCTAGATAAGAGTCCTGCAAGCAGCACCATGTGGACTTCAGGTTATAGGTCAAAGACACCATGAATAAAATCAGCATGACACTAGCATAGGAACAGACATGTAGAATAACAGAGGATGGAGTTACGCCATGTCGTAGAGGCCACTTGTGTTTTAAAAAGTTGTTCCAAATAAGCAATGGAATAAAAGACTGCATCTTTAGCAAATGATATTTGGAACACTGAATATCCATTTAAAAAAGAATGAAAGGGGATTCTCAGTTTTCACCTAGCACAAAATAAACGTCAAATGGATCAAAGCTTCAACATAAGACTAAAAATGCTAGGAAATAATAAGCAAGAATAGAAGACAAAAGTAAACAACCTAGATGCTCACCAATTGATGGATTGAAAGTGAAAACCTATACGTGCACATACACACAGTGGGATTTTCTCCAAGAGAAAAGGAAATGGAAAGTCTCAATTTTGAAAATAAATGAATAAAGTTGAAAATTATTTGCAGGTATCCTAAGCCCAGATGCTACAAATCCTTCTGCATATGTGAGTTCAATGTAAAGTGCCTATACAAAGCCAGGAAACAAGAAAGGTACCATAGTATGAGATATTAGAATAAAGGAAATAATATGCAATCAAGATGAGCACACAGTGGGCAGAAAAGTTCAAGCAGTGAGCAGAGTAGAGCTTAGGGAAAAAGAAACAAAATAAAAACACATCTGGCTACGCAACTCAAAGAATAATATATGAAAAAGTCAGTCAGGTATGGTGGTATATGTCTTTAATGCCAGCACTGGAGAGGCACAAGCAGGCAGACATCTAAGTCTGAGGCCAGTCTGGTCTACATTGTGAATTCTGTGACCTCTATGGCTATACAGAAAAGCCTTGCCTTTAAAACACACACACACACACACACACACACACACACACACACACGATGTGATTCAATAAAATATATAGATAGATAGATAGATAGATAGATAGATAGATAGATATAGATATATAGATAGATAGATAGATGAGTCAGGTAGTCAATTGCATGTATCATCCTCAAAGCCTATGTCATATAGCTGTACATGTGTGTATATATATATGCATACATATATAAGAAAAGTCATATGCCAAACTATTATCTTGTAACCCAATTAAAATAAAATCTAAAAACAAATAGGTAAATGGCCTAAGGTGAATGGGGCTGATCCTATAAGCCAAGGGATATTAAACAAAAATCCCAGTGCAGATTGGAAAACTTCTGAGATGTTATTCAAGAAGCTCCCTGAACCCGATAAAATATTACAGGCCACTTCCCTTGCTTGCCCAGCACAATGAGATGATGAGATACTATTGCTAAAGGTATTATGTACCTCCATTAAAATTAAATTCAAGCTGGAACTGAACTATACACTTCCTCCCAAAGTGGAAGACATGGGGAAATAACTCAGAAATGACTTATCTGAGGTAGAATACAGTCTTTCCAGTCAAGGACTCAGCAGCTGTAATTACCTACACTGGGTCTGATCAATAAAGTCCCTGTCCACAGTAAGCCATGGACAGGGTAGGAACTCCTAGAGCCCCATGATTCCTGATGATATTGAAGCTACTGACAGATTCTGAGAGAATTGCTGCCTCCAGTTTTGGATCCGTGGGTTTGATCACCAGGTTCTAATGGATATTCCCAAACCTATGATCATGCAGACAGCCTTGTTAAACACAGTAGGTCACAAAACACAACAGACATGAGTCTAGTAGAGGATCATACAGGGAGAAGGGTGGTAGGGATGAAAGCTATGAGAAGACCATAGTGAGAATAATCAGAGAACACTGAGTACATGTATAAAATTGTCAAAGAACAAATTTAATTAATAAAAAATATGTGATATTTAAAGCTATTTATTAATGTTATACATTTATATGTATGTATTAAACAGGAAAATACACACGATTAAAAACAAACACATAATATATTTTTAAGTTTTTAAATATACAACATAATAATATTGTTGACAACTTAATGCAAAGTTAAAGAGTAAACAGACATTTAAACAAATAAATGAAGGCAGTCAGAAATTAAAGAAAAGGGACCAGTATCAAAGTCTTCATTTTAAACATTATCAAAATAGTTTTTTTCTGATATAATTGCTTTTCTACAAGTTCCAAAGTTTTGTTCTACTTAAGGAAATATCAAGTTTTAAAATCACTTATAATTTCTAAAATTACATAATTTCACTATATTTAGTCTTTTACTTTCATTGAATAGATCATTAGAATCCATATACTCATTTTAAGATTATTTTTTACTTTTAAATATAGTGTGTGTGTGTGTGTGTGTGTGTGTGTGTGTGTGTGTGTGTGTGAATGCAGTTGCCAGTGGAATAAAGAATCGTGATCCCCGTAGAACTAGAGGTACAGGTAGTTATGAGCCACCAGATATTATGCCTAGAACCAAACTCTAGTCCTCTGCAAAATCAGAAACAGCTCTCAACCTCCAAGCATCTATCCAAACCCCTAGCATACTCTTAAAACTGGGTCTTTTAATTCACTGTGAATTTCCTTGTTTGGCTGCATGACCATTTTTAGCATTCTGCTGAGTATCTATGTCACTGGCCAATAGCCCACTGCTGTAACCTACCATCAGTTATTCTGTTTTTTAACTGTTTACGTTATCACCAAACATTTGTTTCAAAACCAGAATGTAGCAAAGGGCCTTGTGCATATGTCTCATTCCATGAGAATGTGCAGAAAACAGCATTTGCTGGGATAACCATAGTGAGGATTATGGCATTTCGAACCATATTTTATTAATGCCGATGCCCATAATTTTTCTATTTACAAGATTCCAAAATCAGGTTATATTTCACAATTACCGCAGCCAGTGGTACTCACACACATTATTTGTTGCTGGCTTATGCCCCGCTTTGGCCCAGTTCTTCATTCAGTCACATTTGCTAAGCTATATACATATCCAGGATTAAACTTGATGCATTTAAGAACCTTTTAATGTATTTTTCAGAAGACTGTAACCAAAACCAACAATGTTGTTTTTAACATTTCAGGGGGAAAGTGTGAGAAGAGAGGCTTTAGTAAAACAATCCTCACTTCGGAGGACTTAGCCCATTTTCTTCATTCTTCACAAAGCACCAATAAAGAACTTTAAAAGAGGAGTAAAGAAATACCCACAAATCAATGGGTACATGGACTCTTATAAATCAACACATGCAAAGGAGCATGAATACATCACAAGAGATACAAGGACAGGCAAGAAAGTGGATTCCTTTGAATAATGCAAAAAGCTGTACCAAATCTTTTTCTAATTTATAGCAGCATAGTGTCAAATTACCTCCCCAGCAATAGATATTTTTAAAGAGCCACTTAAACCAATGATCCGTTTCAAGATTCAATTCATTTCAACCTACCTTTCTTCCAAAATTCAATCTAGGGTCCTACAAATTCCTGCACGTTTAACAACTTTCCCATTCTTTAGATTCCATATGGTGAATTAGGCTATGGAAATTAAAACATACATCCTATTTAAGCTCCCAATAAACTCTCTTTGAGTCTTGATTAGTGTTCCTCAGCAGGTCACTATTTCACTGAAAAACATGAAGCTATACCTTGCTTTACTGGTTGATGAGAATGTCATTGAGAGACAAAGCCTAAACCTTACTGAAGTAAAGATATATGAACCCTTTGTGCTTCTCCTCATATTTAAGTCCTGTCAACGTGTCAGAGAATGAAATTAGATTAAGTCGGAGTGATTTACTTTTTTAAGTCAGGTTGGTTGTTTTCCTACTTTTTCTTCCCTTTGAAGTGTATGGAAATCAATTGTCTCTTTGATTTATTCCTCTATTTTCCTAGATATCAAAGTGAGCTGATTAATCTATAACTTCCAGCCATCACTAAAGTGTCATACTCCCTTCTTCCCTCTCCACTCTCTTCTCCCTCCCAGATTTTGTCCTTCACATAGCCTAAACTAACTTATGTGCATGCTAAGTTCTATTGTAAATTTGAATAAATAACTTCAATGGTAAGCATAAAAAATATGAACCCCGGGTGTGTGGAAATATGTATTTTTTCTGTGTCTATTTGTCTATTTGACTTCCTATCCAGGCTTTGCACCACAATTAAGTATCCCATTGCAAATGTCACAAACTGAAGGCTATTATCAGTCCTGTATTCAATCAGTTAGGAACAAGTCGGAGTTGTATTTTTTTTTACCTCATTTGTCAACTCAGTCAAATTTTTGTTCCCTGAATTAATTGAATGTTTAAAGAAATGGCAGAAATGTTTTTCCAAACCCTTATCAGCCTTGTTCCTTGCCCCTAGACCCATCTGTCTGAAGAGAGAGACAGTACCCCTCTACTTTGCTCTATTATCTCCATTCTCAACAAACACATGCTCGATGTATGGCCTGTGTCACAACCTTCACTTGATTTTATCATAATCTCTGAAAATCTGTGCTCTTTTCTCTGGGTAGATCTGTATCTTTACCTGTCCCACATCATGAAGTTGTTCTAATAATTCATCATGAATGTAGGGGAAAAGTTCAAAGAAGGTCACCAGTGTCATTTGTAGTGGTTTTAACTATAAATCCATTCATGCAACCAGAATGTCTGTGGTGGTTTGAATATGTTATCTCAGGGGGTGGTACTATTAGGAGATATGGTCTTGTTGGAGTCGGCGTGCCCTTGTTGGAGGAAGTGTGTCACTTTGGGGATAGGCTTTGAGACCCTTCTCCTAGATGCCTGGGAGTCAGTCTTCTCCTAGTGGCCTTCAGATCAAAATGTCGAACTCTTACCTCCTTTTCTAGTACCTTGTCTCCCTAAATGCTGCCAAGATTCCGCCATGATGAGGATGAACTGAACCTTTGAACCTGCAAGCCAGTCCCAATTAAATCTGCCCTTTATAAAAGTTGCCATGACCATGGTATCTCTTCTCAGCACTGACAATCTTGACTAAGATAATACCTAATAAGCAAGGATGAACTGAATATACTGTATACTTCTGAGCGGTGGTGGTGGCACATTCCTTTAACTTGAAAATAATATAGAAAAATGAAGTAAAATGACTCAAATAATTATAAACCAACATACATGCATATAAATGGAAAATTGCCTAGAAGTGGTGATTCAGTCCCAGAACCCAAGAGGGTGAGGTAAGATTCTAAGTTCAAGGCCAGCAAAATCTTTCACTAGTTTAAAATCTTAAAAATAACCAAAGTAAAAGCCTCAGTAAAAAAAGCAATTGCACAACTACAAACTCAACAGAACATCAGGAGTAAAGGAGCTGGAAGTGAGAGTGAACAAAATTGGCCCATAAGCTAAATGAGGCTAAATGATGTCATCTTTAAAAGTTAGTAAACTGAGATAGTGTTTTGCTTCTCCTTCCCTAATTTTTCTCCATGCTCTCTTTATGTTCCTACTTCAAAATGTGCATCTATATAGACCCTAGACAACAAAGATTTAAGATTCCTGGTAACATTTCAAGGTTAACTTACCATATGAACAATAAATATCAAGAATTTGTTCTCAGTATAATAATAACATATTCATTTCTAGGTGATACATGTATATCAAACTCTTGGGAGGCAGAGACAGGCAGATCTCTGAGTTTGAGGCCAGCCTAGTCTACAGAGTGAGTGCCAAGACAGCCAGGGCTACTCAGAGAAACTGTCTTGTAAAATAATTATGTAAAAGTAAAAAAATAACAATTGTCATGGATCGAATGATTATTGTGCTTTACCTATCAAATCGCATGTAAAAAAATAACACAATAGAAAAATGACATTTAAAAAATTAGGTTATATATTTAAAATCCAAAACTGATAAATTCATATTACACAACGTGAAATGGTAATAGTTTCATTATATTAGTTTATGAAAGATTAAGCTAAATACCAAGTTATAAAGCTAAATTAAGAGAAATGCAGACATTATTGCTATAAATCAAAACTGAATTTGCAGGGACTAAAGATTGTTTAGATAGCATCTCATTTAAAAAAACCACCAAAGACCATTCTGAACATCTTTAAACCTAAATTTAGAACAGCGGCCTTTTGAACCACGCAGCCCAATTAGAAGTGCAGTGTGAATATGACCTGGAACAAAATGGCTTTTAGCCTCCTCCTGGACCCATGATTGTAATAAGTCTGTGGTAATTGTCTTTGCAAGCTGCTACAGTAATTTTTATTTTCTCATCATATTCCAGAAAAAGAGACAGACAATATTTAGAAGCCTCATTTTATAGCCCTTTATCCTCTTTAATCAATAATAACAATTTTTCAAGGAACTTATTGAATTACTTATATTATGTCCTTTGTGGGGTCTACGGATAGCCTAGAATGGACTGTCATTGTAAAAGAGGCCATGATCTTCGGGAGGAGACAGTGGGGACCAAACCGTAATAATAACATGTGCAATGGCAGCATCAATGGCAACAAACTAATATGAGAAGACAAAAAACGGAATCGTTCTTTTGGGGAGAAATCACAGTACAAGGAATTATCTACCACAAGTGACATTTCAAGTGAACGTGGATAAAGAACTGAGACATGTACAGTCATGTGTGTCTACATCACGCACAAACATTCAGCAACTCTTAAGAAACAGCCTAAGAGGTAGTCAAACCAAAATATCACTGAGGATAGACACCTACAAAGAGCTTTGAATGATGGGTTGCAGATGTTGAAAGTTGACCTTTAGGGCTTTTGAAGATTTACCGGCTAGTTTTCTGTCTTATTTAGGGTTACCATTGATGAAGGACCATGACTTTGGTGGTTTGAATAGCTCTGGCCCCCACAGTGTTTGAATGCTGGCCCCACTGGGAATGGCAGTATTCAGAGGTGTGGCCTGTAGGTATGGCGTTTGAGGAAGTGTGCTCTGTGGTGGTAGGCTTTGAGTTATCCTATGCTTTAGCTCTACCGAGTGTGAAATTCCAGTCTCCTCCTGGCTACCTACAGAGGATAGTCTACTTCTGGATCAGGATGCAGAACTCTCCAGTTCTGTCTCCAGCACCATGTCTGTCTGCAGGTTGCCATGCTTCCTGCCATGGTGATAATGAGAACCTTGAAGCCAGGCTCAATTAACTGTTTTCTTTGATAAGAGTTATCTTGTTCACGGTATCTCTTTATAGCAAGAAAACTCTGAATAAGACAATACCAAAAGGAAATTGGAGAGGAAATGGTTTACCTACCGTTCCTATCCAGAATCATGATCTGCAATAGTAAACCAAGGCAGAAGCACAGACAGGCAGAAATCTGGAGGCAGAAGTTAATGTCTAGACTAGGGAGAAGTGCTGCTTACTTGCTTGTTCCTTAGGGCTTGCTCATCTCGCTTTCTTATAGAACCCAGGAACACCAGTCAGACCATCGCAAATCAATCACTGGTTAAGGAAATGCCACACACAAGTTCGCCAACAGCCCCATCTCATGGGGGACATTCTCTCAATGGAGATTTCCACCTCTCGAGTGACTCTACTTCATGTGCAATTGACATAAAATGTTGCCAAACTGACTTTCATAATCAGAATTATATTATGAGAGGTTCCTTCACTGACAACATGGACTATACAAAGGACTATGTAATGTAGCATGTGATACTTTTATTTCAGAGTAACATAGGACAATGATTGGGTTTAGATTTAACACTTCCTTGCCTGAGTGCTGGTAAACGAACAAGATTCTCCCCTAAATGTCTTTTTCTACCATTCTTTCACCTGGTGAGCTTGGGAGAGCTGGCCCTGGAGGGAGTAAACACAGGAGAGCAGAGTGTATCCATCTGTAGTGGAGATGCAACCACCTCTCACCCTTCCCTGGGCAGTGTGGGAAAGCTGGATATGGCGGTGTGACTATAAAATAGAGCTGGCCCTACCACTCACTGGGATGGGTTGAGAGAAATGGCTTTCCCCTTAACAGTTACAGCACTGGCAAATTGCCTTGGCAGCACAGCAGAGATGACCCTGGTGGTGCATGTATAAGAGATGCAGCTTCCAAGGGTGTGAGAGCACCAGAACTAGCCCTATCCCTCTCTTCCGAAAAGCAGGACAGCTGGCAGGCTAACCAACTCATCCAGCATCCAGGCTCAGATCCAGGGTTTTGAGTTGGTTTACCCCAAAATTTACTCCATCTATGAACTGCTAAAGTGCATGAAGGAGTCAGTCCTGCAAAACAAAAGAACAAAAGCTACAGAATCTCCAGGACAGAGATACCTCCAGATATCCAAAAGGATTCTAGAGGATCCAGTATTGATGGGGTAGCAAAGTCATAGGCCTCAAAGCAGACCAAATGGTCCTTTAAATGAGTATTTGCAAGAACAGCTATTTGGGCAAAAGCTGGGTCACACACCATAACACACTGATGCTTCCATGACAATACCTATTTAAATTTATTTTTTAGTTTTATTTTTTTTCTTTTGTAGAGGCTGTTGCGAGGACATGGGGTGGATGTGGAGGGAGGGGAAGATGAGACTGATTGGAGTCCATGATGTAAAATTCACAAAGAATCAATAAAATAAGTGCTAAAGATCTCTTCCTAACTTTGGCCTGGGTTAACATGGTCAAGATGCTACTATTTAAAACAGTTACTGAGTTTAACAGGAAACACATCGAGTATACAATCTCTGACTAATTGACAGTGGAATTCAGAAAAAACCAATCACATGGGAGACATTCAAGCAGCCCAGCTGAAAGGTAGTTCTAATGATCTTACTGGGAAGAACACCCAAAAAATACTTTTTGACCTGCATCCTTTTCTAAAGTAGCCACTGCTGCAGCACTTAGAAGCCCACAGGCCTGGCTACGCATATGCAACCTAGTTAAATGTGCATAGTAAGGACTTAATTATGTAGGGCATTTTGCTAGGTAAGCCACTAAAGGAAATGGCTACCTTTGGATGCCATGGCCTATAACAGGGAGACAAAAGTAGATATGTATCTACAATCCAGGTTAAATTTGATTTATAAAATTACCACAGAACAGGAAAGTGACATTAAATGACTCCTGAGCATCAATAAGCAAGACAACTCCTAGATTAGTTCTTTTTCAAGAGTAAGCACATTTAAAGGGTCAGAAAAATAGTACCAGTGACCAGCTCTCCCTGGAGAATGGAAAACCCTTTCCTACCCAGGTTTAACAGCATTAATAGGCAAGGCTGTCAAACTGTGTGAGGTACAGTATGCTGCAGGAGTTCTGTGCTTAAAGGGAAGAGAAACAGACCACAAAATAATACCCAGTATCAATCTGCGTGTACTAGCTCTTTTGTTGGAGTAATATTCCAATACCTATACTTGGCAGTACAGAAGGAGACCCAGAATATATTGAACAAAAGCAAGAACATGTGAATTTTTTTGTGAGCGGACATTGTAAACCTGGGTTAGGAAAATAGCAAAGGCCAGCCAAGGTAGTGTGTTCTTTTAATATCAGCACACGGGAGGTAGAATTAGACAGATCTCCAAGTCTGAGGTCCCCATGGTCTATAAAGTGAATTCTAGGGCAGCCAATACTACACAGAAACAAAACAAAACAAAATAAAACAAAGCAAAACAAAACAAACAACAGAAAAGCTGTCTTCAAGAAAAAAAAGAAAAACAGAAGAGAATATTACAGAAAGGTTTTTTTAATTGAGACACAATATGAAGGAATTTTATTCCTAATACCCAGTGCATGATGGCATGTGAAAAAAATGTAGTACTCTGAATGACATTCTTGGTAGCAGTCAGCCAAGCATTTCATTTGAGCAGTACTCCAGATACCACAGACATTCACTGTCCTTGAAGCCTCTGCACAGTAGGAAATGAACCAAGGAGACACACACTTGCTGATGTTATATCACAGTACAGAAATACTAAGAAAGACACAAAAACTAAATCTTTGTATAACAGTGTACCATTACATATATGTAAATTAAAAATTATCAGGTTTTTGTTCGAGCAAAAATAATCTTTAGTCTTGTCTGTGGTGAAACAGTCCTTTCTTGGCAGAATGGGTGGGCCTGTGGAGAAAGTATCTCTGCTACAGATGCTATTCATCACAGGGCATGAAGATAAGCCTCAGAAGCAAGAAAAAGAAAACCACCATTACAGTAATAGGAGACTTCTGGAAGCCAAGAAGAAATGCAGACATGTGAGTAATATGGGGACTTTTTGTTTACTAGATATCACTACCCCCTGCCCCAGTGCATGGACTGCAAATGTACTCAGTCATTGCATCCTAGGAGCAGGAAAACCCTTTGGTAAGTATCTACTGATGATATTGTGAAAGCACCTGATCTTTCATTTGCATAATTCCTAATGTAAGTAGATTCCCCAAACCTCTTGCTAGATTTATTACCACAATGTGTATATAACTGACTCCTTAAGCAGAAACCATTTCATGCACCACTGAAGTACAGCCTCTTATTTATTAAAATGTGGCAACATTTTATTGGTCCATAATTTTATACCCCGGCTTATTGTGAAATGAGACCCTTTAACAAATAAAACTTCATGGGCACTTAGAGAATTGTAATAAAATGACAAATATGTATGATATGATTAAAATCATGAAATAAAAAACTTTATACCAAGTAATAGATATATGTGATTTGAAAACAAAAACATAGAATAACTCACAACAGTGAAAACATTATCTCTAAGTATAAGATTTAAGGCACATCACTATGAAGAAAGGGCAAAAGGTTTTGTGAAATTTTGAAGTTGGTTAAAGATCAGAATTATAGAGTAAAACTAAATCACAATACAGGTTTACTTGGTTGAGTGTAGAGCTCAATATTAGAGCACATATACAGCACATATAAAGCCTTCAGTTTGAATGAAGCAACCACAGAAGGGTTAAACTATATCCTTACTTAATAATGCTTTTAAGAGACAATTAGGATATATGTCATTAATCCCAGCAATCATGAAGAGGAGAGGCAGAGGCTAGCAAATCTTTGAGTTCAAGGTCACCTTAGTCTACCTAGTTCCAGGAGCAAGGGCTCCCCAGTCTCAAAAAAAAAAAAAAAAAAAAACAAAACATGAAGAAGAGAGAAAGAAAGACAAGACAGGCAAGACATCTAGTTGACAAACAATTCTTCCAATGTAAGGTAACAGCAAACACTGTAGACAATAGAACTGAAAGTCAATATATCTAAATTGCCATAAGAGAGATCATTTCTTTATGTTTGGCTTGAATGACTCCTGAACACAAAACCATGGGTGTCCATGTTTAAAAACAGCCACAATGCCTGGGATATTGACACAAACAGTTAATTCTAGCACTCGGGGTCGGGGGGGGGGGCAAGCAACAATCTGTGAATGCTAGATCAGTGTAGTCTACACAGAGATTTACAATATACCAGAATGGTACCCTGTTTCAAAAAAAAAAAAAAGAGGAAGGGAGGGAGGGAGGAAGAGACAAAGAAGGGAAGGAGATAGAGGGAGCGATAAAAGTGGAAAGAAAAATGAGAAAAGAAAGGAGGGAACCTGGAGAGGGAAGGAAGGAAGGAGAAAGTGGAGTAAGAGAAGGAAAGGGGAAAAGACATAATAGTAGCCTTTGGAGAAACATATGACCATGAAACAAGAAACAGACAGAGACAAAGAAAGGGAAGAGGAGAGACAAGAAGAACAATGGAGAACCTACTGATATTACTAACTTCCAAAGACCTTTCTGACTTTATTATATGTCAAAGCACTGAAGGATAAATAAAACAAAACTATTCAAAACTAAACATCAACAGTTAACTTTCAGAGGGCTTTTACAATGTGAAATTATTACAGGAGGTGTAATATTTTGGCAGACATGTACAGCCATACAAGATGAATCAATTGTCTGTCTGCGGACTAATGTAACATTGGCTGAAAATAGTTAACCTCACACAAAGTGTCCAGACAAGCCAGGATTTATTACTTGATTTCCAATATTTATTAAGTAGAAATTCTTCACAGAGTTATTGAAGCTTGCAATGGAAATTCTTCTTAGCAGCTTCTAAAACATGAAAAGGTAACACAGAAATACAGAATAGGAGGCAGGCAGAGAACAGAAGAAATGGAACCTAGAGCCTTAATATTATTTTCAGCAACACTAAAAAAATATTTCAATTCCAATGAGAAAAAAAAATATACTGTCACTTAAATAATGTCATTAATTAGAATATGAAGATTTTACAATGTTGATGTTGTGGTTTAAATATGCTTGGCCCCTGGAGTAGCACTATTTGGAGGTGTGGCCTTAATGGAGGAAGTGTGCTATAGTGGGCATGGACTTTAAGACCCTCTCCTAGCTGCCTGGAAGCCAGTCTTCTGTCTGCAACTTGATGAAGATGTAGAACTCTCAGATCTTCCTGCATCATCTCTGCCTGGACACTGCCATGCTCTCACCTTGGCAATAATGGATTGAACCTCTGAACCTGTTAGGCAGCCCCAATTTGATAAAGCATAATGCAATGTATTTCTTTGCTGGCTTAGCTTACAAAATTACTTCATTAAATGTTTTTGGAGTTGAGAAAGTCGTAGGTTATATTAAAAAAATTAGTTCTGCTACATTTCAACATTCTGGAAATAATTTAGAAATAAATCAAAAACAGCATGAGACATCATTAGATTCCCACCAGCAGTTTATTAATTTACGTATAATTATCATTTGCACAAATTATTGTGAAGGAAATGACAAACTATCTCTGCTCAAGACAACATATTTTCTTCCTGTGATAAGAAAAGAGAATTAGAATTCAAATATTTCTAAATGACAAATGAATCTCAATTTGTTATTTCAAATTTTGCTTCATTTTATATTAAGGAAACAAAGTCCACAAACATCTACAAATATATTCAAAAACAAGCCTACATTGCACACCAGAAATGAAGCCTGTGTCTCTGAAAAACGAAAACACCTGCTTCGTCATCTTGACTCAGAGGGAAAGGTTGAGATGACTGTAAGTTTTGAATTTTTACTAATTTTTCATGGGCAAATACTCAAAAAGTTTTGTCTTCAAAGTTCTGAAAATATCGCCCACACTAGAAAACAATACAGTCAAAGCTGATCAGAAAATGAAGTGTTACTGATGGTTCCGTGATTTTAACCAAGAACCCGTAACAAAAATCAACAGTGACTTTGGAAGTTCCCAAATTGTGTGAAGATGCTTATAATATTACTTTCAAGGTACATGATCTTTTGTCCCAAAGAGCATATCAGCATCACACATATGTGTGATGTATAAAACACTCTAACAGTCACACCAAAGTGAATGCATGTTTGACTTTATTTTTTTCTCTTCTCGATAAATTTCTAAATATTTCACTGACACAGCTTTACTGTTTCTATCTCGCTTGGCTCCAATCCTGTTCTTAACTCTGATTAATTTATTGTCACCCAGAACTCAAGTGTGCAGTAGTTTCCTACAATGAGTCTTTCAAGTCTGAGAAATTTATTTTAGAAGTTGATAAGGCTGGTCAGATTTACTGGGTATCAGTCACACTAAATGACAGGGGATGACCTGTGGAAGAGGAGCATCTGTAATAACAGCACACCTACAGAGCAATCACTATGTACAAAACACAGCAAGCAGTGTGTGACACACGCGGCTGCCTCAACCCTCTTGTGATTGAAATTGCAAAGATGAGCATAAACATCTCAAAGTGCTGAGAGAACTAAAGTAACAGTAGATAAAGCACTCAAAGAAACCCTGGCGTCCAGTTTATATTTTATGCTAACTACATAACTGTCCTTTGTTTTCAGTTGTAAGAATTTTTCCTCTGTTTGTGAGATTTCAGAAGCTACTGTCTTAAACTCAAGTCCTTACCTCTAATTGTGTAATACTGTTGCTCATAGCTTGACTTTCATACTTTTCTTAAAACCAATTAGTCATTAATCTGAAAGGTGTTATTTAATTGCCATGAATTTCACCATTAAAAGAAAACTCAATGTATTCCTGATTTCATCAAACCACAAGAAATAGTAGGACCAAGATCTGTTAGCCTCCCCCAAGTCACTATCTCAAAACTGACATGACAAAGACCAACAGATTATAATCATCCCTGTATACAGGAGGCAGGTTTTCAATATGCCTTATGGTTCATTCGTTTTTATCCCTATCCTTGTACATCACAAAATGCTTGAATGCAACGTAAGGATTATAGTAAAGTTAATGTTTGTTCTTATATGTCCATATTTTTCGTGCAACATTTGCTCAGAGGTAAAGAAAAAAGAAAAAAAACAAACAAACCAATTCATTCATTCTAATCATTGTCCCCCTTTCATTTTGAACTCACTCAACAATGGGACCTGCATGCTTGCATGCTCACTGAAGTGTTTATAGTTTTCAAATGCTAAAGCATGGGCTGAAGAGATATAGCTCAGCAGTTAAGAGCACTGACCGCTCTTTCAGAGGTCTTTAATTCCTAGCAACCAAGTGGTGACTTACAACCCTCTTTAATGGGATCCTATGCCCTCTTTCTGGCGTGTCTGAAGAAAATCACACTGTAACCATAGGACTGCCTAGAGCATCTTTAAAATACTTGTTTTTGATCAGCAACAAAATCAAAGCATTAGCCCAAATGTTAAGGACAGTGAAAATTCCAAGAGCAGCTGGGAAATTAAGATGGTCACAGCTTTCCATGAGTGTAATGCTGATAGGGCCATCCTCGTCCAGCAACTTTACTGTGAGTATGTCAAGATATTAGATAATCAGAGCAGCAGGAGAAATTTAATAATTCAGGTGACTAGAAAATTTCTGCTGCATTAACTGTAAACCACATCAAGGTGTTGTTTGAAATTATTGTTTAGCACTTTTACAATGTTTAGAAAACAGAAGTGAAATAGACATATTAAATAATGGTTTAGAAGTGCTTTGCTTTATTTTTTATTAAAGATAATTATTTGTAATTATATAAAAAATAAAACCTTAGATAATGAAAAATTCGATCAAAAAACCCAATTTGATAAATAATTACTGCCAATTAAGAAAATAAAGTTTCATGGGTGTGACATAACTAAGTTAGATTAAAAAAAAAAAAAAAAACAAGTACCAAACCACTGTTAACACAGTAACATTCACCTTCCTGCTATTAACCAGAAAAGACAATAATTGTACATTTGTCTCAGAAGTCAACATACCTAGAAAAGTTGTAGTTAAGTTTATTCTCATTGAAAATGATACATGCAGCTTCATAAAATGTATACACATCAGAATAACAAATGATAGTAGGTATTCTAACATATTAAAGATGAGGGCACTGGTCTCCAAAGAACTCAGAAACTTGCTAGAAAGTTCACTAGTTGTCTTTGTCAAGACTTGAACCTAATGCTGTCTTTTAAGCCCAACGAAGTCGTACAAAACCAAGTGAGCATTAATATATCCAGTGAGCAGTCACATTTCTTCATATAGTGCTTACCCTACCCAATGCCTGCCAGTATCTCTCTCCTTGTGGTGAAAGCACTTTAAGCATTTATTAGTTCTACAATAAAAAAAAAATCAAATTTAGATTACTTTCCTGAAGCTAAGTAAATCAAAAGAGAGTCACTGGACTTTAAAGAAATCTGGAAGGTACATGCCAAATTATACAAACATTTTCAAAAATAACAACCAAAACAACTTTGACACCCCCCCTAAATTAAACAGTTCCAAAATACTTTAAATATTTTCTGAATTATTTCACCATGCTCCTCAGTTTATCAGTCTTCTCTCCAATAGTCTTCACTGGTTGTCTTTAAAGTTTTATGGATTACATCATAGTTGTTATTTCTTTTAGTAACTACAGACACTATCAGTCTGAGGGATCTCATTTGATGCAGTTGTAATCTGTTTCATTCAATTCATCTTTCTCTGTTCTCTGTAAGTATTCTTTGAATATGATGGCTCCACTCCATGCCATCCAAGGTCATGAGGATCTTTCCTTTTATGCTGCAGAATGTCAAGCAAAACTTGAAACATCACTTATTTTATATTGCTCATTTGAGAGCTAGTCATTATCCTACGGTAATATGTCACATGTATATTCTTTTTTTCTTCTGTAGATTTCAAATGTCTTTTCTTGTAACTTATCTTCCAATAATTGCTTAAATGTTAAATGTTCTGTAACGTGTCCTTTTTCCGAGACCCTGCTACTAACTAAGACCCTTCCTCTTAGAACAGAACAGAGTGGTAAGAGGATGATGTCATCAAACTCACGCCATGTGTCTGTTCATTATACTTTGCTGGGCTTTCTCCTGAAGTGACTTTTTAAGAATGGATATATCTGGAAACATTATCCTTTGTTTAGCGCTAACTATAATCTCTAATGACTTGATGAAAATGTCCATTTTCTCTGCCCTTGGCTTTTATTAATTTATTTTGATAGGCTGCAAGTACCTTGGTTCATAAATTTGAGAAATTAAATTCTTTCATACCAGATGTTTACATGTGTTTTCATACCTGAATTTTAATTAAGACATAATCTGCAAAGATTCACTATATTTTACTTTTTCCATCTTTTGTTGATTTTGTTATTGAGAGAATCTCTATATTTGTAATTATGAGATGTTCTAAGAATGTTAATGATTATCAAATTTAAGGTGTCATTTCTATATCATCCCCTTGTTTTGTATATGATTGAAAGTTTTCTAGAATTCCTTTAAAATCTAAATTATAATTCTTTACTTTCAGTATTTTGCAAGGTCGCTTTGCAATCTATGAGATTTTATTAGTTTATGTTTAGGGATGGATGATCTGGTGAGACAGAGAAGAAAAACTGGTTATGGCTACATTTGTACATTTAATGAGGTCCCAGTGTCTGGTTTCAAATCTGTTTTCTTTTGACATGGCCTTCCTTTTAAAGTTGTTCATATTGTAGATGTTTCGTAATTTATTTTAATTATTTCTAAAATGTGTGTTGATCTTGAACCTTGCCATCTATCAGGTTCAAGACACTCAGAGTTGCAAGACAGACAGACCTTGGGTCTCATCCATAACCACAAAGCTATCTGCAATTGATAGACACTGACCACGGGAAAAGTCAGTTTTCTCATGGAGAATGTCACATTATATATGTCACCACACTGACACACGGACCACTTGCCCAGGAACAGATAACAAAATGAACTCCATGGAGTTTTGCTTGTTTGTTGTTTTGAATGAGGAAAAGTCCATGTGATTGTGGTTCCTGTCCCTCTGGCATTTGAGAAGCTGAAGGGAGAGCATGATTGTAAGTAGTCTGAGGTCAGCCTGGATAAAGTCCAAGACATTGTGGGTTACAGAATGAGACTCTGTCTCAAAAATAAAAATAAAAATAAAAATAAAAATAAAAATAAAAATAAAAATATAATAAAGAAAAGTTCTACGAATACAAAATGCTGGTCCTTTGGTCCTTGAGTAGGTTGACTTAGAAGACTTCTTTTTGGTTGATCTGGAACCTTATCATGAAGGGGCTACAGGGTCAGAATACTAGGACATTACTTCTCTATGTTCTCTATGTTCTCAGTGCTCACTGTTACTTTTTGATTCATGAGATTTCATTAGTTTGTGTTTAGGGGGTAGATGATCTGGTGAGAAAGAGAGGAAAAAACTGGTCATGGTTGCATTTGTTCAGCTAATATGCAGTCCCAGCATCTAATTTCTAACCCGTGTTTCTTGCCGTTATTGAGCTCTGAGAGATCTTGGGCATAGTAACTCACTCCAACTTCTCGCCACTCCCCCATAGCTTCCAGAACCCGCCGCCTTGCTTATTGTTCCACCTTACAACAGTTGCACCTACCAGTTAATTAAAGCAACAATTAGATGAATGAGCACTCAAATTTTCATCTTACCGTGAACACTCAGCTATTCAAAACTACATCCAGTAACCTAAAAAACACAAAACAACAACAACAACAACAACAACAACAACAACAACAACAACAAACTATCCCTAAAACACCAAAATGAAGAAACCCTAAGAGTAACCTACCATACTGGTGTGTATCATTACAGGTATAATGCCAATAATGTTGTTGAGAATAAATGCCCACGTGCCATGATGTTAAGACAGACATAGTAAGGAAGTTGCAACCCTAACTTCTTGGTTCTGAAAGGTTTTAATCCCAGACCTTTAAGAGGAGGCGACAACAGATTAACATTCTCACAAAAAAAAAGAAAGAAAGAAAGAAAGAAAGAAAGAAAGAAAGAAAGAAAGAAAGAAAAGAAAAAAGGAAAAGAAAAAAGATAAACAAGGAAAAAAGAATGAAAGAACATCAAATTATTTAATGAGATGGCTGCAAGTCCCTTACATTTGGGGAGGTCATTTTTCTTTACAGAAGGAATAGAAGTGCCGCATGCATGTTGTTCTACTTCAATTACAATCTTATATGGATAATAAGAATGTGTGTATTGTACGAGCAAAATGGGCCCATTGTGGCCAGCAACAGCAAATGAAGTGTCTCATAACTAGCAATTCAGTGTGTTAATTCAGCTGCACCATCCAATTACCTACAATTCATCTCCACGTAGGCACAACAAGAAGAGCGTTTGTAAAATGTGTGGCAGAAAAAAAAAAGTCTGTTCTAAGACGTAAACGTAGGGAAAGAATATCTACTCTCTTAAGTAGATGGGACTGCAGAACATAAATAATTGAAAGTGTGCATCACACTCTATCAATATCATAAGAAAATTTTGACAAGAAGTCAATAATCTACACTTGGTAATGAAACATACATTGTTTGTTTTAAAAGGAAAAAATCTGACCAAGAAATGAGAGAACCAGCCTTGTGTCAGTTGGAATTGGCATATCCTCAAATAACAGCATTCCTCTAGAGCCATGAGCCAGCCAAATGCCAAGTGACCACAGGGCCCAGGCACAGAGTTCTAAAAGTAGAAAAAGGTAATGAGATGTGAATTTAGCATCCCCAGCCTCCTGTTAAATGACCCAGATGCAAGAGCTCTCAAGTCTGTTTCGTACCTACACAGACCAGATGATTAAACCAACAGAAACTGCTTTTTATTTACTTGATTTGTAACCTGCTGAAGACTGCCAGTTTATAATTCAGGCAGCTACATGAGGAGTTACAGTGCAGAGAAGAAAGATAATTTAAAGAGGAGAGAGCCATGAAGAAGGAAGGAGTGGAAAGGGAAAGCCCTGGGGAGAAAAGAAAAATAACAATGAGAAGTGATAAGCAGAGTGTTGGATCTAAAAGGAAACCAGAGGCAAGTTTATATTTTCAGTAAAACCTGATCTGTGGTCAGTGGCTACATTCTCATTTGCAAATGAACTGCCAAAAAGTCAAAGAACTAAAAGCCAGAAGATTCATTAAAAGTAAGAAATTTTTTTCTTATATAGTATAAGTAATTATAAAATGGTGTTGATATTCAATCAGAATAGAATACTGAATAGCAACATTTTAGGAAATCAGCCATGGTTTTCACTACCTTTTAAATAAACATAAATAAATTCTAATGTAATTAAAGAGTTAGTTAAAAGTGCTATAGGAAAATAAGCTACATCTTAGATATTTCCATTAAATATAATCTTCTTATTTATCAGCATTCTTTACCCTTAACAAGCCAAAAAAAAAAGAAAAGAAAATTGACGTCTAAAGTTTGAGTCTCAGCCCTTATGTGCAAGACAGAGGGAAAAGTTTTGGCAAAATGCTCTTTTCGGACATCATCTTGGAGACATTGACTTGTAGTTAACTACAGCAAAGGAACCTCTCATTTCCATCCTGCAGTCCTCATTTCATCTCTGCAGTCAGGAGTGCAGGAACCTGAAGCCAAATCAACTACTAGCATCCTCCCTAGATCACATTTTATTACACAGGATCGCAACCAAAAGGTAAATGGAAGACGCTGGAGATACCAAGCCTCACTGGACCACAGCTATGGCCACCTTGTCGTTCAACATGTGGGTGCCTGGGGAAGCAGGGTATGATTGTGGCTCAGACTGAGAGAACTTTCCAGGAACGATGTTATTCCACAGAATAAAATGTCCTGTGACCAAATGTTCACCTACTAAGTAAAGCTGTTAACGTAGAAAGAAAGTAAAGCGCAATAGGAAAAAAATGTAGATGGAGCTAAATTTACTCAATTTGAAGAACTATTCTTTAAAATTCAGTTCTTTCATCTCAGTCAGTGTTAAAATGTCCACCACAGTAAAAATGATTATAATATCAGCGGACATTTTAAATCTGTCTTAACATGCAAAAGAAAAGATCACATGGAGTTGACAGTATATTTTTCTTAATGAAAATATCAGGATGAGACAGGAAGAACAGGTGTCATTTTTAGCGCTAACACATATTAGCTATGGAATTTCTAGTCAGTCTCTTCTTATATGACTGTTTTAAAGATGCAATATTCTAAAACCCAGCAGGCTTTTACTTACCATATTCTGTATACAATGTATGCAATAATTTTCTGTTATGTCACCAGCTATAATTCAACTTACCAATTTTAATTCCCCCCATTAGGTAAGGTAGAATTTTGTGTGGTATTTCATGTGGGTTTTGTTGCTTTTATTTTCTTTCTTCGAACTAAGGGTTCTGTTCTTGATAGTCATATAAATCTCGTCCTCTTTATATGAAACTAATTATATAATAAGCCATTAAGAGGGAATTAAATCAGTCATTATGCTTCAGACCTACAAGAAGCTACATAATCATCCTCTTATGTTAAAAACCCATTTTATTAATAGCAAAAAAGAGATGTATTGCTTATAAAAATCAAAGCAATTAATATAAGGCAAGAGACTAAGCTGACATTTACAACTGTCCGTGATATCATCTAGATGCTTTTGATTTGTAGGATTGGAATTAAACTCTGTTTACTGTGTGTACTCTCCTCTTGCTTATCACATTTCCCCCCGAATGTTCTACATGAGCGTAAATAAGATTTAGTGGTGATACTTTGCCGTTTAACTGAAACACTCCCAGTTAATTTTCTAGCATGTTAAAATCCAGTTAGCATATACCTTGGACAGCTCCCACCCATTGACTCAATCCCTTCTTTAAAAAAATAAAGGTCTGAAAGCTTAGAAATGGTTCAGAGGTTAGGAGCACTTACAGACCTTGCAAAAGACTCAAGTTCAGATCCAAGATTCACATCACAAGCAAAACCAGTTTGTCAAGTCATACAATGGTATCAATGTAATTGTATTTTAAGTTCTCATCCATATATTTGGTGGTGTGGAGAGGATATGTATATGACATCTGGTTTGGGAAAATGTGCTTCTTTAAGAAAGGCCATTGGAGATATTACCTAATCAATTCAGTATGTATATTTATGAATTTCCTCTATCACGATGTTCTGCAAAGCCCAGCTGTAATTCTTTGATAAGTAGCCACATGCTCACTCAGAATCAGTGATCCTGCCAGATCCCATTAGATTTAAGATGCCTACATTTTCCCACTTATAGGCACACAACCCCAAGAAGATGATACATTAAAAGTTACAGTCAATATCGTGTTACTATCACAAGTGTAACTTGGAGCACAAGGACAGGGCTCTGGGAACTGTCTGCACCTGTAAACATAATGACTATCTATTTAAAACAGGCTGTCACTTTACATGCTGAGATGTATCCTAGTAGAGTTGTGCTCTCAATTTGTTTCTTTTAGTCTATCTGCCTTTGCACAATTTAAAGAAAAGAAGAAAAGAAAACAGAAACATCTATGTTGTTTCACACCTTCTTCCTCCAATGTCCAGTTTCATAAGCTCACAGTAACAAATAAGTCGTGTCATACAAGAATGCTGAATAGAAAAACTCCTGCTGCAACCATCACTTGGAAAAGCCAGTGTTGCAAGCTGAAACGCATTTCATTCTAACATTGCTTGACCTGATATGAATTCGCATTAAGTTTAACAGTTAAATGGGTAAATCAATAAGAAATTATAAGGCTTCTCAACCAGTGTCAGAATTTCCATTTTCATTACCCTTGTTATTTTTAGATACAAAATTAAGGTAAAACAATAGTATCAAGTAATTTATAAGTACTATTAGAAGGCCCAGTTGCTTAAACAAGCTCCTGTCCAAATCCATTGTAAACTGTTTGAAGTGGTAACTAGCAAGGCATCAAAAGAAGATTGGGAAAGCTCGCATTCCAGTCCCTCTGGCAGATCTCCCTATGTGTGTATCATCTCCCTTCTCATAGACCCCTGGAACCTGGAAGGGATCTATAAACTATTTAGGGTAAGTGATTCAGAATTCTGATTCATTTATAGCCCCCAAATATTTTTAAGCTGATGCATCTGCTATTTACATTAAAAATGAGCATTCACCTTCAGAGAACACAACGGACATACTACCCAAAATGAAGTCACGTCCTGTTTTACCTTCAGATAGGAAGGTTGAACTTGACACCCATCAGAGCCTCTAACTTCTCCACAGTATCTGCCAAGTCAAATTGTTGCAGCGAGAGGTAAAGGTGCTCACTGGGACTGTGAGAAGTTAGCAGAGAATTCTGCCCCCACATCCACCCTCCTAATTCTCCACTCTCCCTTGTAGAAGACTAACAGGGATGGAAGTAGAAAAGGTAGACACCAATGTGATTCTAGGAAGAAGCATAGCTGAGCCCCTTGGAATCTTGACATGACCTGCACTCTAGTCCATTAACCAACAGGTTTTCATTAGATGCTTACGTCCCCACACTTCCAAAGTCCACATATGAGGAAGCACCAGTTCCACTGTAGACTTTCTGTTGCAGAACTCATCTACACTGGCAACACCCTGTCATCCCGTCTTTTCTTTTCCCTGTAAACCTGGCCTGATACAAAATGCCCCTTATTAACAAGTAGTTACATCCTGAAATAGGACGGGCAACAAAGGAAACAATTTAAAGCCTTTGTTTAATCATGCAAGAGCAGCCAGCCAAATTCTCAATGGGGCTGAAGGTAATCAGGGGCATAAATGAGGAGTTGAGAAATCCTGGTTTGTGGCAAACAAACAGGGAAAAAAAAATATGCACCATTCTTAAACTGTCAAAACCTGCCTTGGGCAATGGCCATTCTCCAAATCCATCTATGTCCGAAGTCAAAGGAAGAGGGTTTCAGTCTTAAGAATCTAATTCTGCAGCAGGGAAGACTGCAGTCAGGGAAGAATAGATTAGCAATGCAGCTGCAAAAGTCAATGAGGAAAAGGGAAGAATGTGTATGACAAAGGGAGACAGACCCTTGGAGGGGAGAAGCCCGAAGTGAAGAGCAGTAATGTGAGCTTACTTTTCAAAATTCTCAGACCAGCAGGTTTTCTTAACACTAGAGGGCATGAATAAAATACACATAAGCTGTGTGTGTGTGTGTGTGTGTGTGTGTGTGTGTGTGTGTCAGAGAGAGAGAAAGAGAGAGAGAGAGAGAGAGAGAGAGAGAGAGAGAGAGATTAATTTTGAGCAACACAATTCGCCAAAAGCTGGGGACCCCAAGGAAACAAAAAATGTCATAGGGGTGGTCCAGTACCATTAATCCTGCAAATAAATCTGTAGGTTACTCTGGTAAGAGAGGCTGGCACATCTCCAGGGGACACTGCTCTCCTAAAGGCTTAGTGTGACATGGATGTGGCAGAGCTCCTTCCCCATTAGCAATGCCCTTACCTCATGAGAGCATCCACCTTTTGACATTTGCCTTTCTTTAACCCCTAAGATTCTATTAGCCCAGCCACTGAATCATCTCCCATAGCTATCAATAAAGCTGGAAATGAAGACTCTCCACCTGGAAATTCAACTAAGCACAGTCCAAGGCACAGGACAGGTGAGGGACTCTCACTCTCTCACATGCTTTTGCTGGTCAGACCAGAAGCCTCCGCGAACTGAGTCCCCATAGCGCAGCGCCCTTGGACCCTGGGTGGGAAGGCTTGAGCGACACCCTCAGTTCCAGCCCCTGAATCTTTCATTCAGCTCTAAAGCAGCCCAGATGCAGAAAAGCGGCTTCACTCCCGCCTTCCCAAAGGCGCAAAATAAGGAGGTCTGTGCATCTGGGAGTTCCCAGATTAAGAGCATCTATGGATCAACGGACTGGGAGCAGAGAAACAGTCGAGCAACAAGGGGCATGAACACAGAAAGAGGGGAGACACTGCAAGAGCGACAAAGGAAACAGTACACCAGCGACACAGTGACAGCTCAAGAAAGACCCGAGCAAACAAAATGAAAGAGAAACAGACACAAGGACGGTGCATATGAGCGGGGACCAAAAGCCTGAAAGAAAATCAGACCTACAAACTGAGTCAGTGGCAGAGACGTACACGAGGAGAATGTGACACTGGGCGGCTGGGGGACTGACAGAAAGAGCAAGCTGTCGAGGAAAATATCCAAGAACCAGAGTGTGCACGGTGTCAAGAGTAGTAGCACTGGCAGCATCGCACCCGGGGGTGTCCGCAGCTGGTAGAGAAAGTTGCCTAGGAAGAGACGCTAAGGCACTTAAGGCACCGGAGAGCGCCCCCAGGGCGTGGATGGGGACCGGCGCATCCCAGCTCAGAGGGTAGCGGGAAAAGCCTAGAGGAAAGAGGGCGGCTGCAAGAAAGTTCTGCGCCTCTCCATCCTCCCGCCGCACCTGCATCCGCGGGCTACCGTGCTCCCAGGTCCCGGGAGACAGACTCTCCAGATCCACCCGCGTCCCTGCCACTACCCTGCTGGGCTTCTGCGCCCTGCCACTCACGGGCGGGACTTAGCGGCGCCCAGCCGGACTCTCCTGCCGTCCGAGAGGGGTCCGTCCCAAACCGTCACCAAGAAGAGGAGAGCAAGAGAAAGACTGAGACCTGCTAAGGTGGCTGTGGATCCCGCGGAGAGAGCTCGGCGGTCGGCTCACGGGATGCTGCCTGGATCCAGCCCAGCTGGTGGCCAGCTGCGCCGAGAGCCGCGCTCACCTGGAGCCGCCGCGGCGCGCAGCACCGGCTCCCGCCCGCGCCTCTCTTCACACTTCTCGGCGAGCAGAGCGACGCGGCCCCGGCCTCGGCCAGCCCGGGAGATGCTCCCTCATAGCGCGGCAGGCGGCCGCGAGGCTCCGGAGAGCGCTGCCAGGAGGCTCCCAGGCCGAGGAAGCGCAGGAGACACCGAGCGGGGCTCCTAGCACATTGTCACCTCGGCAGAGCCGCCACCGCCTGGTCACTTGGCCCCCGCCCCCTCTGCCGGGCCCTCCCCCTCCCGCAGCCCCAGCCCGGAGGCCTGTCACTGGGCTAGGATCATTTACGTAACCAGCACCCTGGTCCTCCTCCCCGCCCGGCTCCCGCTCCTCCCCGGGCTGGGGCGCTGCGCACCCGAGCGCGCTCCAGCTGCTCCCGGAGCCGCGGCTCCTGCGAGGCGCACAAGTCCCGCGATACTTGGCAGGCACGGCCCCCAAAAGCAACTGTGGGGTCGCCTCCTAGCCCGGGAGAGTGTGTGGACATCGCCGCCAGCCCTGACCCCCCCCCACTTTTCCCCCCCGCTCCCCACCCCCCCAGGCACAAAGCCTGGCTGCGATACCCAGTGCTCTCTCCTTCGCTCCTGAGCCAGTGAGCATCAGAGAAGAGAACCAAGGACCTGGGGACTGCCCTCGGGGAAAGTTCCAGAAACCGCACCCTGGTGGTCAGCTCTTTGGTAGAGAGCTGCAGCCAGTAACTTGGGGCTTAGGCTCTAAAGCAGAAGAGATATACACACTCTTCACCTTTAAGGTTTATATTCCCTAACAGGATCCAGTGCCCCCTTCCTGCCCTGCTGAGACCTGTCATTGAACCCTATCTCAAAGAGAGCGCTCTGGTGTAATCTTGGGGAGCCGGGGTGGGGGGTGGGGAGTGGGGGGGTTAAGGAAAAAAGTGGGGCTTTGAATTTCTCCTTCAGGAAGGTGTAGTTGATGGTCCACAAGTAAACACGCATTTTCGTCCACAACTCTTAAGTATCAGAAGGTTTACATAGCTAAATTAATGTGTAGTATATTGTGACAGCAGATCTGCCATTCTAAACGGCATTAAATTATATGTAGCATTTTAGAACAGTGTCTGGCACAAGGCACAGCTCCAATATTCAAGTAATAGAATCTGGAAGATTCCCTGGGAACATACCCCTCACTGCCATGTGGGGGTAATTCAGGGAACCTGGGGTTGCTGAGTTCAAGTATCCTCTTAGTTGTTTATTCGCTCCTTTGGTCCTTGATTTTGTTCTTTTTCTAATCTTAGGTTTTAAAAGACGTGAAAAAGACAAGTTCTTCTTACAGTATTCTTATGAGGCATGACTTATTTGGCACAATAGGGGACAGTATGACAGCTACTTCAAGAATATTAAGAGCTATATTGTGCAAACATGATACTATTAATTATAATGTAATGTGTCAATGATGTTCTTGATTATACTCAGGAGTAGCAATTTCTAGAGACGTAGCTTTGCATCTTCTCATGAATTAATTATCAATCTAAATTAGTATAACCACATTCAATGTTTCTTCCACATTGTCATATCCTGCTGCTATAAATATAGAACGTCAGCTTGCAATTCCAGCTACTGGAGAAACTGAGGTATTAGGATGATTCTAACCCAGCTGCTGATGACCAAGACAATATAGCAATACCTGTATCAAAATAAAAATTAGCAACAATTATGAAACCTTTAACCAGGGTACCTTAATATATGTGATAAGATACAAGGTCACACTGATAACACCAGGGAGTTTCAAGAATTTGTCTTTATTATTCTCACTTGTGACTTCCAATGCTGACATCAGGCCGTTTACCTCTGTGACACACTGAGAAATGCCGTGAACCAACAAATAAATGATTACTGTTCAAATACTGGCACAATAACTTACCACTCATGTGTGTCCTTGAGAGACATATAGCCCCCACCTTTACATTTGTCATTGCTATAAAAAGAAGCAATACCGTTTCACAGCCTCTGTAATAATCCTTAACTTGGGCAAGATTCATAAATCTAGTTGGCAAAAGTTATGTATGTAACTGGTATTTATGGAGTCCCTATGCCTTCTAGAAATTATTAGTTTTTGCTGCATAACACATCATCTGAAGTTTTAATGACCTAAAACAATAAACATCTGCAACATCCCCATGTTCTCTAACTTGTCAAGGAGGGCTTCTTCCTCGCATGCCTCTGTCAATGTCTTGATGGAAGAAACTGCATAGTAGTATTGCAAAGGATGATGAGAAGACTTTAAAGGCTATTTTTGTCACCCAGCGTGGATTCTTAATTAGCAGGGGATAAAAATTACTTGTAGTGGATGAATCTGAATATTACATTTCACCAAGTGGTCAAAGTTAGAATTGACAAGTGATAGCCAAAGGTCGTAACTTGAGGCAGGAAATGGCCTTATTAGCATAACTTATTTAAAGTTCCAGTCCTGAAAGGCCTAGCTGAATGCACCCATGAGTAAGCAAAGACAAATTCAAAGTTTTTAAATTGTGAATGTGATGAAACCCACTTAGTCAAAGTTAAAGAAAAAGTCCACACTAAAGAACAATAAAACAGAACAATGCTAAGTTCATTGAGAAAAACCGTATCTGAGTAACAGTCTGGCGGACATATCTATCCGGGACAAGTAGCAAATGATGAACAAATATCAGCCTGTATCTTATTTTCTTAATTTATTGTAATTTACAAAAAAAATCATTATTATTTTGTAACAGGGGACAGTTTACTAGGTTATAGCTGAGAAAGCACTTGCTCTTAAAAAATGAATAATAAAGGGCCGCAGAGATGACACAGTGATTGAAAGAAGGAACTGCTCTTCCAGAGTACCTGAGTTCAGTTCCCAGCACCAAAAAACCACCTGTCACTGCAGCTCCAGAACATCTAAAGTCTCTGGCTTTCTAGGCCACCTACACATAGGCACACAGGCACACTCCTGCACACATGATTAAAAGTAATTTTTAAAACAATTTTTAAATGAACATATAATGAAATATTGGGAAGTAAAAACAATGGTGTTCATTTTCAATACTTTTTCAGATGGTTCAGAAATAACAATACAATGTATGGTAACACAAACTAAGGTCATATCGCTGTTGATATACTTGCATGAAGAATTCAAATGCTTTGTAGCCATGTGTAAAACTCCCTTCAGGTCAGTTAAATAAAAGTCCATGGCAAAACGGTTGCTCACCTCACATGTAGACTGAACATCAAATTTTAAATAGTGTTTGAAAGTTGTAAAAGTCTCATAGTGTGCTTTAAAAATATATAAATATAGAAACTTATTTTAAGTGAAAGAGGAGCTATTACAGAAATTTGTTTAAATAATTGGAGTGTTCAGTGATGTAAAATTAACTAAATATAAGGCATGTTGACTCTGGTGCTTTGAATAGGTATGGCTCCCATAGACTTGTGTTCTTGGCTGCTTGGCAGATGGGGATTGGCACTATTATTGGCACACTAGTAGGTGTGACTTTGTCAGAGGAAGTGTGTCACTGAGAGGAGGACTTTGAAGCCTCTTATGCTCACGCTATACTCAAAGTGGCACACAGTCTCCTTCTGCTGACTTTGGATAAATATCTCAGCTCCTTCTCCAGTTGCAAGTCAGCCTGCACACTGCCACTCTTTCCATCATGATGACGCTGGACGTAACCTCTGAAACTGTACCAATGAAGTGAATTCCTTTCTAAGAGTTGCTGAGGTCTTGGTGTCTTTTCACAATAATGAAATCCTAAGACAGTGACTAAGTTGGGAAATAGACCAAAGCCAATAATGTGGGATTAACATCTTTAGTAACACATTCTGGGAATATCCAAGGCTTATTCAAATGGGAAGTAAAGAGTTAGTTAAGTGTGTTGATGATTGTAAATTGTCAAATATTAGAAAATAATTAGAAATTAAGGAGATGCGGGGAAAGTTGTAATGCTTTAACAATGTAAGATTATATGACTATGATAATAGAAATGTCATAATCAAGAAAAAAGAGCTTTACATTATAAAACAGACATCTGAAGACTTTTACTTATGAAATTGCAGTCATGTTTCAATAATATAAAATATCTGAAGTGGTCTTATATTGCTTAGAGATTTTTTTTAATTGCTGTGGTTTAATGTGTTAATGGTTTAATGTTCTAGAGTGCTAATGTCTATCCCCATGACAACAGGGAAATGAGGCAGTAGGAAACTGGAACTTGAAGCTGATGACTGAGGGCTTACACATGTCACAGATAGCAGACAGAACACACTGGAGATGGTGTATGGCTTTTGAAATCTCAAAACCTGTTTCCTGACATTCCTCGCAAGTCCACATGCCCCAAGCCTATCAAAACAGTGTCACCAATGGGGACCACCTAGTTAGATACCTAAAATTGTGAGAGAATATCTCATTCAAAGCACAATCTGGGTCCTGTTAATACTTATCTACTTACAGTAAGTAATACAAAATTCTTACTGTTATGGTTTGAATAAGAAAGGTTCATATTTTTCTCAAAATTTTCACTATGTAGTTCCCAGTTTGTGAGACTGTTTGAGCAAGATTAGGGCATGTAGCCTTGTTGGAAGAGGTGTGCCACTGCAATGTAGCCTTTGAATTTTCAAAAGCCGGTGTCTCTCTTAGTTAGTTGTCTCTGTCTTATGTTTGTGGATCAAGACATATACTCTCAGTTACTGGTCCATTGCCGTGTCTGACTGCCTGCTGCCATGTTCCCTTGTCGCGATGGTCATGGACTCTAACCCTTTAAAACCATAAACTCAAAGTAAACACTTTCTCGGCAAGTTGCCTTTAGCCATGGTGTCTTATCACAACGATAGAAATTTCACTAATATATCCACTATGCACAAAGGAATGGGTAGGTGTCAAAGAATAAAGTGAAAATTTATACAACCTTGATGGAAGTTTTATGTAGCTATTTTCTCAGTGAATATACAAAGATAGCTTACAGCATGGTAACTACTTCTCAGAAAATGGGATTTTTATGATCATCAAAATGCTTCCATACATTCATGAATGTTACAGATTGGGAAAGATATTGTGATGTGTAAAATCGAATAAAATTGTCTATTTGAAAGGTCTTGTAGTTTCACGCAATGCAGTATCTTTGTACATTAATTTTTGGTTGATTATAATGCAAGATGTTTTTAAGAAATAAATCTTTCTGATTGTGACTTTCACTCTTCTCAGTACACCTTTGCTCTTTGTTTTGAATTCTTGTTTGGACAATAATAAGTTGAGTCAAAGATTTATAGAAATAAGGAATTAACGTTCTCTGATTTTTCAGTACCATGGAGAGCAGCAAATGCCTGCCTTCCAAAGTTGTGGATGCTACAATCTATGCTGTCACTGAATACAGAATAGAAACACAGAAAAGTAAGTACAGGACAAAAAAGAGGAAGAAATATAGGCTATACAAGGATCCAGCATTCAAAGACCAAAGCATATGGCTAGAAGACAGGTCCATATGAAAAACCACAGACACAAGGAAATATTTTACTACAAGTTAAACTTGCTACATTTCCATTAGTCCAAAAGGCAAATGCTAATTAAAATGTTAAGTGTCATTGATGTTCAAAGCAAGGATCCTTTTTTGTTGTTGTTGTTTCTTTGTCTATGTTTTTTGTTGTTGTTTTTTTCTATGTTTAATTTCTTTTTTTTTAATTTTTATTTTCTATATTCTATGTTTACATTCCAAAGGCTTTCCCCTTTCCCAGTTCCCCCCACCATACGTCCCATAATTCCTCTCCCCCTAACTATTCCCCAAAATATCATCCTGAGTGAGTTAACCCAATCACAAAAGAATACACATGAAATGCAATCACTGATAAGTGGATATTAATGAGCCCAGAAGCCCTAAATACTCAAGGCACAATTAGCAAGTCAAATGATTCCCAAGAAGAAGAAAGGAGAGGACCCTGGGCCTGTAAAGTTTGGATCCAGTTTTGTTGTTTATTTTTTGAAACTAGGTCTCTCTATGTGGTCCAGTTTGCATTAGAATGCACTATGTAAAACAGGCTGACCTGGAACTCAGAGATATGTGCACCACTACACTGGAATTCCAAATCAATAATCTTTATATCTTTAACATGAGCCCTATGAACCAGGGATTATATCTTAGGTTCCCATACTAAAAGCTGTCTTATACATAGTAGGTATTCATATATCTACTAAATGTAATATATAAATCAATGTGCACTAATTAATACTATTCTGCCATGTACACCATACTTTCTTATTCAAGTTTATGAATAATCGATCTTTAACACTAGCTAAGATATATTTATGTTTAAGAATCTATAGCTCACAAAATAAAAATAGATAAATAAATAAAATAAAAGTATCTATAGAGTGGTATGGTGTCATAAACATTTAATCCTAGCAGGCAGGCAGATCTCTGAGTTCAAGACAACCCAGGACTACAGAGTGACTATCAAGACAGTTGGAATATACAGAAAAACCCTGCCTTGAAAAAAATGAATTTAGTATTTGGCTATGTCTAATTTTGAATATTTACGCTTTTCAAAAATGACTAATACATGGGAGAGAATTTTATTTGTCTTTGTTTGGACTTAAACTAAACTATTCTTAAAATATCAATCTCTTGTATTAAGAACATCCTAGTGTGTTTTAATTAGTTGTTTTAGGTTCCACTCATAACTCCAACATAATGAATGTGATAACTATAAAGTCTTTTATCCAACAGAGATAGCATATATAGCTGACTCACAACAATACTTATTCTATACAGCAATAACTTTTTCTTTTTTGTCTTGATGGTAATACACTTAGGATGAGTCAGAAATAAGAAACAAAGACAAATACCAAAGCCACTATTTTTAAATTTAAATATTTTAAAGATTCCCAGAATCATTTAGATTTTTCTTCCTGAGGCTCATTTTTCTTCTGCTATCCTATTCAAAGCAATTACTTATGTTGTAATTTAGTGTACAAAACAGAAATTATAGATATTGCCCAAGAAAAATGTTAAATACACATATAAATTATTCATCATTTCATAAGGAACATGACATGAAGTAGAAAGTATTAAGTGAAGCCATAATTCTGGTCTCAGATCATATCTAAAGATCTGGCTAGGGTTTGTATATAAATGAGAATATCTTCCAATTTAAATTTACATATAGTGCCCAATTTATTGGAAAAGGAAATTTTTATAATAATAAACAGAAATTTGACACATTCATTGGGGAAAATTAGCTATCATTAATGGCAAAAAAGAGAGAAGAAAGGAGAGGAGAGGAGAGGACAGGACAGGACAGGACAGGAAAGGAGAGGTCATCACCATAATGTAATAGCAATGAAGTCCATTAGCTTAAAAGAACACAGTGGTATTAATATGGAACATAGAAACTGACCTTTCACAATTGATACTCTAAGAAATTAGCAACTATTCAATTTTTTAAGGAAAATGTAATTGAAATTGTTTAGCTCTATCTTTGCCCCAGAGATGTATAAAACATCTCTGTAAAGTGTTTCCAGAGTTTCACCTGGAAATATGACCTACATCTTTGTATTCCTTTGCTGATGAAGGTCCCACTCTAAATATACATTTGCATTTTACAGTATAACATAATGAGATGTTCACAAATCCAGATATATAATTCTATATATTCAATTAAGAAAATACAGCCTTGTGCCAGTTTTATGCTAGTAAATATAGAATAATCAATTCTTCCCACTTGAAAAATGATTGAAAGCTTTACAAAATCATATTCAATGCTGCAATGAATTAAAATTCAAACAAAATATTCCAATTAAGTTGGATCATGTTCTTACAATTATTTATTATATAATTCCTTATTTCTCCTATGAAAAGGTGGTAATTTGTCCTCTTCTTGTTCTTCAAAATTAACCTGGTCATACTAGTTAATTCAGAGTCTCTAGCTTGCCTCCCTCTGACTCTATTTCCAACCTCACCCACTCAGAAAGCCTCCCAACAGAGAAAAGATTCTAAAAGCCCACTTCCACATTTCTCACATCTCTGACAGCAGTAACAGTCACCTCTAGGGAAGTCACCCAAATATCTACCCTAGGTGGCCATACCTGGGAACAAACCCAGCACGAGATTGACATATCATTTCCCTTCACTTACAATTCATAAAAATCTTCTCCACTATGTATGACCTTTTCCCATTCACATCCCCTGATACTGGTGAACTCACCCAGGAAACAGTCCCAAATAACACCGTTCTTTTGTTGTTGTTGTTTGTTTGTTTTTGTGTGTTTGGGTTTTTTTTTTTTTTAACTTTTGATTGAGACACACTGTTTATTTCATAGGTGGAGAAATCCTATTATCTTAGTGCTGAGAACAAAGGAAGAGTTGGGACCCAAGCCAACAGGCCAATCTTTTCTTGGCCATGCTGGAACAGGGGACCACTGCATTAATTCTATCTGACCACTGAATGTCAGATGCCCCCATGTACACTCATCTTCTATGCCAAACCACAGAGGCCCAGTCCCACAGCACAGGTATCACAGACCCATCCAGCCTTTGAGCTCCTTGGCCTGGTGGAGGACTGACAGCACACAGAGTTAACAACATCAACTATAGGTAGCAGATAAATCCATCTCCTTCCTGATGAGCATGGGGTTACCTTCTCTGCTTTAACCCCTCACTCGGACCCCACAGTCCCATCACCAGTTTCTGTCACAGGGATGGATGGGAACCCCTCCTTTCCACCTAAGCCCCTGCCACTCCTCTGCAGTTTTGTGCGATAATTTTTCCCACACTCTTTTCTGGTTATGCCCATGTGCCCAGGGCCTTTACTTGGCCACAATATCCTCAGCAACTTTGGAGCCTCCCTCACACTGGCCCCCATAGCCTCTTCTGACTCCCATCTTGTTCTTCCTCTAATTGCCTCTCAGATCCCTACTTGAGTCTATCCTCTCCCTACACTACAAAGTCCATTCAACTCCCAAGTAAGGAATATCTCCACACCGATGACTGCCACCCACTAATCCGCCTTAAAGACACTTCTTCCTTTTTCTCCCGACTCCAGTTTTTCATCACTGCTGTGGTCTCAAGCCATCCATAGTCCTCCTCCTATCTCAGGAAATAGCAATTTCTATTGCCTCGCCTTGTATCACTCCCATTATTTCAGTGCGTAAGACCTTCAGTGCCTACCACTTAGTACAAGACCTCTGTCGAATTGATGAGGAAGTATGTCCAACATACCCCATAGTTACCAATCCCTACACCCCACACCTTCCTCTCTAACATGCTTCCTACAACTCTCCACTTTACCATCCTGGACCATTACTATCCCCCTACATCTAAACTCCTGTTTTCTCCTTGCTTTCACTTGAGAGGACCCTGATACATGAACTTCAAGACAAATCAAATGGCTAGTTCTACATGCAGCCTTCTGGGACAGTCATCTTTTTTCCCCCAAGTCTTAGTGTGGGACCTGTCCTCCTTAGACCTTATTTTTAGCGCTCTTCTTCTATATGTAGATAGCATTCTACTCTCAAAGATAGCCCTTTTGTATCTTAATGGATCCCTGCATCACCCCTAAACTATTCTGGTTTCCTGGGTTAATGCATCTCTCCATCTAAAGCTCAGCAGTACACTCCCCCTGCCAGAGAGATGTCACTTCTTTTTACTGCAGGATGTCCTCTTATCAGCCCACCTTAACCCTTCTGAAGTGGCTACAGATGTTTTAGCTCAACTTGTTTGGCCTTCATATAGGGCTGTAGCTTTGTTGCCCAAATATCTAGATTCTACCATATGTGGATGGCAGTCATGTTTGAGCATCCGAGCAGCAGTGGCAGAACTCTACTGAGAGGCCCTAATGATCACTTTCTTTCTACCTATCATAGTATACTCCACTCATCACGTCTCAGATTTCTGTTTCATTCCTCAGGCCCTCAAGGGCCCAAGCCTTTCATCTTCTGTATCTAGAAACTGGACCCCAAGTTACCTTTACCTCCAGTTCTTCCCTAAATCCTCCTCCCTGGGCCATACCCATTTGATAGCAACTCTCACTCCTTTCCAGAGGCTATGAAGGATCTAGGCTCCCCTCAGCCTGGTTTTCTAGAACAAACCTCACAGGCCTTCAACTTACCCTCTTTGTGCATGGGGTCTTAGGAAACCTAAGGTGGCCTGTTTTTTGGTCACCTCTACTGAAATGGTCAAGGCAACTCTTCTGCTACTGGATTCACAGTACATAGCTTCTTTCTGACATTCCTGTATCAGCCTGAATACCAACAGGAGGAGAAACACACATTTCTCAATAAAGAAGCCACACACACAAAGGAAGGATAATTATATATGTAAAACTAAATACCCTATCCTCCACCCAAAATCAGACAATCTTCATCATCTTTGATATCCATCAAATTGAACATTGGCCCAAAGGTGCTATTCCACTTTCTGGAGGCTCTCACTGACTAGAGGCCTGCATTTTTTAAGGTCTACTCTTCCTAACTGACATGTGCCAAAGCCAACCAACAGTTGGCACTCTGGACACACCAGTCTCAGCATCAGCTGTAGGACACCAACGGAGTGAGAACTGATGTATTGAGTCTATCCACATGCCCTCTCATTAAAAGTTCTGCTATCTCCTAACCATTGTTGACACATTTACAGGATAGAGCTAAGCATCTCTCACTTCCAGGGAAATGGTGGATGCAGTGGTTCATGTGGTCCTGGACCACATAATTTTCAGTTTGACGTGCTGTAGACCATCCAAACAGACAATGTCCCAGACTTTACTTCAGGGGTCATTCAATTCCTGTGTGAACCTCTGAACATCTGGAAACTCCACATCCCCTACTGTACACAATCCTCAGGAAAGGTTAAGAGAGCCAATGGATTCATCAAACAGAGTTCGAGTTCACCAAGCTCTCTCTCTCTCAAAATCAGGTTATCTTTGTCCTCCCTTTCCATTGCCCTTGTCCATCTCCAAGCAAATCCAAACAGGTCAGAGCTCCTAAATCCTTTATGGAAAACTTTGTCTTCAGACACCACAGTTGGTACCTACTATAACTTTCCCTCCTATGGTTGCTTCTTTGTTCACATGCTGACAGCACCTACCTGCCCCCACACTAGCAGAACCAACTATTTCCAAGCCTACTCAACTTCCCCAAGGAGACCAAGTACTCCTCAAGCAGTTATCTGCAAAGTCTCAAAAGCCCCAATGGAAAGGACCCAATGATATGATCCTCCCCACCCCTTCAGCTGCCAATATCCTGGCACATTAGGTCTGATATAACCTCTCCAGACTTAAAATGGGACCTACCCAAGATGTGTGTCATCTGTCTGGCAACCTAGACCTACTACTCTCTAGTTCTCCAGAAAGACCAATGAAGGACCAGGATGATCAAGCCAGGGCAGTGGTCTTTCCCCTTGCATCTTTGGGATTAATAGAACCAATTTACAATTTTAAAACATAATAAAATAATGGAAATTTACACATATTAAATCCCCCCCATAAAAATATGTATTTTAGTTGTATGAAGCCATTTGGGTAAAAAAATAAATAAATAAAAAAGAACTCACTATTTTGAGATGGTTTGAAGATATTATCTATTCTTTGTGTCCTGGACTGTCTTATACTTGTTATATGTCCTGGGTTTTACCTTAGGCTTCTATTTGTTCAGACTCCCTCATTTCTAATATTTGTCTCCTTTGCCTGTATACTGGCAGACATTCTGCTCAATTTCTTATCCATCAAGTGTAAGATTTTGTTCAAGGGCTTGGCTTTCTCAGCTGTGTGTGGTATAAACTTGTAAATAAGGAAAGAGATTAAGAACACCAGATTTATTTCAGCTTGTTTTCCTTCCTTCACACTGTGGCTACCTGTTAATTTCTGATACTGTGCAACAGATGTTGATTTTATTTCTGTTCCCATAGTTTTCTATTTGGTCTACTGGCAGAAAAGCAGCCTTCCCCCCCCCATAGCACACACAGAATCTCCCATCCCTCAAACACCCTTTTCACATTCTGCACCACTTTGCATGAGAAAGCACAGCTCCTCAGATGCCCTTCCTTCCTTCCCTTGTCTCCCTCTGAATCAACAAGCTTAAACCTTAATCCTGCATTATGCCAACAGGAGAAATCAGGAGAAATGTAAACATTGTCTTTTGTCAAATTTGTTAGGAGAGCTGACTTGGACCACTTAAATTTCAAAAATGCATTGTTACAGAGGAAATGCCCACTTAATAAACAGAGACCAGTTTGTCATCCCTGCTTCCAGACCCTGTGGTTTGGATTTGAAACCCATCCATAACACAGATGTTCATGTGTTGTTATAACAACATTGCCAAATGAATGTTAAAATCTGCTGTAGACCATGGAGAAGAATAGCAGAATCATATTGAGGATTTCAGGAAGGCTTTCAGCTTTGCAGTGAAATGAATATAACTTGACCTAAAATTAATTACGTTTATATCTAGGCTTTCTTTGGATAAAAAAAATAATCCAGCGTTTATGCATTGTAAGAGTTGCATAAGTTTAAATGCAATAATGTGAGTAAAATGTTTAATTCAAACTCAGTTGAGCCAAGTATTCAATTAGTATTAGTTGCTCATTCCTAGTCTTTATGAATTTCTTGTTAAGTAAAAATATCTGGTTATAAACCAGAATTATTGGTTTCAATGTAATAAAAGAGTGAATTATTATAACTTGAATAGCTATATAGTATTAAGGCTAGAAATATTTTATATATAAAACAAGATAAATTATAGTGAAAGAGTCAAATTCAAAAGAATTCAGTAGAAAGGAAAACATGGAACTAGGGAAATGGTTCAACACTAAAACCACTTACTGTTTTTTTCTGAGGACCGAGTCAAGTTCTTAGGTTATACACTGGGTGTCTTCCAATCCCCTGTAACTCTAGCTGTAGGGGATTAGATGATCAAGATTGATCAAAGCAAAGTGGAAATAAAAGAAAGAATAAATGGACTTTTGACAGGAAGATACTGTCCTTTTATAAGAACAATGAGGGGTAATATATGAACACACTCCCACAGAGGTGAGGGGAGGATTGGGGTTTTAGAGGCAGTGGGATTTCTTGGGGTAGAAAATTCTATCTATTCTCCTACAGTCTCAAAGTTTTAATTGCCAATGGAGGCTGGTGGGAGCTTATTAAGGAGGCAGATGTTCTCAGGCATTCTTCTCATGGCAGAAGTGGAAGTAAGTCTCCTTAGCCAATTAGACCTAACCTAACTATCCTTTAGGGTCCCTTGTGAAGAGGTTTCTGGACCCAGTGGCTGCTGATTGTATTATTCTTAGAAATAAGTTCTTTTGGGGTCAAAAATAGAGACCACTTCTCCAACTGAAGTGTCTATGAACTTTACTGTTGGTCAAATGGTGAGCTTACGATAAGAGTGAACAGTCCTGGACAGGAAGTGCATTTGGTTTTTAAAGCAAAAAGGGTGGTGAGTGTGTGTTTCCAATTGGTGAGGGTCAATGTCGCAGTCTTCTTCAGTTGGATACTGTGCAAACAATTGATAAATAGGAAATGAAGAAAGTAAAGGAGCCTCTGCTCCATAGAGAAAAGGGTCACTGTTCCACAACATCAACTTCTTTGAATTCAGCACTGTCTGTTTTGTTTTATAAATAGAAGAAAGAGAATCCAAGATATATTTGATGGAAGCCTGGAATTGTGAGGTGGGAGGGTGCCCTAACAGCCTCATACTGAGGTATCCCTTCCCCTTGAGGTACCAACCACATAATGGGTATAATGTAAAATAAAATTTATCTAGGGCACAGGGAAGTTGAGAATGGGAGGGGGGAAAAGACAGAGACAGAGACAGAGAGAGAAGGAGAAAGAGAAGGAGAAAAAGAAAGGAAGAGGAAGAAAAAGAAGAGAAAGAGGAAGAGAAGAGGAAGAGAGAGAAGGGTCAGGGAGAAAAAGAGAATCAGATAGAAATAAGAGGGTGAATAGGTGGCAAATAGTCCCTTTTATTGTAAGCCAGGCCTTCCTGGCATTTGCCAGGTAACTGTGGGGCATAGCCTAGAAGAAACTCTAACAACTAAGTTTTATTACTTGGGTAGGGTTAAACAATTTGCAAGTCTTACAAGGTGGGGAAAAGAAAAACACCTTCATTCCTCATCGTTAACACAGAGTTTGTAGTATTTGACAGAAAAATAAACTGTATATTTCTTATAGTATCGTCATGTCCTTACTTTGAGAGACCACATATCTTCCTTTATCAGGAGCTTTCCTGGAACCTGACAGGTGTTAGCAGCTATCAGCATTCCTTCCCTGGATACTTAACCCACCTTAGTTTTTTGTACCATTGGCCTCCACAGGTACCTGAATGCACACGATTCACATACAGACAGATAAGTGCACAGACATACATATGAAATTTAAAATAAATAAATAAATAAATAAATAAATAAATAAATTCTAAGATTGTATAAAGCAAGGAAAAGAATAAATAAGCAAAGTTGGTATAGAACCCTTTAATATCAAAGTTTATGTAAATAACCAAGAATAAGTAGACATCATAAAACCATTTAAAAATTAGGAAATCTTTAAACAGTGATGCTATAAAAACCTGGCTAGCCTTTGACTTACCAGAGACCCCTGCGTGAACAACATGGAGATGGAAATCGATGCAAAAGCAAGAGGAACTTTATTTAATCCAGCATGGTAGGATCGCCCTGCACATGGGGAGAAAACGACCATGTGCAGCGGGCTGCATGGAACTTTATACAGTCCTCAGGGCAGCCACCAGTAGGCACAATGTGATTGGCAGAACAGTGTAAATTTTAAACTGATTGTTGCCTAGGGAATGAGGGAGGTGGGTCCATCCTGACGATTGTGCCCATACCTACAGGTTGGTTCGCCCCTCTGTGGTCTGAGGAATGTTAATTAGAGGGGCAAGTGTTCCATGACCTTTCCAAAGTTCCTGAGCTGACATCTTCAATGAAATTTATAGATATGTTCATTTAAATGGTAAAATTTTATAGTTGTTGTTGTTGTTGCTTTTTCTTAATGTCTAGGTCCAAGTGATTGCAAGGTTACATTTAGAGATTTAAGACAGTTTACAGTTAATTATGAAAGATTTTATCTAAAGTGTAGGAATTCTCATACTTAAAATATTTTGGTAACTTCCTAAGTGTGTGTTTATATAAAAGGACAAAGCAGTATCAGTAACCTTAACTTACCTCTCAATTGCTCTCTCCACTTGGTATTACTTTCTGTGTTTTTAAAAGCTGTTGAGTTCATCACATGGTCAACATTAGAACATTAGAAAAATAAGGTCAGGATATATGAAAACAGGGGTCAATCAAGATTGACCATTTTGCTTAAGATTTTATTTCCTACCAGGCAATTTCAACCACACAGCTGTTAAAAGCTGCTTTTATAAGCCTCGGGGTACTGTATTGTCCAATGTGTTTTACCTATGCACTACCCTAGATGAAATAGTCTTCAAATTGCTCAGGTGTATGTGCCATTGTTGTGCTAGCTATGACCCTGATGCACAGAAATCATATCTTTAACGGGAAACTCTTAATGTTGTGGTTCATTTTCTCCTTCTCAATATGGTAACTACGCCATTGCTGGCCAGAAGGTTATTGATTTCTTGCACAGATTGCACAGAATGACCTGATTCCTAAATAGTTTTGTAAGGCCAATGTTTCCTGTCATAATTTCTTGTGATTAGTTTTTGTTACTTAATACACATCATTAAATTTAAAAAAAAAAGTGAGCAGATATAAAATAAATGTTGCTGCGTCATAAGAACATAAAACCAAATATTTTCAAAAGCAGAGAAAAATATATAAACCATTGCACAATTTTAGTGCTGACTGATTTTATATAAAACTATTTATCGTTTAATAAAGTTCTTTATGACATTGAGAAAATATTATATGAAATATGTTAATAAAAGTAATAAATGCAGTATAATAACATAATTAATTAAAAATAAACAAAATGATTACAGTTATCTAGCATGAATACACTTCTGTATCTTTTCTCTCAGTAGTTGACTTTGGTTATCTAACATAAACTCTTCTCCATATCTTCTCTTTCAGCAGTTCTTGAATAAGTGTTCTAGATGATTCTCTCCTCATTACTATATTATCATCTTGTTCTGGTAACAAAGTCAAGCTGTCTCTAGTGACAGATGTCAGCAATCGTATCAGTATAGTTTTCTTTTTAAAAAGTGTCATATTAACTGTGTTTTGAAACCATGAGTATTTTAAACAATAAATACACAATGGATTAGAGAAGAAATCCCATATAAGTGATAGGTTATTTCTCCACCAGCAAAATGAGCTAATTCAAGTCAGATTAGATTATACTACAGGCAGATTTATTGGGAAGCTACTCTCTGGTGAGAAAGTTCCCAAGGACCAAGGCCATGGGAAAGGTGGGAGGTAGAAGAGGGTGGGAGAAAGAGAGAAAGGGCCCACGTGCAGAGAAAGAAGAGAGAGAGAGAGAGTGACAGAGAGACAGAGAGACAGAGACGAGCCTCTGGGGGAAGAGCAGCCCAACCCCTGGGCTGGAAAGTCCAGGGTTGGGTATGTCAGGTAGTTACTGAGGGATGCTGAGAGACTCTGGAGGCCAGGTCTGCTTTGATATGTAAAATATGCACCCAGCCCTTGTCTTGGGGTCCAAAACGAAACAATAAGCCCAACTATTCTTATATGCAAAATATTAATAATAAAAATAATAAATCTGCATTTTAAAAACAGACAAAATTTCAGTACCTATAGAAGCTACAAGGAATGAGTAATTTTTAAATTATATAAAAGCATAAGTAACATCATGAAATATCTAAGCAATTTATATTTATTACTTTAAGAATAATGATATAAAGGTAAAATCCATGATAACTGCACATACAGAGAAACCTCAGTAAAAATTTACCACTTTCTCACAATAAGAACACTCAATAAATCAGGCACATCCATATAAAGGCCATAAACAAGGAGTCCACAGCTAACATCAAGTTACATGAACAAGTTCACAGAAAACATCAAACGGTGTAAGGAAAGCTAAAAGACACCCAGTGTTGGCACAAGAAAATGGGTTTTTACTCTCAGCTTCAATATATTCTGACCATTTAGGTAAGAAACTTAGGCAAGAAGGTCAAAAGTTAGAAACAAAATTGTTTTTTATGACATGATGTAAAATATATATAAAAAAGTAAAGTCCTCACCAAATAAACTACTAGAGCTAACAAATTTATAGAATACAAAGTGAACACACAAAAATCACTTAAACATTCTATAATTTTTGTTACTTTATAGAACCTTGGCTAATATAACACCATAGTATTTATAGAGTAAAAGAGTTAATAAAATTGATGCTACCTACAGTGGTCTACAAGGGCAAATAGTCTCTATCAAAATTATAATGAAATTTTCTACAAAAATGAAAGCATAGTCCTAAAATTTCTATCAAACAAAATAGTCAAACTATCTCCATTAAAAAATGATAAAGCTAGAGAAATTATACTAACCAATTTCAAAATATATTCTAAGTCCAACATAATAAAAACAGTAGTACTTACTTAAAAAGACATGTGGACAAATGAGACAGGAAAGGCCGTTTCAAGCTCAAGTAGAATTTGATCTTTTTTGATGGAGAATCTCATGGAAAATCACCCAACTTTATTCTAGTAACTGGAGGTCAAGATGCATCAGCTAACTTATCTTAGTGTCTCTGTTAAACATGTTGCTTGCACAAATATTATAATTATTTATATAGTCATACATGAATATGTTAACTACAAGACTTTAAGATTCCTATTAAAAAATGCCATTATCTATAAGAGATGATAATGTGTTAAATTCATTTGATTGTGATAATAATTCACACTGAATTTTATACCAAAAACCCACTTTGTCCATGTAAAGTATATTTAATAAAGTATTTCTCCTTCCTAAGTTCTTTTCCCTTTATGTGTTGATGCCTTTAATCCAAATATTTTTAGATAATTTGGTAACTTGAAATGATTATCTAGCATTAGTTCCCTAAAGTGTTTTTACCACAACCCTTATAAGTGGACAAGATAAAATGATGTCACTCTATTTTATATAATCATATTAAAGTAGTTTCATTTGTATTGCTAATATCAGTCACTATTCCAAATAAAAAATTAACCTCGCTAAAAACAGATGAATATCTTCTATTTGTTCAGAATGGGCAAATTACCATGAATCATATTGGAATAATTGTGCTCATTATATATTGAATTCTGAGAGTAATTTTACAAGTGTCCTTAAAAATTAATATTTTCTCCTAAGTGTACATTGAAAATATGCAAGCTCAGTTCTAAAACTGAGATTATAAAAATAGTTTTCATAATAGATAAAATCCATATTCATATTATGAATAAATTAAGTGAGTTTTAACTAATATTTTATGTATGGCATATAAAATATTTTCACTAAAATTCAACCAAAATGCCTTTGTCTTGTAAGAGTCCATTGCTGTTCCTTGAAAAATGATACTCCAGACTCAAATAGTATTTAAAAGCAAAGAGAGCTTTATACTGTAGAAATCCTGCTACTAGAAGTCTCTTATTCCAAGATGGACAGACAACCAAGTGGGCTTGCAAGGTCGATTTAAAGCACCTTAGGGGAATACAGGGTTAAATGGGCTCTGTCTTGCTTTATCTTTAGTCGTGAGTAGTAGTGAAAAGGTGGGAAAGTGTAGAACAGGAGTTCAAGCTGTAACTGAGTGTGTACAAACAACTGAGATAATTCACTACCTTAGTACCAGCCTGTTTCATCCCACTCACCGCCCTACCCTTTCATTGATGGGCCATATTGAATTCTTGAGCTGTTTCTAATGTTTCTATGGGCTGGTTTTGTTGTCTGAGAATCATCAATTGAACAGTGGAAATCCGTTCTTTAATAAAGTTAATTAAAGCATTGATTAAGCCAGAACTGCAAGTCAAAACTAACATCAGTAGGATAAGAGGACCAGTCAGGGCAGATACAAAGATGGTCAGCCAAGGAGACACGTTGAAGAAGGACCAATACCAACCCTGAGACTGTTTTTGTTGTTGTTTGTTGGTTGGTTGGACTGCACAGAGTACTCTCTGCTGGAGGAACAGCAAGGCTAGGCCTTTTTTGTTTTATAAGACTACTTCTGCCAGGGGGATAGGCAATCCTATAGGGCTGTGATGGACATTTCCATCTCTTGTATATCTGTGTTTATTGGCATCTGTAGGGTCTTATAATTTTTTATCTTGGAGTATTAGGGCTGAGGTCCCTACAGTAGCAGCTCTGCCCAGCCCTATGTCAACGAGAGAACCCAGTAACAAAATAGAAATGGCAGCCATTTTTCCTCAATTGTTTGGAAGTGTTAGCTGGTTGATGATATCCTCCCCAGAGTAATAAGCCATTCTAGATATAAGTTGCATTAGAACAAAAATTCTCACTCGAATTTACAACCAGGCCAAAAATGTATGGAGTAAGCCTGGAGGTACAAGCCTACCAAGGGTTCTCTGGGGTCCACATGTATCCTTTAACAGTAGGGATGACAGTGCAGTCATTGAGGTGGGAATAGGCTAGGGGTACCTTGTTTCTGATAAAGAATCCCTGTCCTACTATTGAATGTAGAGTCAGCTTACCTCTATTTGGTTTTCATCTACATTGAGTACTACCTATATTCTGTAAATAGTCTCTAGGGAGAGTTATTTCATCATAGTAGGGGAGCTGAGCATTTAACTATAACTAATAGTACTGAGTTAAGTCTGGGTGGGAGGAGTTAAGAGCCTAGAAAGTGGCTTCTAATAATTGCAGCTGTCCTGATTAGGGTTATGAAATGGATAATGCAGAAGGTAGAACAGGTTTAGGGAGCAGTTGGTAAGATTACATGAGTCCTCATTGGGCAAAAGGGTGGTGGGTCCTGATAAAGGAGTGATGGTAGGCAGAAGCAGATGGGGGAGGGGGGTTGGTTCAGCCTCACTAATACCTTGTTGAGGCCTAGTGGGACCATGGGTCCCACTCACAAATCTATGTTGGAGCAATTGGACAGTAAATAGGAGTCCGGGTTTGTAGCCCGAGATGTAAAGTCTTCATACCCATCTCTTACCAGCAACCCAAATGACCTTCTTGTTAGCTGCTGTAAACCTGATGACAAGACTCTTGTGTCTCCCTCTGTGGATACCCAGATAACAAAGGGACTTAAAACAAGGTCGTCAAGTCTCTCTTCCTTAGAGGCAAGGTGTCCTTTATTATGTAGGACCCAGCTCCAGGTATCTGTGTATCTCCAAACCAGGTCACAGTGATAAAGTCATCTTTGATGGGACACTTCTAGCTAATCCACTCAGAAGATTCTCATCCCCATACCACACAGATAAAGAACTCTGGACCTCCACATTTTGTTTGCTGGTGGATCCTCAAAATGCCCTGGCAGACGTAAAAAGTCTGAGACTATGCGTTCCTTTGGGCCCAGGTAAGTTGCAATCATAACCAAGAAGTCATTAATATCTACATGAAGATTAGGAAACCAGATTCTCTCCTGACAGACTTAACATGGGAGTAGTGTATCCATGTCCAGATCCCATCCACCATAACAGCTGTTGGCTTGATCAGTATCATAGTGTGGGGTACTGTCTAGAGTAGTTCCAGAGTCTTGTAGTTACATCTCTCAATCACATGGTTTAAAGTAATGAGGGTTAGGGGGAGGAACAGACTCATAAACCTGACAGATGGCAGGCCAGAATTATTTCTGGACCCTATGGAGGGCTTTTAGGGATTTTAAAAACTTAGGGTGGTCATATTCAACTATCAGACTGGAGGTTAGGCAGCATGGGAGGGGGCATTTCATATATGATCCCAAATGGGCTGAGACCTAAAGTAGAGAGTGTGTTCCTGGCCCTATATAAGGTATAAGTTAGAAGGGTCATCCAGTCATTGCCAGTTTTAAGGGTTTATTTTGTCAAGGTCTCCTGCAAGGTCTGACTCTTCTTCTCTAATTGCCCTGAACTCTAGTGTCTGTATGTACAATGTAATATTAACTGCTCCCCAGAACATGTGCCATCCTCCTACACTGAACTCCCCAGCACCCAGGGCTGGGAAGCGCTTCCCTTTAAAATCCAACCATTTTGGTTACCTACACCTTTTTTTGTAACTTTGTCTTCCTTATTCTGCTACTGTCTTATTCTTCTCTCTCCCTTCTCCCAACCCCTCCCACTCTCTTCACAAAGCTCAGGGTCCTGACTACTCTGGACTCTCCCACATGTCCTTGCATCTGGATATACTTTCCCTTTTATTTACAATAAACTTTATCCACCACACCAAGGAGAAGTCCTGTCCTTCCCTTTCCTTCCCTTCTCTTACCTCCCCTCCCTTTCCCTTTCTCTTTCTTTTTTAGTCTTCTTCTCAAATCTTCCATAGAGTAATTATGACACTCTTTTGAGTTTCTATTTTTCTTGCATATATCTTTTTTTGAACTGCCAATTGATTAAATTTGCATTCTGGTTTCCTTGTCTTTTACCATTGTGGTGACTGTCACTCTCAAAAAAAGACAAAAGTTGGTAGCCATGACAGAGATTGTCTGGTCCACAGAACATATGATACTTACAAATTATGAGAAATGAGAAAATAGCTAACCTCTATTATAGGAAAAGCAGGTTAGGTCTTCAAACTACACCACAATGACCCTTCACAACAGGTCTTCTACCCAGTCTAAATTGCTTTTGCTTAATTTAATTCATGCTGAAAGTGGGTGAAGTGAAGAATTACATTTCAGTAGCACTACAAAGTGTTTATTCACACATAATTCTGGAAGTAAGCTATCAAATAGCCATTTCTTAACCATATCCTCCAACTTTTATTATGCTAATTATTCCTCCCAGACCATCATTTCAGTCCCTCTGAAGAGCTTTAATTGCAGTATACCTGAGTCTCTGAAAAACTTAAATCCATAATCACTCTATCTAGTTTACATTTGTTTGGTCCTGAGACAACTGACCGATCAAGACATTCACACAGCAAACTAAAATTCTTTTATGTCATCATGGATTATAACACCAATAACATTTGTATATTTGATCTTAGCCAAAAGGCAGAGAAGCAATCACCAATAACTTTTATACTTCTCTCAGTAGAATGGTTCTCCAAAGTAATTGCTAATTTAAATAACACTGATTGTCTCTGTCTTTCCCTTTTTTCACTAAACACTATTGTTTCAGTGTCTTCTTTTTTTGATATTTTCTTTATTTACATTTCAAATGTTTTCCAGTTTTCAAATCTCCCCTTCAGAAACCCCCTATCCCATCCCAGCTTTGAACTGCTTCTTTGAAGCTGTTCTACCAGTCACCCACCCACTCCCTTCTTTCTGTCCTAGGATTCCTCTATGCTAGGGCATGGAACACCCTCAGTCCCAAGGGACTCTTCTATTAACCTCCAACAAGGCCGTCCTATGCCACATTTGTGGCTGGAGCCATGGGTCCTCCCATGTGTACTCTTTGGTTAGTGGTCCAGTCCCCAGGAGCTCCAGAGGTTCTGGTCCATTGACACTGTTTCTCCCTCCATGGGTCTACAAACCCCCTCAGCTCCTTCAGTCCCTTCTCCAACTCCACCATCATAGAACCCATGCTCAGTCCCATGGTTGGCTGCAAGCATCTGCCTCTGTTTGTCATGCTCTGGCAGAGTCTCTCAGGAGACAACATTATCAGGCTCCCATCAACAAGAACTTCCCAGCATCCACAATAGCTTCTTGGTTTGGTGACTATATATGAGGTGGATCCCCAGATGTGGCAGTCACCAGATGGCCTTTCCTTCAGTCTCTGCTCCACACTTTGTCTCCGTATTTTCTCCTGGGAGTATTTTATTCTGCCTTATGAAAAGCACTGAAGCATCCTTCTTTTTAGACTTTATATGGTCTGTGAATTGTATCTTAGATATTCTGAACTTCTGGGCTACAGATTCACTGATCAGTGACTGCATACTATGAGCCATTTGTGCTCTCTTGTGATTAGGTTATCTCATTCAAGATATTATTTTCTAGTTCCATCCATTTGCCTGTGAATTTCATGAAGTCATTGTTTTTAATAGCTGAGTAGTACAGTACTGTATAAATGTACCACATTTTCTGTATCCATTCCTCTGTTGAGGAACATCTAGCATCTTTCCAGCTTCTGGCTATTATAAGTCTGGCTATTGTGGCTGCTATGAACATAGTGGAGCTTGTATCCTTATTGCATGTTAGAGCATGTTCTGGGTATATGCCCAGGAGTGGTATAGCTGAGTCCTCATGTGGTACTATGTCCAATTTTCTTAGGAACAACCAGACTGATTTCAGAGTGGTTGTACCAGTTTTCAATCCCACCAGCAATGGAGGAGTATTCCTCTTTCTCCACATCCTTGCCAGCATGTGCTGTCACCTGAGCTTTTGATCTTAGTCATTCTGACTGGTGTGAGGTGGAATCTCAGGATGGTTTTGATTTGCATTTCCCTAATGACTAAGGATGTTGAACATTTCTATAGGTACTTCTCAGCCACTCAGTATTCCTCAGCTGAAAATTCACTGTTTAGCTCTGTTGCCCATTTTTTTTCCATAGGGTTATTTGGTTCTCTGGAGTCTAACTTATTGAGTTCTTTATATATATTGAATATTAGCCCTCTATCAGATATAGGATTGGTAATGATCTTTTCCAAATCTGTTGGATGTTGTTTTGTCCTATTGAAAGTGTACTTTGCCTTACAGAAACTTCGCAATTTTATGAGGTCCCATTTGTCAATTCTTGATTCTAGAGCATAAGCCATTCTTGTTTTGTTCAGGAACTTTTCCCCTGTGCCCATGTGTTCAAGGATTTTCTCCACTTTATCTTCTAATATATACAGTGTATCTGGTTTTATATGGAGGTCCTTGATCCACTTGGACTTGAGCTTTGGATCAATTTTCATCCTTCACATGCTGACCTCCAGTTGAACCAGAACCATTTGTTGAAAATGTTGTCTTTTTTCACCTGGATGGTTTTAGCTCCTTTATCAAAGATCAAGTGACCATAGGTGTGTGGGTTCATTTCTGGGTCTTCAATTTTATTCCATTAATCTACCTGCCTGTCATTGTACCAATACCATGCAGTTTGTTTGTTTGTTTGTTTGTTTATCACTGTTACTCTGTAATACAGCTTGAGGTCCTGGATGGTGATTCCCTCAGAAATTCTCTTTGTTGAGAATAGTATTCCCTGTCCTGAGTTGCTTGTTATTCCAAATGAATTTAAGAATTGCTCTTTCTAACTCTATGAAGAATTGAGTTCGAATTTTTATGGGGATTACACTGAATCTGAAGATTGCTTTCAGTACAGTGGCCATTTTTACTACACTAACCCTGCCAATCTGCAAGCATGGGAGATCTTTCCATCTTCTGAGGTCTTCTTAGATTTTTTTCAGAGACTTGAGGTTCTTGTCATACAGATCTTTCACTTGTTTGGTTAGAGTCATACCAAGATACTTTATATTGTTTGTGACTCTTGTGAAGGGTGTCATTTTTCTAAGTTCTTTCTCAGCCTGTTTATTCATTGAGTATATGAAGGCTACTGATTTGTTTGAGTTAATTTTATATCCTGCCATTTTGCTGGAATTGATTATCAGCTGTAGGAGTTTTCTGGTGGAGGTTTTGGGGTCACTTATGTATACTATCATATCATTTGCAAATAGTGACATTTTAAATTCTTCATTCCCAATTTGTATGCTGTTGGCCTTCTTGTATTGTTTAATTGCTCTAGCAAGAACTTCAAGTATTATGCTGAATAGATAGGGAGAGAGAGGGCAGCCTTGTCTAGTCCCCCTTTTGGTGGGATTGCTTCAAGTTTCTTTCCATTTTGTTAGATGTTGGCTACTAGTTTGCTGTATATTGCTGTTACTATGACTATGGACCTTGAATTCCTGATCTTTCCAAGACTTTCAACATGAAGGGATGTTGAATTTTGTCAAATGCTTTTTTACAAATAATGAAATTCTGTTTGCACTAGGAGTAGAGCCTGTGCCATAGCACTACACACCAAAGTATTTCCAGGAGAGAGCTGGTCTCCCAGGAATGCTGACAAGCCTGTGAACACAGGTAAGATAGCCACTTCTGCTCAGAGGGACCTACAGGAAGACCTCAGGACACAGGAACTGAGGAGCAGCCTGGGACAGGGTCCGTCCAGCTTCCATCTATTGCCAGAGCAGAGCAAATGGAGAGAGGTAAGGGCAAGAACATGAGTTACAGAAACCAAGGCTACTCGGCATCATCAGAAGCCAATTCTCCTACCACAGCAAGCCCTGGATATACCAACACACCAGAAAAGCAAGACTTTTGGGATTGGGACAGTGACAAAGAAAGGGATCCAGGACTTGTTAATACTTGAGCAGGAGACTTGCTTTGGTTTAGAGATTACTTATCAGAAACAGTCATGCTGCCAGTATGGTCTATTAAGACGATAGCCGGTTAGATGTGGTGAGGACTGAGTACCATTGTGGAATGGTCTGATGGGAGGTTTTTCATCCTTACCGCCATTTCTGGACTTTCTTCTATGCAAGAACCTGACACTCCTCCCCTTTGGAGCACAGCATTGCAGGTTTCATCTTGAAAGCCTTTATCAGACAGCCAGTACCTTGACCTTAGCCTCCTCAGTCTCCAGAAACAGGTGAAGCAGATTTCTGGGTTCTTTTTTCTCTAAGCTATTCATTCTTAGCTATTTTGCTAGAGCAGCACAAGCAAACACAAAATATACAGAGCTACAGTTTAAAAAGAGGACATGGCAGTTGGTGCTTGGTCCCTGAGAGGGAGCATTGAAGTTTATTCTATATTGAAAAAAATGCAAAATGGATACTATTGCTCCCACAGGAAGAAATTGTTGTTACTGAAGTAGAGATGTGTTGCTAGGGAGACACTGAAAGCACAGAAAAGATGCAGACCACAAAGGGAGATAAGAAAGCAATCCCACATCCCTGTCCTTGCCATGTTTTCTCCCACCAGTGCCTGGTAACCACAGAGCTGGAGACAGCAGCAAACAGGAAACACAGTTGGCAAAGTCCTGCAGAGCTGCGCTTCAGTGGTAGACAACAGCAGATCAGAGTGCACACGGCAGCAGACTTCACAGTTAAACAGTTTAAAGCTCAAGTATTAAAAAAACAAACAATAAAGTTAATTACCAAGCAGATTGAAATTGGTTAAACATCATAAACATGAAAATAAAAGAAAACCAATATTCTAATCCATAAATTAAATATACAATGAATCAATTAAACAGAGAAAATTACTTAGATATAATTTAAATCTTTTTTTTTATATTTTCAACTTTTGTGTAGCAATTATAAACTGCTAGAAGGAATTTTAGATCTCTTAAACCAAAATTATTTTTAACCAAATCAAAGAATTGAGTATATAAAATGAAAGACACAAGACAACGAAAAAAAGGGAGGAAAGGTGAAGAAAAAAGGAGGAAGTAAGAAAAAAAACTTGGTGCACTTTAAAGGATTCACCTTGGGGTAATCAAGGGATGATTTGGACTTCAGATAACGAATAACTCTAAGTAAAGTCACCAAAACCAGAAAAGGATGGTGAAGCCAGACAGTGCAGCAAATATGTACAGAGTAGTAAATGCAAGTTCCGCCTTAGAAAAGTGAGCAAGGGATGTCTGTGAGTTAAAGGCCAACCTGGTCTATAACACCATTCCAGGATAGCCAAGGCTACACAGAAAGATTGTGTCTCATAAAACAAACAGAAAACCAAAACAACATCAACAACAACAAAAAAAAAGGAGAGAAAGAGAGAGAGATGGGGGGTGGGGGTAGGGTAAGGAATGATTTGAGTATAAAAAATGGCAAAAAGATTTAAAAATGGGGCTCTTTGTACTTAGCAAAATGTAGGCAACATGAACACTTTATACTATTTGTTTTGAACTTCACAAAGGCAATTTAACCTAAGAAACCAGGTTTAAAGTATTGATTTATTTGTTTTTCTTTATTTTTGACACATATCATTTGTAATAATAATTCTATTGTAAATTTACCAAGTCTAATTATAAATAAGTGATGATGAAGTCATGTGATGAAATATGGGGTAGGATTTGAAAACTACGTGATAAGTATGTGTAATGAACTTGAAAAGTTTTCAAAGTATAAAAATATAAAACATGTAAAGATTCACATTGCAGTTTATAGGATAATTCTATTAGTATTAATTATTAAGTAATGATTAGTTCATAAAAATGTCCCCCACTCCAAAAATTTCTAAAATTGCAAATATTTCTGGTCCTAAGTATTTCAGAAAACCAAATTTACATTTAAAATAATAGAAAATAGTCTCAGAAGTGACTCTCTAGATGATAATTTGCTTTCTAAAATATGTTTTGAACTTGAAAGCCTAAAGATTCAAAACCTAAAACATAAAGACTTTTATATAAATTTATTTAAAGGTATCATAAACAGAATAAAATCCACATTTTTACTAATTAATAGCTGTCGATTTTTTTTAGAATAAAGTATAAATGTCCTTAAAAGGCAGTCAGATTTTTTCCCCAAATATTACCAACTTCTTTTCTAAATTAAGGAGCAGATTAAATCTCATTTACATGTATTTTTACTTCCAACTTTACCTCTGAATTTCTTCCCTGAGCTCCAATACACATATTTAACTGTCAACCCAGCATCTCCATGGAGAATTCTAATGAAGCTCTCAGATGAACATCCAAGACATAGAAATCTGTGCCCCTCCTATGCTAGGCTATCTCACCAGCAAGTCTTTATTAACAGAATTTCCCTCCTCATCTTCTGTAAAACACATGTGATTACCTGGGCCAAAATGGCAGGATCTTTTTCTATCTCTAGCTCTATCATTTGACTGTCTAAATCCAACCCAGGCCAGTGTTGGTGGCCTTAATCCATCTCTCTCTTGACCTGTAAAAATAACCTTATGTATAATTACTTCTGTGCCATAAAACCTAAAGCATCCTGGGGGTACCCTTTATTCAAATGTGGTGGCCTCCAGCTCCAGTGTCCAGGATACACACATGCACACACACACACACACACACACACACACACACACACACACACAGGATCTCTAGGTAAAGAGCCATAGATACCAGCAATTGCAAGTCAGACCTGTATACCTACAAAAGTCAAGGGGAAAATGTCATGAACAGGACACAAAATGCTAACAGATAGTATGACAGTATACCTTTGAACCACTTTTTAAAAACATTTCATAATTTATTTTCTAATTACGTGTGTGTGGCTATACAGTTATGTGCAGAAGGAATCAGTTGCTCAAGGAGACCATAGGGTTCTGATCCTTCATTATGGTGTTATAAGCTGAGGAATCTAACATGGATGCTGGGAACCAAACTCTGGTCTTCTGGAAAACAACAACAACAACAACAACAACAACAACAACAACAAAAACAGTAAGTACTTCTAACCACTGAGCCTTGTTTTTCACCCACAATGTAATTATTTTGAATTATGTGTAAACATGTGTGTCTCTGGGTGGATTTGTGTGTACTGTCTGTTGAGTTCAGATGGGGGAGCTGGAATGCCCAGAGATGAAGTTACAAGCAGTTTTGAACCACCCAGCATGAGTGCTGGGAACTGGACTCGGGTCTTCCCCAAGAATAGACTCCACCTTTAACCACTGTGACATTTCTACAGCCCCACATTAAAATCATGTAATGCTTTTATAAATGACAAAATTTCAAGTCTGTGGCCTGCCATAGTCTTTACAGACATATGAGCTGTAGTAACCATTGTTGTAACTAGCCTTAAGGGTAAAATTTATAATGGCCTTGTTCTTCCTCTGCCACTGCTTCTCTTTGAACATGAACATGATCTGAGCATTTGCTGATCTATATTGAGCTATCCTATCACACTACTCTTGACCTCTCTTTACAGAGGTTATACTGTGTTTTGGAGGTCTCAGTTGTGGTACCAGCACCATACCTCCAACTAAGCTGTAAACACCAAACTTGTTTTCTGATAACCTTGGAAGGAGAGGTTGGGATGGTGAGTGGGGAAATTCTCCTCTCCTGAATAAGAGTTGCAGGTATCACTCGACTATTCGGTCAACCACCATTTTCTGTCCTCTAAATTTTGAGTCTCAGATTATTGTACCATTGTCTTACTGTAGTTGCTGATATCTAAACACAGCTATCAACTGGCATGAAAGAAACACCAACGAATACTCCTGAGTTCTGGGCATACTTGGCTCCATTCTATACACAGCAGCCCTATCTCTTCATGAAATCAGTACATTCTTCTCATCTCTGAAGTAATTAAATTGTCTATAGTTCTACTTACACAAAGCTTCTATAAACGACCAGATGGTGATTTAGTGAGACTTGACCTGCATTTTCATCCTTTGTAAAATGCCTCTTCATTTCATTTCTAGAGCTAGGTACATTAGTCCTCAAGAGGTCGATCTCATAAAGATAAAAAATCAAACTGTACATTTCTAAGTGGATAGCACTATGTGAATAACATTAGGCTCTTGTATTTGTACTTCTACTTCTTTAACCTCACACCCTTTGTTTGTTCTTAGCTCATAGTAAATAATATACCATGACTCCTCTTATGACTGGCATTTAATAAAAACATTTCATGTCCTGGTACTCATGCTTTTTTTTTCCTAGCTAACATAAAATTCCCACAAACCATTATGAATTTCAATGTTTACTAATTAGTATATAATTCTCTTGGTCAAATGTATAGTCTGACTAGGTTCAGAATATCCCAGAGCTTAAATAATTGGCTTGGTTGAATTCTAATGTGGAGGTCATGGAGAAAAATGACTTCCTAACTCATTCATGTTACATTGATTTTGTACCTATGTAACTGTTTTTTTTTCTTTGCCATTGAGGTCTACAATCAACAAGAGACGCTACATTCTTTACCAAGAAATGATTTCCAATTTTACACCAACAGCAGCACATCAATTCATTTCAATGGCTTGAAGCTGTGACTTTCCCTCATGATTCTAGACAGACAAAATTATCGGCTATTAAGGAATCAAGCCATTAGATCAATTCAGAGAATGACTGTGGTAGAAGGCAAACTAATTTGAGATAACAAATGCATACAAATATTCCTTCATAGCACTACAATGAAGGTTTGTTTGAGGGCTCAGATTAGAATTTTGATGTTCCTCTCAAATTAGTGTCCTCTTGATCCTTGAATTGTTTGGTTCATGATCATTTCTCCATGCCCATACTTCCTTAACAATAAGGCAATTCTGAGTGAACTCACCTTGGTAAACCAGATATCATGTCAGCCTTTCAGTGTCATTGGGAGCTGAGGCATTGTTTCTATGAAAACTAAACCTGCACTCACAGTACATTTCAATCTAAATAACTGTTCTCAAAAGTTGAGAAACGTCTTGTGTAACCAACTAGTTTGGAGTTATTCCTGATTTTTTGTTTAGGAGAAGCATGCCCAGAGTCTTTCTAAGCTGGTCAAACTTACAGCTATTAGTCATTAACCTGGATCCAACATTTCTTACACCTTTCCTCTCAACCCCCCTCTATTTTGGTTCCCATTAAAACAGTGGAGTGGTTTCCATTGAAACTGCCTGATCTCTGTGGTATAATCAGCCTATCCATTTGTTTATTCAGTGTAGTTAATGTTCGTAAGAGCCATCAATGAGAGCTTAAAGGCTCTATATATTTGGTGTTTATTTCTATACATCCATCTGAGTGCCTATTTCTTAGACATTATTGTTCCCACCATGACCCTTACTAGTCATCTAAATATTTGCACTAATTAGGAATTTGTGTGTGTGTTTTTAACATGGACTGTTCATTCTCCCTTTCTTAATGTAATAATCTAATGTTGCATTCAAAGTTCTAACTATTGGGAACATTTATCATCACTGTTGTTTTTTAGGGACTGCCCTGATTCAACATAGGAGCTGAAGCATATACTTGAAGTATATCCGTGTTGAACTTTCAGTATTAAAAAAACCCAACACATCTTTTTAGAGAAATAAAAATCAGATTTTTTTGAAATATAATGTGGCCATTTAAAGTTTGTAAAACAATAGCAGCCTTTCTTTTCTTTTTATCAGAACTGTGGATTGAGCCAAAGGACTCATGAATAGCATGCAAAGGATCTAGCACTGAGCTGTAACCATGGGCAGTGACTGCAAATACTTATACACTTAGAATCCATTCTCACCATCAATTTTAGAGTAGTTATCTTTCTTTAAAAATAAATCTTGAACTCGTTATCTCTCTATCTATCTATCCATCCGTCTATCTATCTATCTATCTATCTATCTATCTATCTATCTACATATATGTGTGTGCGTATATACATATATACATATGTATATGTGTGCATACATATACGCATATTTATATAAAAACTGATCATGTCTTATTTATATATTTATTATTTTATTTAGGAATACAAACACACACACATACACACTTGCTCACATGCACACATGCTACTTTCATCATCAGCAATTAAAGCAAAAGGAGGACATTACTTTGAAAGAAAATACGTTGGGTGTATGGGAGGATTTGAAAGGAGGAAAAGGAAGGAGAAAATTATATAATTATAACAATCTCAAAAATAATGAAAATGAACTAAAAGCAGAACATATCATGATGTGTAAGTCACTGCATAGACTATTCTAAATTCATTCATCTTATTTCAAGAATATTTCCTGGTGCTCACATAACTTTCCTCATACTTCGACACTATGGCTGTGATGAACCTATGGGCTCTGCCATATTCTACATGCTAACCAAGTGCTCTACCCACTCAGCTCTTCAGGTGGATTCTTATTTCTGAGTCACATTTTGTCCAAACTCTAGAATTCTGATTCAGTGAACAATCTTCATTGCCTTTAAAGCAGTACATATATGCATGTGCACACACACACACACACACACACACACACACAAAGTCACTCATGTTTCCTTCATTTGTGATATCAACCTAATTCTCTGTTTAATTGCCCTACAAAACTTATGTCTATGAATATATCGCAAATGTTTATTTTCTTCTGTAAGGACAATTACCAACTTTCTGGGAACATGGTGTTGTTCCCTAACTCCATGTAGAAAAAACATGCTGAATGAATCCACTTAGGAAGCAAATGGATCATCATGAGTAGTGATTTGTAGACAGAATAATCTGACATCTTAACTGATTAAATAAACATGAATAAGGAGTCATGGAGTAACGACCCAGTATAAAAGACCAAGCCAGTACATTTTATAGAAGCACAAAAGTAGGAAGGTAGATGGCTAATGAAGTCTTTAAATTTGATAATTTCATTCTTAAGGACATTTTCTGAATGCTGTAATATGTTTTGAAACAAAATAAAACAGAAAGTCTAAAAATACCCCTCTTATGAGATACGTGTATTGATGATTTAGTCTGACCCCTCTTTTTCCATTAGTTATGAAGTAGCTTATCAACTTTATCTAACAGCATTTTAAAATTTCACACTTTAAGAATAAGAAATTTGTGGGAGTAAACCATAGAGCTATTAAGTTTTGAAATATTCATTTAATAGATTTTATTTAAAATGTGTCTATCTCTTAATTTGATCTTTATACTCTACTGTTATTACAGTAAAGCGAACTTCCATTCTGAATGGCTTTCAAAATGTTCATCCAAGTCTACGCACACTGTTTCTCTGAAATAATGTGGTAGTACTAATTACAGAACAATGAATAGATGGTTGCAAAGATGGTATGAACCTAATATAAAGATATTGTTTTGTCACAAACTCAGTACAAAATAAAGTATAAAAGGTTTTTAGTTCCTAGATCCAGGATGTAGATGACATTGGCTTCTTTGTATTTTTCTATTTTTTAAAATAAAGTGCATTTGTAGTATTCTAAGACTCTGGAGAGCCTTAGCTTACTGGAAACACCCTGAGTAAACAACACAGAGCCAGGAATTGATGCAAAAAAGCAAGAGGAATTTATTGTTCCAACACTTAGGGATGGTCCTACACTCAAAGGAGAAGTGGCAACTCCCAGCAGTGGGTTTGGTCAGTCTTTACAGGACTTCCTTTCTCTGTAGGTGGCCAAAGGTTGGTGTGTCCTAAGTAATGTATTTACATACTCTGGGACTCTTCCACCCACAGGTGGCTAGTGGTTGGTCACCCAACCCCCTTCATTTCCCTCTTTTCATTGTGCATGCTTCAATCCTGAAGCTATTGTGGATAGTTTTGCAGCTCATATCCCTGGTCCTCTGTACATAGCTCTTGATATCTTTGTCTCAGGACCATCAACTGTACTGTACTTATGCGATCTTTAATAAAAGCAACTCAGCAATTTAGAATGTAAGGGCCAAATGTCAGAAGTAGGAACAAAATGATCAGGGGTCCTAACAATGCAGAAATTAGTAAACCAGGGGGAGCTGTTGAACCATCCTTGGACTTGTTTCCTTTCTCTCTTTCTCTTGGCTAGTTCCTCTCATACCTTTGCCATAGAGTATTTAACCATTCATGAGTGGTTGAGGTAAAAGCAACACTCTTAAAAAGCATTTGACAAAATTCAGCATCCTTTCATGCTAAAAGTCTTGGAAAGAGCAGGAATTCAAGGCTCATACCTAAACATAGTAAAAGCAATCTACAGAAAACCAGTAGCCAACATCAAAATAAATGGAGAGAAACTTGAAGCAATCCCACTAAAATCAGGGATTAGACAAGGCTGTCCTCTCTCTCCATATCTTTTCAATATAGTACTTGAAGTTCTAGCGAGAGCAATTAGACAACCTAAGGAAGTCAAAGGGATACAAATTGGAAAGGAAGAAGTCAAAGTATCATTATTTGCAGATGATATGATAGTCTACTTAAGCGATCCAAAAAACTCCACCAGAGAACTTCTACAGCTGATAAACAACTTCAGCAACGTGACTGGTTATAAAATTAACTCAAGCAAATCAGTAGCCTTCTTGTACTCAAAGGACAAGCAGGCTGAGAAAGAAGTTAGGGAAATAACACCCTTCACAATAGCCACAAACAACATAAAGTACCTTGGCGTAACTCTAACCAAACAAGTGAAAGATCTGTATGACAGGAACTTCAAGTCCCTGAAGAAAGAAATCGAAGAAGACCTCAGAAGATGGAAAAATATTTCTTGCTCCTGGATTGGCAGGATCAATATAGTAAAAATGGCCATCTTGCCAAAAGCAATATACAGATTCAATGCAATCCCCATCAAAATCCCAAATCAATTCTTCATACATCTAGAAAGAGCAATTCTCAAATTCATCTGGAACAACAAAAAACCCAGGATAGCTAAAACTATTCTCAACAATAAAAGGACTTCTGGGGGAATCAATATCCCTGACCTCAAGCAGTACTACAGAGCAATTGTGTTAAAAAACTGCATGGTATTGGTACAGCAACAGGCAAGTAGATCAATGGAACAGGATTGAAGACCCAGAAATGAACCCACAGACTTATGGTCACTTGATCTTTGATAAAGGAGCCACAACCATCCGGTGGAAAAAAGATAGCCTTTTCAACAAATGGTGCTGGTTCAACTGGAGGTCAACATGCAGAAGAATGCGAATTGACCCACTCTTATCTCCTTGTACTAAGATCAACTCCAAGTGGATCAAGGACCTCCACATAAAACCAGACACACTGAAACTATTAGAAAAGAAACTTGGGAAGACCCTGGAGGACGTGGGCACAGGGGTAAAGTTCCTGAACAGAACACCAATAGCTTATGCTCTAAGATCAAGAATTGACAAATGGGACCTCATAAAATTACAAAGTTTCTGTAAGGCAAAGGACACTGTCAGAAGGACAAAACGGCAACCAACAACGTGGGAAATCATCTTCACCAACCCCACATCCGACAGAGGGCTAATATCCAATATATACAAAGAACTCAAGAAGTTAGACCCCAAAGAACCAAATAACCCTATCAAAAAATGGGGTACAGAGCTAAACAAAGAATTTTCACCAGAAGAAATTCAGATGGCCGAGAAACACCTTAAGAGATGTTCAACATCATTAGTCATCAGGGAAATGCAAATCAAAACAACCCTGAGATTCCACCTCACTCCAGTCAGAATGGCTAAGATTAAAAACTCGAGAGACAACAAGTGCTGGCGAGGATGTGGAGAAAGAGGAACACTCCTCCACTGTTGGTGGGATTGCAAAATGGTAAAACCGCTCTGGAAATCAGTGTGGCGGTTCCTCAGAAAATTGGGCATGCCACTCCCAGAGGACCCTGGCATACCACTCCTGGGCATATACCAAGAGGATTCCTCTGCATACAAGAAAGACACATGCTCCACTATGTTTATAGCAGCCTTGTTTATAATAGCCAGAAATTGGAAGGAGCCCAGATATTCCTCAAAAGACAAATGGATACAGAAAATGTGGTATATTTATACAATGGAATACTACTCAGCAATTAAAAATAATGAATTCATGCAATTTGTAGGTAAATGGTTAGATCTGGAAACTATCATCCTAAGTGAGCTAACCCAATCACAAAAGAATACACACGAAATGCAATCACTGATAAGTGGATATTAATGAGCCCAGAAGCCCTAAATACTCAAGGCACAATTAGCAAGTCAAATGACTCTCAAGAAGAAAAAAAGGAGAGGACCCTGGGCCTGTAACGATTGGATCCAGTATTGTAGACCCAGAACAGAGAAATCGTGGGGGGGGGGAAGAGTGGGGAATAGCATGGGGGGAGAGGAATTATGGGACATATGGTGGGGGGTAACTGGGTAAGGGGAAAGCCTTTGGAATGTAAACAAAGAATATAGAAAATAAAAAAAATTAAAAAAAAAGCAACACTCTTCCATTAAGACTGCTCAAACCCCTCTCTGTTGTAAAAATAAATCTCGACCATGACGGTTTTCTAAGACTACTTCAGAGAGGGAGTACTCCTGAAGGTAGGGATTGATTCTCCAATCCTCTCTATGTTTAAGTCTATGTCAGCCCTGAGCTCTTGGTAGCTTTTACCTTGTAGAACCAGGGAAGAAGGCCTTGTTGCTACCCTGGCTGCACCCAGTCCAAGTAAGAGAGACACTGTCAAGGCAGTGATGTGTTCTCATTTGGTATGACAGTCCCCACTCCATCTATCCAACATTTCTTCATAAGGTTGGTAAACCAGCCTAGCACCAAATAACTAATATGCTAAAATCTCTAGCTATATTTAGGGCACCAAGGTGTAAACAGGAGGTGAGCCCAGTAGAGTAGACACACCATCCATTCTCAGACAGTTGGGGCAGGGGAATACAAAGTTTTGCAAAGGGACCCATGAGAGGAGTGGACATGGCCCAGGCAGAGACACATGCCAGTCACTGCCTATAGGGTGAGTCCTATACCTGGGCCCATCATCAGGAAGAGGACTTCTTAGGCTAATATTGGGTGAAATGAAGGCAATCCCTTCATAATATGGGGGAGCTACATCATAGTAAACCCAGTAAGAGTGTCATTTTGGGCCTGGATTCATTGAGCACTAGGAAGGTCTTACTGATAAGCTCACTCAGTGGAGCCAGATCTAAGGGACAAGAAGGAGGTATTCCCTGGATGTTGGTGGCCATGATAATAGCAGACTCTACCTGGATTGGTGCCAGGAGCTTGGGTTTGGGTAGCTTGTAGGGGACACCTGTAACCTACTTATTGGGTCCCACAGGGATGGTAGGGATTCTATCTTGAGTTTGGTGATAAAAAGGAGTCCATCATTGTATCCTTCCTGGTATAGTCTGAGGCCCCATGTCCTACCCTTTAGGCTTCTATGTTTGGCCTCTTTCCCTTTCTGGGTAAACTGCACAGTGATTGGGTTGTAAGAAAAATTGAAGCATTGACCCTCTCCAACCCACATCCCTGAGGGCTGTTGGCATCCCCTGCAAATGTTGGGACATGCCCCTGAATTAATGTTCCCAATGAGCTGTTATATCCCCTGCAATTGCTATGTGTGAGTCCCCTTCCTTCAGAGGATATGCTTACTGTGATTAAATCCTAGCTTGAGCTTGGGTTCCAGTAGATGTGTCCCCGAGGTCTCACAGCCCTAGCTAGCACAGTAGAAGTTTTCCGGGTCATCCCACACTGATGGGCTAAGGACCTGAACATCTCATCTGGGACATCATGAAGGTAGTCTCTAAATTCGGGCTGTCTGCATCCAATGCCACTTCTTCCTAGCCACTTTTCTGAGCATGGAATTGGCAAGCATGAGGCTTTCCCATGGCATTCTGGCAAGCCCCCCCCCCTTTACCTCTTAGTTCGGGATGTGCCAGGTGTCCAAGTGCACTGGCAGGTCACACAGGTTGAAACTTGGAGGGTGTTGCACCAGGTGAAAGAGGGGTGGTCTTGGATTTCACTGGCTACTTCATTGCCTGTTTTGGTTGATGATATAATTCAAGTCAGTATAGTGGGCTGATGAGGGCTAGATCCAGCACTTAGCCCCTTATGCCTTATCAGAGTCAAGACCCCCATCAGGGTCAGAAAATTCTTCATCCTTGGTAGCTCAGTGAGTAATCTTGAGCTTTAAAAGGTTGCTTGTCTTCTTCACACTCTAAGACAGGTAGTCTGCAGGGGGTGGACAGGTCAGGGTTTCACATGAGAAGCATGTATACAGGCAGCTATGCCATCCACCTTTATGCCATAGGGGTTGTCAGCAACACGAAGTAGGAGCCCTTCCAGTGGGGTTCAAGGGACTGGGTCTGATGTCAGTGAACTTAGCATCATTGACCTGAAAGCAGTTTGGCACTTCAGTCATTCCTGGAGCATAAAGGGCAGAGAGAGCTGGCACTATATTCTCCCTGAACTGACTCAAGAGCCACCAGTCTTTTGACAAGGTCTTGATCTCCTTCTTGGGAGATCTCTAGGTTAGCCCCAGTAGCCACCAGTGGAGCTAGTCCTCCATAGAGGATCTCAAAAGGTGTTAGATTGAAATGATAAGGGGTGTTCCGAGCTTGGAACAAAGCCAAGGGAAAGAGTACCACTCAGTCTCCAACAGTTTCTAAGGTCAATTTAGTCAAGATCTTTTTTAAGGTCCTATTTATCCTTTTTACCTGGCCTGAACTCTGGGGATGGTATACACAATGAAGTTTCTAATCCGTCCCCAATAATTTTGCCAAATCCTGGTTTACCTGAGAAATGAAGGGGAATCCATTATCTTATGGGACCCAATTACCTTAGCTACCACAAACCTGGGAAAAATCTCTTCTAGAATCTTCTTGGCCATGATTGGAGCCTAGTTTCCAGTTTAGTGGGGAAAGCTTCTACTTTTCTTGAAAAAGTATCTACAAAGACTAGTAAATACTTATAACCATATTTTCCAGGTTTAATTTCTGTAAAATCTACCTCCCAGAAAACTCCTGGTCTATTTCCTCTAGGTCTTTTCCCTGTGCCTATCTTGGTGCAGCAGGTGTACACCTGTTGACAGACTTTGGAGCTCTCTACTATTTCCTCTACCAGATATCTTAGGTCCATGATGAACATCCTGGATCCCTCAATGACTTCAATCATCTTTCTTCTGCCCAGGTGAGTCCACTTATGCATCTGTCATAGCAGGTCTTGGGCCTGGTCCTAAGGAAGGATGGCTTTTCCCTCTTGGGTTTTCCATTGACCTTCACTCTTGAGCTTGTAGTTGGTAGGGTCGCTAGAGATCTGGGCCTTCTCCTCCTTAGTATAGACTAGGGGGTGGGCAAATCTTGTTCCAATGGGGCCATTCTTTAACTTCTCCACTGGTTGGTATGTTAAGCTTTTTTCGTTGAATCAGCACCGGTACAGTGTCTTTAAGGGCTATCTCCTTGGCCATTTTATCAGGTATGTTGTTTCATCTAGCTATGTGACTCTCCCTCTTCTGGTGATCAGCACAATGGATAACGCTCAGCTCACCTTGGTTGGCCTAAGGAGGGTGCATAGGAGGGCCTAGATTTCAACCATATTCTTAACTTTCCTTCCATTTGATGTTAAAAAGTCCTCTCTGTTGGTTAATTGCCCTGTATACATGTGCACTGGCGAAGGTATACCTTCCTTCAGTGTAGATGCTGATCTTTTTGCCTGTCCCCAGGTCCAGGGCTTTGTTCAGAGCTATTAGCTCTGCCTTCTGTGCTGACATTCCTGGAGGAAGAGGTTCTGCCCAGACCACCTGGCATCCTTCCACAATGGTAGACCCTGCCTTGTG